>BSBK01003945.1:1300000-1746703 GCA_027943335.1 Chamaecyparis obtusa | reverse complement strand
TTAATTATGACGCCTATCCTAGGCATCATTTTTTTTTACTACAAAATTGCAATGATGGGTGGTGTCTCTTGATTGACAAGATATTATCGAAATTCTGATGGCCTGCTATCTAAAAAAGGTCTCAAATGTACTAGTGATTCTTTGAGAGGATTGAAGTCTCTCTTAGGGATTGGAGATCCAAGGCCTATCAGTTTTGGAGGCTGTATGATTGTTCTTATTATCTTTCACAACATTATATAGATTGAAAGTTGGCTCTTTATACTTAGCAATGGTAGACACAGGTGGTACCCATAATTCTATCATTGATGACATCTTTAGTCTTGTTCCAGAATTTGTTCTTATCCTTATTATATTGGTTGTTAGAAGAGGATTTATGCTCTTTAGATTGAAGAGTAATTTTTCCCTTATTAACAAGGACATCCTTTATGCGAATGGATAACTCAACCAATTTATCAAATGAAGCATGGGTTTACATTTGCAAGCATAATTCATTTCGGGAACCAAATCATTGATGAATATATCAATCTTTTCAGTCTTAGGAATCTTTTAAGGATAATGTGAGTAGAGATTCCTCCATTGTTGAAGGAAAACCATAAAGGATTCACCTTGACGTTGTTTGATATTGCAAAGATCAAGCATAGTAATAGCATGTTGGATATTGTAGGAATATTGCTGAATAAATTTATGCACTAGCTAGTTAAATGATTTAAGAGGAGGAGATAGTTTAGTGAACCACTCCTTATCTTGACAACTAAGAATCCTAGGAAAGAGTCTAATAAGATATGTGGGTTCATAGAAGAGCTCCATTCTTAGTGCACAAAAATCCCTAATATGATCATGAGGGATCTTGCTAGCATCATACTTTTCATACTTAGGGAGCTCAACTTTTCAAGGGAAAGGAGGCATGTATATATCTTTGTCAAAAGGAGATGAGCATATAGCCTCAAGATCAGAAAAAGATGTTCTTGGTTGTTCCTTTTCCATTTCCAAAAATAGCATCTGTTTCATCATTTCTTCCATCTATTTCTTCATGATTTCTATTTCAGATGGCTCCTCCTTTTTTAATAGGTTATCAACGTCAAAATTGTGAGGTAACTTGACTCCTTGCGAAGCTAAGTCCAAGAATTATTTGTCTTTCTCTTGATTCAAATTTAATTTCACAAGTTTTTGCAAGTGCTCAGCTTTTTGAAACTATAAGATATCTTCCTCAGTTATTTTTTAATCCAAATCACCACCTTGTGAACCATGTGATCCAGGTCTAGTATGATGAGAGCCATGTCTAGAGTTGTGATGCTCTTAGGTTTCTTGTCCAAAATTCTTGTCACATAACTTTTTTAGAAATTCCTCAATCCTTTTGTTTCATTCTTCCATGATTGGAGTGTTAGAAACACTATGTGCCAACCTAGGAGAGGATGGAGTAAATTCACTAGAGATATTAGAAAAGGGTTTAAAACTCCAATGTGCAGGATCTTCTTTAGATGATTTGTCAAAGGTAGCTTCCTGTTTCTTTCCTTCATGGATCTGAGATCTAGTTGTGACATGCATGAAAGAATATTGTCAAAATTCAAATAGGATAACTTAGGATGACCTGATTTTCAAGCTAGGTAAGTAAAAGTGTTCACTTTCCAAAAGTGTAAGAGTGTAAGAGATATAGAAAAGATAACTTTCCACAAAATGTCCAAGCTACAGGTAGATCCATGTGTACAACACTTATGAACAAGAAAAGATAGGATAGAGCATCCAAGAGAGGTGATCAAGAATATGATGGAACAATTGAACATTCTACTAGCCAAGAGTGTAGTCAAGAGATCAAAGTAATATTTTTCTAGCTAGAGGCAATTATTAACATACTAGAATGTACCAAATAACATGATGAGCTAAGGATAACAAAGAAGAAGCTATATTGACAACATTTAAGCTTAGTTTAAAATTTTGATTTTAAAGGATTGCAAGGGTTGATTGACAAGATTAGAGCACTGCCTAGACAAAGTTTGATTTGAAAGCAAGTAGTGTGAGAAATAAATAGTAATCAAACAATCCAACAAGGGAAAAAGAAACCTTGTGGATACAAGCGTATGCGAGGTCTTGCAATGTATAAAAATGTGTCAAGTTTATTAAGTGTATGTTCCATAAATGTTTTCATAGTTCTACATCAAGAAAAACTACCTAAGGTCAAGAGGGAAGTGTTTCAACCTTTACCCACAACTTGATGTTCTTAGCCCCATGATTAAGTGGTTGAATGGCCTTTCCTAGGACTATGCAAGTTATGGATCAATTGGAAGAGAATAATGTTTGCATCACATGTCTTTCCAAATTTCCATATTCAAGATTTTCATCCAAGGGAGCACATATGGTGAGTATCTTGGGGTGATCCAAGTAAGTCCACTTGGATCAATCCTTGCACAAAGGAAGCCACACAACCAAAAGGTTAGCCTCTAAGTCCTAAGGTGTTTAGTAAGGATCTCTGTTCATGACTACTCCTAGTTTTACAAGAAAAATTAAGGTCTATTGTCCTACAAGATCTCAAAGTGTATAGTCTCACAAGCAATATTTAGACCTCTTGGCCCTATAAAATATTAATGTACTCCCCTTGTAGTCTTGTAAACAAGATTGAGACCAAGAAGGTCCTACAAGCTCCCAATCTAGTGTAGTCTTTATTAGCAAGATTGAGGCAACTAGGCCCTACACATGAAGAAGAATTAGAAGTATAAAGTAGCCAAGGCTTCCCTCTCTTTATATTGAAGGAATCTTTTGATTATAGTGAGATGGAGTTAGCTATGTTCACTTATTTCCCACTTGTATCATTCCCAAAAGATTGTTCTCTTGGAAGGCCCTCTAAAGGTAAATGCAAGAAAGCAAATGGATAGCTAGTGGAGGTCTAGATTTTTTATTTTCCATGAGGAAAAGAGAATACTCTCTCACTCCATAGTGTCTCTAAACACATCAAGCACATGTTCATTTGCCCAAGAGTCTTTATAAGTGATCAACTAAGTAGGTGAAGTCTAATTTTCCAAACAGAAAAGAGCATGCTCTCCTACTACTCAACTAACCACAAGACAAGGAGCCCTCTAATTAAGCTAGGTGCCTAGAAAACCAAATGTAATAAAAACATGTTGATTTGTATTTCCAAGGAAACCTACAAGACCAATAGCATTAGTATTTTCAAGATTGAGTCTTTGACAACTATCCTACATTAGAAGACATTAGTAGTCACGAAAATGTTTATCTCTTTGGAAAGAAAATCCTAAAAAACCACAAGTTAGGGCACAAAAGATATTAAAAATTGAAGAAATAACCCTACAAGATCACTTGTTAGTTGTTATTAGGAAACCAAAATATCTGAAAATATAAGAAAAAACAAGCAAACTAGGCTAAAAAATTGAACTGTGACAAAAAATTAAATCTGGATGAGACTTTATCAATCTGTTAGAAATTCGTACGATAGACCTTAAAGAGGCTAGGTGATATTTCAGGCCTAGATGATAGACCATAGATAAGCAGAATGATATTTCTCTGGAAAGGAGATGATATTTCTCAGAGAAGTATGGAGATATTCCAGAGACTGAGAAATTTTTCCTGGTAGTATACTAGAATTTCGACCATGTATAATGTTAATTTTCATATGATTCTATGGCCTACAAAAACAAAATGATGAACATGCAACAACAAAGAATAAAAAATGCAAGAAATAGAGCTAAATTTTAGAAACCAGCCTCACGGTGGGGCGTCAAAGATGTATGATCAAAGTATGACACACTTCTATGAACCATTACACTTGAGAGAATTCATAAAAGAGTAAGTCTCAAGAAGCATCTCATAGATTCCTAGTTGAAGTGAGTTTAATCCTTCTCATGATTCTCATCAAATTGGCATAGATGATTAGTTACTTGACTACTCCAAAATGGAAGATTCAAAGATAGAAATAAAACTAAAATGCAAGATTATTAAGCTAGAATGAGAGATTGAGATAGAATAAATGCAAATAACTATTGTTATAAAATGAAAATGCAAGAGCTATTCTATTGAAGCAATGCAAGGAAAGAAACTAGATTCACAATTCAAGATTAAACTAGAAATGAAGCTAAGCTAAGAGAAACTAAGAATTTAAATTAGAAAAATTACTCTAAAAATGTAAATAATGTAAGAATGCTAAATTCACCAAAAGGGAAAATGATAAAATTGCAACCAATATGCAAGATAACAAGAATGAAAGATTAGAACCATTGAGTCAAGAAAGAGATTCCTTTTAAAGGAATTGCCTCAAGAATGGAGGGTGGAGATTAAGAGGCAAAAGAATGAGTGGTTGTGATGAAGAGGAAAATGGAGATGCAAAGAGATGGAAGGTTAGGTAGAAATGTGTGGTGAGGATTAAGAGGCAAAAGGGAGATGTTAGGTAGGATAAGATAAAATGGAAATTTTGAAAGCACAAATCCATTTTAATTGCTAATTAATGAAGATTAAGTATGTGCACAATGTGAATGTGTTCATTTAATAAAGTGTAGGAACTTATACTAAAAGTAATGTTACAAAAATTAAATAAATATGCAAGCTCTAGAAATTAGACAATAGTATAATCTTGACATAATATTTTGATTTTTGATTATGCAAAGGGGATTTTAAGGGTTACTTTGCACAATTATGTCTAGTAAATATGCCTTTGAGATTTAGGATTTTATTTGAGGTAATTTGATTGGAAGAGGGGGCTCAAGTTCTATTAGACCAATTTTGGGTGATTACACTTCTAACATCTTACAAATTATTGAACCATTAAATTATCTTTTGTCTAATGGTTAATAGTATTTTATAGGAGGTGGAGGAGGGGAGTGGGGTTAGGGAGAATTTCATCTTTGCATGTGGTCTGCTACTAGTCGATGCCTTTGTAATGGATTCTTTGGAAATTTTTCTTTCTTTTATTGGTCCCTTGAACAAAAAGAAAAGGTTTTCCTAGCAATGGTTTACGTAATAAAAAACTTCCCTAATCCTAAAATGGAAGTTCAAATTAAGCCCAACTTACCACAAGTGGAAAAAAAGTGGTTTGTAGGAGGAAGGAAAGAACCATTATATATTTTATTTGATAGGTCATGAGAGATTTAAAATTCTTGATGAGGACTATATATGTCAACTCAAGAACCATCAAATTTGAGGTTATCTATGGTGCTCATAAATTAGGATGCATGGTTGTGCATGAATGATTCCCAAGATGAGTGCTCATTGATTCTATTGAAAAAGAGATCATGTTTAATATATTGCATTATAAATTTTCTCGTAGATTCCATTAATTAAATAATAAAATTTGGAATAGATAGGACTAAATCAAGTTTAAGGTAACAAGTGGCCACTTGAATTTCTAGCCTTCTTGAGTTAAGATGGGTGATTATCATAGGTAATTGAAAGGATATGTTATTATAATAGTTCTTATACCAATTTCTTATCCAATCTTCTTTTTGTAACTTTAAAAGAAAACCTAATGCCAAAAAGGATTCACGAACATGTAAGAAATACCTTATAACATAAAAACAATAATCTCATACTAGATTTTCTTATAGGTGATGATGTTGTCATCGATCCAATTATCTTCCCAAAATCTAATGCTTCTTCCATTCTGTATCTTCCATTTTAATCCAATTCTTAGGAGGGTCTGATATTTGAGGATGGTGTTCGAGATTTTAGATCTAGAGGGAAAATCATGGGCAATAGGGTCCCTATTAAAGTAGTCTTTGTTGAGATATTTTACTTCCATAATCTTACACTAGTTTGTAGCACTAGCCACAAGATTCCACCAAATTTTCCTCATCAGATCTTTATTCAAGTTGGTAAGCTTGCAAATTCCAAGACCCCCCAAAAATTTGGGAAGGAAAACCATATCCCAATTCAAAAAATCTATTCTTTTTTTCTCCTCAACACAAATCCACAAAAAATATCAGTGGATTTTCTTTAGTTTGTCCTCCATAGAGCTAGAGATATTGAATAAAGAGAGGAAGTACATAGGGATTCCTTGGAGGGAGGAAAAAAGGAGTTGGAATTTTCCCATGCTACTCAAAAGTTTTCCTTTCCAACCAGCCAGTTTTCTATGAATTCTTTCCATAATAGAATTCCAAAAGCTTAGGGAAACTTCCTTGATAGAAAGGGGAAGAACTAGGTAAGTGCTTGGGATACTGACAGATTGACAACCTAGGATATTTAGGGTTTTAAATTGGAGATCAAATTTAGTGTTGAAAAAATAAACTCTTCTTTTATTATAATTGATACATTAGCCTGAGGAACTAGCATAATCCTCAAGTAAGTTTTTCCATTCACTTGCCTCCGCAATTGAGGATTTACCAAAGAAAAAGGTCTCATCAACATTTGAACTATTGTAACACTAAAGGGGGAAGGGTGGACACATGTTTATCTCCTTGGATTCTACTCCTAGAGGCAAGATTTATAATATCTTAGCAAAGGACTTCCACTACCATAATAAATAGGTAGGGGGATAGGAGATTGTCATTCCTAATGCCTTTACAAGTCTTGAACAACCCCCAAGGAACCTCGTTAACTAAGATAGAAAATTGGACAGTTTCCACACATTCCCTAATTATCCCAATAAAATTCTGGCTAAATATAAGGTTTAAAATAACTTTATAGAGAAAACACCAGTTCACTTTATCATAAGCTATGGAGATTTCTAACTTAAATGTCATACCTTGTTCTTTATATTTTTCTATAGAGTGAATTATATCATGTGTAGTAATTACTGCATCTAGGATTTATTTCCCTGGGATAAACCCCTTTTGGTTGGGGTTGATAAACTTGTCTAAGAGAGGTTTTAATCTATTCACTAACACCTTAGTGAAAATCTTATAAATAGTGTTGCATAAGCTGATCGATCTGAAATCTATCATACTTTTTGGGTCTTGAGATTTAGGGACAAGAACAATGTAGGTATAATTCATCTTTCTCATTAGATTACCCATCCTGAGAAAGTCCCTTGCAGCCCTTGTAACATCAAAGTAGATGATGTCCCATAAGTCTTGGAAAAAAGAAGGGGGGAAACCATCCGACCTCAGAGTTTTGTATGCACCCATCGAAAAGATAGCTTCTTTGACCTCTTCTTCAAAGACTCGTGAAAGGAGAAGACCATTATCATCATCACTTATAGCCATTGGGAAATGGATGAGAACACGATCTTGAAGCTAAATGCAATTTCTATCACTACTATCCGAATACATTTGAATGAAATAAGATGAAGCAACATGACCAAGTTGGGCATAATCTATGACCTCCTACCCATGTTCATCCAGTAAACACATGATGGTATTTATTTTTTTATTCTTACTAGTAGTTATGTGGAAGAAGGTGAAATTCTAGTCTCCCTCTTTTGTCCATTGGACTCTTAATCTTTATTTCTATTAAATTTCCTCTTTTGCAATGTTCTCATTCCAATTAATTGTACATTCCTCCTCCTCCATATTTATAGAATGAGAGATCTTCTTAGAAGCCATTTGATTTTGTATATATTATATAGATAAAGGAAGAGCTCTTTTTTCTTCTTGAAGATATCCCCAAACATGGATTTGTTCCATCCTTTCACCTCTCTCCTAATAATCTCCACCTTCTTTGAAACATTGTACACAACTAAATTATGGATAGGGGTGGAACACCATCTAAAAACATGGTGTTTGAATTTAGGATAGGCAGATGACATGATCTTATACCTGAATGGTGATGGAGTTGATGAAAAACAACCCACAGCTCCCAAGAACACCTGCACACAAACACCTGTCACAGAAAGAGAGAGAAGCAAATAGCTATGGAGGCCTGAATGCATTGATCCATGAGAGAGGAGAAATCCTTGATGTGCAAAAACAAAAGTTGAAATTAATAATTGAAATGTCAGAAAAGGTTACAAAGTTTTATGAGATCCATCCTTATAAAATGAGATCAGAAACCCTAAAAAGGTAAAACCCTAGGTTGCATAATAATAATTAATAAAGTAATTAATTATTATATGCCTAAAGTTTAGCTTAAGTAGAAAGAGGTAATAAGTGACTGAATAATTAAATCAATATGATTCAATTAATTAGTAAACACTTTATTACTCTAACACCCCCCCTTAAGATAAACTTTGGGAGAAGCTAAAAACCCAGAAAGAACTACTAAAAGAAAATGGGTCCCGGCAACAAAGGCTTGATCAGGTACCCAAGTACAAAAGAGAGTCTCTACAAAGTGGAGAAATAGAGAAAACCACATGGGAAAAACTCTACTCCAAAAAGAGACAAAGACTAGTTTGAAGGACTGAAGAAGCCTCCAAAACCAGGAATGTTCAAGAAAAATAGGAACACAGATGAACATGTACAACATCATTGAAGCATGAAACTGTAAACTTTGTCAAGAAGAAACTGATGATCTGAAGATACTCCAATGAAATATGACTAGGTAGAGAAGACTGTAATCTGCATGAGTGCCCTCAAATGACACTACTCGAATCAGGAGGCAAACAAAGGCAAACACCTGAACTCAAAGATACAAATGACATAAAACACCAAAAGCCTGAATAGCTAATCAATCAAAGCTGGAAGAGTGCATCCAAAAATAGGAAAGAAAAGAGTGTCCATATGGTAAATGATCCATCTCACCGGAATGCATAGGTACCCAGCCACTGCAACTGCCTAGTACATAGGATCAAATACTAAACACATGGCTCACACAATCAAACCAAGGAAGCAGTAGAACCAACATTAGAAACCCCCCCATACTGCTGACAAGGGAGTAATGATAGGTACACTGAAAAGATCATCCAATATGAACTGCATGATGAAGATGAATTTGGAACATCAAATGTGCATAGAGAGTACAAACACAAATAGAGATACCTAAGGCTAATGTCATTGGAGGAATGCTCACATGAAAAAAGAAGATGGAAAACAAAGGAAAACATTAAAACCCCCCCTGGCACTTTATAATGGAGTGCGAGTACAAAGAGCATGAACATGTGCAAGATCCCATCAAAGCAATAGAATGGAACTTTATCTCAGTGCATGTGCATAAAAGAATGCTACAAAAAATGAATTATACACTGCTCAAAGAAGATCAAAGGCTACTGAAACAAAAGAACAACCTAAGATGAGCCATCCCTCAAAGGGAAGAGATCCCAAGACCTGAAACAACCAACATATCCATCAGACTGCAAAAATACAAAAAATTGAATAAAATGAACCTGGAGAAGAATCTCTAAAAATGACTCACAACACTAAAAATCTCTCTAAACAAGCTTTCCAATGATATATCATTTTCCGAAAATGGAGTCTGGATGTGTAAGATAGAGCTCCCGGAGTGCAGAACTGAAGATCTTTCTTTGACAGAGAAAAAAACCATCAAAAAAATAAAACTAGAAAATATAACCTCCAGATCTAGAAAGAGCTCAGAATCATTTTTCTGATGATATCTCGTTTGCCAAATTTTGACACCGTATGCTCAAGATATGAGCAAAAAACCAACAACTATGCTGGAGGGCCCAAAGAAGGTGTCTGCAAGGATTTGAGGATGGGTGATGTCAGAAAAAGGACAAAAAACCACATAAAACCATCAGATCTGATAAAATATCAAAAATATCTTTTCGGTAATATCTTGTTTGCTGAAAATGGAGCTTGGATGCAAGAGAAACAGATCCCGGAAGGCAGGAGGTCTGAAATGCCACGATCAAAGAGGACATCTGACTTTGATAGCAAAAAAGAGTATTGAAATGGAAAAATCAAAAAACCATACCAAAAAATTTGGATCAGGCTTGAAACCAGCTTTTCGACAATATATTGCATGCCCAATTATGATCCCAGATGCCCAAGATATGTGCAAAAAAGCCCAGGTACCCTTAAAAAGCTCAAAAAAGGGCAAATAAGTGTTGACGTCATATCAATCTATGAGCAAAAAATTGACGTCCAAATCACCATCATAGGAAAATCTCCCTGGGGCTAAAAAGAAAGGGCCCTAGTCATGTGGGTGACCGGGGGATTAATTTTCCAGCGCAGGGGCTAGTGGCTGGTCCCCCATGTGATCGCAGGGCTCGGCGGGTGGAGCTGGCAGAGCGTGGTAGAGGTAGGCGGCGCAGGCAACACAAGCGGTGGCTCGCGGGCAACAGTGCAGGGAGCACGGAGTGTGGAGGATCAGGAAAGGAAGGCTGTTGGGCGATGGCTACTTGGAGGCCCCAAAAAAATTTTTAATTTTTTTTTAACAAAAATCATCGTACTGCTTGCATTAGAGTGCTTGCCAAGGCCGTACGACCCTAGTACGCAAAAAAAAATTGTGATAGAGGCCAACTTGTCAAAAATGGATAAGACTTATATGCATTTTGACTATCTCAAGCCTTTCAAATGCAATTATGAGGTCCATTTGGGCTAGAAGTGCTCCAAAAAATACTGATCACCTCGGGATTCGTGCCAGGGCTGATTGCAAAAAAACTTTCTCATAGATTCCAACTGTGTCCAAATTGGACAAATTTTATATGGATCTTGGGGTTCTTGGACACTTTGAACACAATCATGAGGTCCGTTTGAAGCCAAGATGACTAAAAAAATAGGTCCCCCCAGTTCTGATAGGAAACCCTCTGAAAATGTAGATCTAACGAACACGACTGAATCTCTCAGAAAGAGGACAGGGGCAAGTAGATTTGAAGCTCTGATACCATGATGGAGTTGATGAAAAAAATGCACAACTCCCAAGAACACCTGTATGCAAACACCTATCATAGAAAGAGAGAGAAGCAAACAGCTATGGAGGCCTGAATGCATTGATCCATGAGAGAGGAGAAATCCTTGATGTGTAAAAACAAAAGTTGCAATCAATAATTGAAATGTCAAAAAAGGTTACAAAGTGTTATAAGATCCATCCTTATAAAAGAAGATCAGAAACCCTAAAAAGGTAAAACCCTAGGTTGCATAATAATAATTAATAAAGTAATTAATTATTATATGCCTAAAGTTTAGCTTAAGTAGAAAGAGTTAATAAGTGACTGAATAATTAAATCAACATGATTCAATTAATCAGTAAACACTTTATTACTCTAACAAATGGAAGTGGCCTAGAGTTTGGATTATTAACCCAATGAAGGAGAAGAGGGTTGTGGTCAAAAGAAGTCCTAGGAAGAGCTTTCAAAGTAGTGCTAAAGCCCATATCCAAAGTAGAGTAGATAAAAATTATATCCAATCTAACTTGGATGAGGTGAACACCTTTCCTATTGTTCCAGACTAGGTAAAGGGGTTACCTTGAAGCTCCAGGTCAAAAAGGAATATTTTACTGATTAAGTCGGAGAGATCGCTCATACTATCTGTGTAATCCATAAGGTTTCCCAACCTCTCAGAGGGGGACAAAGGGGAGTTAAAATCACCAACTAACATATATTGAGCATTTGATCAAGGATGTAGTTAGCAATCTCCTCCCAGATTAACTTTGTGCTTGAGCGACTATTAGGGGCATAGATATTAAAGAGATGCCAACAAAAGTTATCCATCCTAAAAGAAACAAAACGATAATTTTGGGAAAAGGAATGAGCTTCACCATCAAATTTAGTTGGATTCCACAAAGTTTCAATCCCTCTCAAGACCCCAATAGCTTCAGAGTAATAGAATGAAGCCTTTGACCAGAGTCTTCCAACAATCATGGAGAAAGTTTGAAATGACATCTTAACTTATTGCAATAGTAAAATATCAATTTTATGACAAAAAAATGTATTGTTTGAGAGTGAATTGCTTATGGGGACTATTTAGTCCTCTAATATTCCATGAGAGGAACTTCATTTTTTAGTCTTTTGGTTACCATCTAGGGTTAGCTTCCTACCACAATAAATATCCCTTTTTGTAGCCTTCTATCTTTGCACCCTCTTAATTGGTCTCCCAACTTTACTTTCTGAATCCACTATTATCCAAATTTTCCTATGTATATAAATTTGGTTAAATCTATCCCAAGGTCTCTGTTTCTACCCTGCCAAGCATCCCTAAAATTTTCATGGCTTCATGTTTTGTTCTCTGGCCTCTGCAATTTGTTTCATCCCCTAGTCTACAAGTCTAAAAAATTCATAAAACTAGCCATTACAGGCAGAATAAACCCTGAAAACCTTTGGTCCTGTTCTATTTTTGTGTTACCTTTCGGGCCACTTAAAAATCTCATAAACACATGTGCTTAATAAATTTTTTGTCACCCCTCGGAGGTTTTCTGTTTAATATTTCCTAAGTTTCCTACATCCCGGCCTTTAATATTTCCCTGGGCCTAGTTCTCAATCGTAATTAAATCCAACAGTTATCACATAATCTCATGGGATCTTCTCATCGCATGTGATCATGCGACAACTGTTGATACAGTATCGACATCGCAACAATTTTTGGTGGGTCCTTCATGCCACATCGTGATGACATGCCAGTTTCCTATTGGTCGATGTGGGACGACTCCACAGTGGACCCGAAGTGCAAGGTAGGCCCCCGGTGGAATAAGATCTACGGTGGTCGCATGTTCGCATGGAATCTTCCGATTCCATGTGATCATGCGATAGCCGTTAGATTTTCTTTATTGCTAAGTCTCCGGCGGTGGGTCCTTGGGTGGTGACGTGTTCATTTTTTAGTGGTTGGCCGAGTGATGATAGGGCCTTCGGTGGGTCTGATGGTCAGAGAATCTGTGGGGGCGCCAGCTTGTCCAAGATCTACAATGGTCACATAACCACATGGCATCTTCTGATCCCATGTGATCATGTGACCGCCGTCCAATCTTCTAGTGTTTAAGCCGATGTCATCGTGGGACCGTCTGACATGCTTGATTCTTATTGGTTGCTAGGTAGAACAGTTGGCGGTTGTTAGTGGGGCTGAGTATCTTAAGTATGTTGGCAGTTGAAGAGGATCCAATGGTGGTCGCATAACCACATGGGATCTTTCGATCCCATGTGATCATGCAACCACCATCCGATGCAAGGTCAAGTGTCTTCTTCCTTCTGAGGTGTCGATTGACTATGATGTGCTTATTTTCTATTGGCTCTTGACTGATGATGTGGCCTTTGACCTTTTCAAAAGGGATTGCAATATCTTTCGCGGGTTTCTTGCTGGTCTATTCCTATTGGTTGAATGTGAGGGCACGGGTAGTTCAAATTTATGTTTTCAGGGGCGATTGCAGTTGGAAAGGTGATGTAGAGATCTAGGTAGCCGTTTCGGTGGATTTTCCTTCTGAGAGTACCAGATTTGATAGTTATGGTAGCTTGAGTTGCAAGGAGGTAGTTGGATCCAGGTTGCTTTTCTGTAGGTGGACTCAGTAAGGAGATGTACATGCAAAGATATAGACATATCTGATCGGTTGAGATATTTGTAGAAGTAACATTTATGATCAGATTTGATGGGAGTTAGGGTTTGATTATTATATGTAAAATCTGTAACCCTAGTTAGGTTTTTTGACTCTTGCCTGCGTGCAGAGGAGATGTATATATTGTTTTTGGAGCTTTTGGAAGCTCAAAGTTCACATTTTGTAAAGAGAAAAAATATCTTTTCTTAGAAGGCTATCTGAGACATTTTTTTGTCCTTTGGTTTTCTACATTCTGTAGCCTCCCATTGATAATTTAGATATTGAAGGTGTTTTTGTGACATTCTTCATGTCCCTATGCCTTCTTGTGTGAGTTATTTCTTAATGAATTCAGTATTTACATGCTTCTCAGTGATATCTTAGGATTCTTGATCCCTCTTTCTTTCTACAATTTTGTGTATTATTGTGGGTGATTTGATTTGAATGCTCTTGTGAGTATACCTCAACCCCCTTAAATATCTTGTCTCATTCCTATACCTCGTTGTAGAGGTAAATATTTGTTTGCAGCTCATAGATTGTTGTCTAATTCCAAGGGGTGTTATTGTTTGTGAAGAATCTCTCTTTCCCTGAATAACTCTTTTTATCTACAGACCCTTCTATGAAATACTTATGCAAACCTATTTAGTGAGTTGTGATCACCTAGGCCTAAGTCTATTCATTGATTTCATCTTTTATACTATAATTCATACCATATTTTCGATGTATCACCTAGTAGAATAGTTTGCTTTTAGTCATTTCCCTTTCAAGCATTCCTTCTATCCCTTTCCCTCAAAAAGTTTTACTTTTCTGTCAAGAAGCAAATTAAGGTGATTATCCAAGAGGAACCGGCCTAGAACCTGGAGGTCTCATCTCAGTTAGCATAGGTCCCACAACCTGGAGATGATTCCCATGTTATACTAGGTTATGAAGACTATGAGAGCTTGAGACAAAGGTGCAAACTGAGTGTATAACACCCACATCAGCCTTTTTGCTCCTAGTCTTCCTCCTCTAGGTCTACCAATCATCACCAACATCAAAGATAACTATAGTAGATTTGTTATCAAGCATGAGGATAATGGACTTGGTTACTTGTTCAACAACCTCCTCACACTGGGAGGATACAGTGGGGCACCTGGTCGAGACTGGTCTCATATATAAGGTCTTATTCAAAATGGAATTAGCCTTGTAGTTTATAATGACTCCATCCAAACCATTGTAAAAATCAATCAATGAAACATTGTTATCTTTGGCCTTAAAAATAGAAGAGCTAGTCACCCCTTTCATAAAACTCGTTAACTAGGGTATAGAACAAGGTGATTTCCTCAAATTCTCCATAGGATGGATTTCCCCCTCCTCCAACAACTCCCTAGGAGGAGAGGTAACATTCTTATCAGGGCCTCATAATGATTTCATCAAGTCTAGAATTCCCTCCACAAAGGGGTACTCCTCCATCTCCCCATTATTGGGTTTCTCATGTTCAACTGACCTTGAAGCTCTAGGGGATGAACTTTTGCCTTTCATTTTAAGCTCCTTCTGGTGGGGAGCTTTACAGTCAGCCATTGTGTGTCCCTTCTTGTCATATCTTTGACAATACAGAGTAGCATTCTCATAGACCAAGGTCTGGGTCCACTTTCCCCATTTAGATTTGAGAGTTACAAAATTTGGGAGTGACTTATTGATAGCAACATTGGCACATAATCTGGTGTAATCTAGCCTAGATTTAGTCAAGGGGACCATAATCATTGTAATATAGTGTCCAAAAGAGTTACCCACCCACCTAAAGATTTTCTCATCCCATAACTCAAGGGGGGGACTTAGCATTCTGACCCACATAGGTGCCATCTGGTTAAGTTTAGCAGATGGGTCAAAACCTAGCTTCTATTTAAATAAAGTAAGGAAGTGTTTATTGTACTTGACCATGAGCTTGAAAGAGAAAATATTAGGTTCTCCTGAGTAGTAAACTTAAATAGGAATAAGCCACTAGGCATTGCAAAGATAGTGATACTCCCTTTCAGTTTCCACTACAAAGCAACCCATCTTTAGACTATATCAATGGATGGGCAAAAAGAAAAGAACCTCTCGACCAAGGCTAGGTGCATCTCTGAGGCAATCCGGTCCATAATCGTGTATGGAAGGGAAAACTCTATTCCCTCATCAATTTGAATAAAATCCACAAGGAGAGATTCCAAGGTGATGTTGGGGGCCCCGACCAGCGTGCCTTTCCAATTGGGTTTCAAAATATTCCCTCAATGTGATCGCTCTGTAGCATTTCTAGAATTGGACAACTGAGTAGGCCCTGACAAATTGCCAGACACACTGTGTGAATATTGCAGACCTGAAAGAGAGTTCACAACAATCCTGTTGGGGGTATGGTCAGGTTGAGGGGAGGAAGATTCCTCCCTAGAGACAATGGCCATGCATTGCTACAAGTTAAAAATTCAAAGATGGTTTGAGCGAGAGAGTTGCAAAGTAGATAAAGAATTTTTTTACATATTTACATACTATGGATTTTTTTTTGCAAGATCCTTTTTATTATTATTGTCATGTTCAAATAATTGTTACGAGAACCTGAAACAGTTGGAATTATTAAAAAAAAAATAGAAATGTAGGTACAATCTATTATCCTTCAAACATGTGTACAAATTGTATAATTGATAATAAATTGATATTTTTTTAAATTAATTACAACATTAGTACAAATTTATTAATATACTTTACTTATTCGAAGGTGAAAATGAGAGATGCCTTTTGCAAATAAAGTATTTATTTAATGGTCGGTTTGAATAGCAAGTGTTCAATCACAACATTAACTTACTTCCATGAAAGGATTAGTATTATTCTCTAAATATGGTTATTAAATAAATTTAATAATATTATTATATAAAATATTTTTTTAAGCTTTTAAAATAAAGATAAAAATAAAGTAAACAATGTAAATTAAACAAAAATATATTTTAAATTATTTTAAAGTGAAACACCATAATTTATCTATAATAAGTCACATATTCATATTTATGAGCATTTTTTACATAGATATATTCTAGATAACTATAGTAATTTGACTATAAATAAGTATACATTTTTAAAACATATTAAATAAAATATACATGTCAAATATCTTAAGTTATAGTATGTAAACAAATTTTCATTTTTATGTTATTACAATTTTTACTTTGAAGAGTTAATTTTTTAAAGAAGAGGGTAACCGTTTATTACTGAACGATAATTAGTACAAGGCAAAAAGAGCCAACAAGCCCATCAACAACCTAAAAAACAAGAGAGTATACAACTAGCCAATCAAGGCTCTCTCAAAGTCCTCAAATAATCTCTCATATACTCCATAGATAACTCTTCAAATGTCTATAAATATTCATTGGATGATTGGCCACAATCCCCAACATTTAACATCCTCATCCACTTAGAAGGCTATTTCACTAAGTAATATTCTATGTTGTTCCACTAGCAAGGAGTGTGACCAAAGTAAATACAATCCAAAGAACTACAAAATCTAATAACCTGATTAACCACCAAGTCTAAATGTAAATTCATTCCCTTTTCCTATCTCTTAACCATCATATCAACCACTATTTGCAAATTTTAAATTCACAAATGATCTTTCTTCAACCAAGGGCACAATCACTTTCCAGAGCATAAATAATAGAAAGAGAATTCATAAAGTTGTTAGTTTGTTTCCCTTTATAAAGAATTAAGAAATGAACAACCTCCAAGCTATCCCTACAAAGTCCACCAATCTCATCATGCCCAAGATTTCCTCTAGAAGAACCATCAATAATAGTCTTCAACACATCATTATGAGGGGCTTAGCAACACCAATATGAATAGACCTTTCTCTTAGCATGTCAACCAACCCTAGAAAAGGGAAATCTTATGACACAACTAACCGATCCATTCTTTTGAATAATATCCATGTCACTTGGATCCATGCAAGTGGACATGTCACATTTTACCGATAAGGTATCCTGAAGAGAACTAATGATTTGAATCCATAATTGATTTTTCAAAATATTTTTATCCTAAAGAGTCCACCAAAATATTTCCAACCAATTTTTTCATAGAATAAAAGTAGGGTCAATGCTCCAAGTATCGTGAGGGAGGGAAGTCTTGGCTGGGGAATTCCCTGGAAGACTCCAAAGGTTGACCAAAGAGAAGGCATGAAAGTAGTCATTTTCTCAAATCCCCACCATAAGTGCAAAATTTTCTTAGAGAATAGATATTGAAAGAAAATATGTGATGAACTTTTCTCACTTCTATTACATAAAACAAACAAAGGACTTTGGAATCCACTCTTCTGAATATTCTCACAAGTTAGACACCTATTATATGCACAATCAACCACATGAAAATGTTGCATTTATTGTAAGTTTACTTGTTTCACACTTATTTTCACCAAAGAACACCCATTCTCTTGTGAATCTACTTGTCAAACTCATGGTAATATGAAGCAACCAAAAATTTCCCTTATGCATTAAGGCCCCAAAAAAGAACATCTCCCCCTTCTAAGGAATTGCAAGCTCTACATGTCAAACTCCTCCTAAGATCCCGAGGATTCTAGTTGAAGCCCCCTAGAGGCCACTTATGAGGTTCCTTCCATATAAACACCTCCACTTGACCTAGGAGCTAAGAAATTTAAAGTCAACAACCTTAATCCAACATAATGTCCAAAAAAATATATTATATAAGGATTTGCAAATGTAGGAATATTGAAATGATACATGGTAATTCATGGCTAGAATCAAACTACAATAGAGCTTTAGAGCCTCTATTATAGATTTAAAATGTGTTAGCATAAAGTTATATTGTTACATTGTTAGTGTACAATGAGAAAGAAATGGTTATGCAGTTTTCACCACATTATCACTTTCAGTTATGAGGCACTTGCTTATTCTATATAAATTTCTCTAGTAATTTATCAACAATGAATCATCGAAGCTTTGAACCATTTCATTTAATTTGGTATCAAAGCAAACTTTAAAACTTTTGTGCATGTGTGATGGGATATGAGTTCCTATGTTGTGAACTTTGACAAGGTGTCATTATCAGTTTACATATATGAATCTTAAGTGTGAGGAATGGCATAGGGTTTTGATGGCATAGTCACTAAAATCTATGCATAAATAAATTGAAGATAGATAGAAATGAAATATCAATGTGGCGACATAACCATAATTTGGAGCAATTTAATCTGCAACATTGGGAATATCACCCTAGGAAATTGCATTCAAGAGAAGAGATCTGAGGAGTGTGAAAGATATGTGAGCTCAACGTACAAATTTGGTAGAATCAACTACTCTATATTGGAGTCTCTATATCATAATAATATATTTGGGAATTGCTTGAAGATTCACTGGTGATGTTTGTGAATCACTTGAAGATTGACCAGTGTAGTGTTTGAAAGAAAAGAGACAGATATTGAGGCTTGACATTTTTTTTTTTTTATATTAAATTTATTTAAATTCTTATTTCGGGAATCAAACACAAGATCTTGCTATTACAAAGAGAAGAAACAACTGTTGCACTGCAGGCCAATGCCTATTGAGGCTTGACATTTATGATTCAATAAGAGATATCAACAATCTAGAGCTCTATAACTTGTTGTCCAATAGTTAAGTTTTCTATCTAAGGAATTTATAATAGTGAATGAAATTCTTGGGTTCATACGGATAACTTTCATGCCATGAGTGCAATATTGTAGTTTGGTAGTAGTTATTGGTTTGCGTTAACACTTGTAAAATTGATGCAAAGTTTTTTCTTCACACATTTCTCCATAGCATACTAATTCTTGTTAATATAGGTCACTACCATTGTTCTTGTTGTTTTTCCGTTCTTTGAACTTAATTTTTCTATTGTTCATATTTGCAAAAGTAATATAAAACTTATGGAAAATAGAAAAATGAAGGAGGGCGTCCTGCCAAATGATATAGAGCAAGAAAGATATCTAGCCAAAAGTGATGGTATGGTCATAAGATTTTGTTGAATGGATTTTCTCAATCATCCCAAGATTTCTTTAAATGATTTAGGTACCAAAATGATGAATCTACATATACTATTGAGTTCTCCAATAAAATGGTTGGTTTTTTAACCATTTTTCTAGTCTTCAACAAAATTTGAATTTCTCATTATAAATGAAGGGATATACTTTGCAATAGTGTAATATAATTTTATAAAAATAATCTTCTTTTATCGATACTTTACAAAATTTATCTCCATCCTCTTTTTTTTTTTACTCAATTAACTAATTGAATTAATTGGAACTAGAAGGACCAATATACTATTTGAATCACCCCCTTATTAATTAGATTTAGGGGTTGACTAGGATTGTAGAACAAGATTAATCCATATTATTTATGATTTAGTTTTATAAACTAGAGATAAATGTTAAGAAAATGAAACAACCATATAATGAGATAATATGAACATGCATGTTTACACCTTACCACCATGTACAAAATAATAAATGAAACCATCTAAATTGTTTAAATGCTATTGTTATATATGAATGCATGTGCAAGGTTTTTATTTACCATATAGAGGTCTTATGCATCTAGTTACACTTTATATATTGATAGAAATTGAGGCTAAGTATGCATTTGAATATAGCTATTGATTACTATTTATTGTTTAAAATATATTAAGGAAACCTTTGGAAATATCTTAATGAGTTTAATATGAGCTCAACTATTATAAGAGATTACTCACTATCACTATAGACATTTAAAAATCCTCAGTCTATTGATGAACTCAACCCATTATTTTTCCTCTTGATGACACTCGTAACCCAAAATGTGTAATAGTTTCTCTATAATTTTCTTCCTATGATTTGGAACTTCATACAAGGTTATTATAAATGAATTCATTAAAAGCAATTATTAGATAACTTATAATACAATCCACAAAATAGATTTAAGAACCCTTTTGTTATAATCTATATTAATATGCTATTTGTTATGATGAGATTCACTAATTATAGTTTGTATGAAAAGGATTGGTGGATTTATATGTTTTAAGTGATTTAAAATTGTTAGATTTTATAAGAGAATATATTCTCACAACTCATCTAATTGGCTTGTGTCAAGAATTTAATGCTTATTTCTTATTAAGATAAGTGGAGAAAGGGCCCCCAACTTGTATAATTCACTTCATAGTAGAGAAATAAATAACTAGAGGTGTGTGGCTGACAAGCAAAAAAATCTAGAAACTAAATATAAAAATTATACAAGGACTGTAGACCAAAAATAACATAGCATCTAGAAATATAAACCAATAGAACAACATATATAGAAACATCCAAACATACAAAAAAGCATCCAAAAATTTGAATCACAACAGACTCTAGTAGGGTGAGTCTTAATCATACATCATCTTCACTAAGATATTCACCTACTTTGTGGTAGGAGCAGCCATTTTACCTTTTTTGGAGCAACACATTTCTTTTTCTTTTTCTATTTTTTCTATCTTTTTTTAATATTTTATCCCACAATTACCACACCCATGACAATCCTTCACATTAAGAAATTTGTATTTCTGTCAATTTTTCCTAGGGTAGTTTCAAGATAGACAATCCTCTCCTTGCAATTTGCACAATAATTAAAATAAACTATAATTAAAATAAACTATATTCAAGTGACCTATAGTCTTTTTATGATACCCATAATAATTATATCTGGTGGTGAAAGATACTAGAGAGTAATTTATGCCTGCATACGGAGTGTCAAGACAACTGGTAAACAACACTACAACTTCTAATATACAATTCCATTTATCATATAAATAATTATTCGGTGATAATTACAAACTCATCTTGTTACATTCAATGAAAGGTGAGTTTTATATACTGCACACTAGTTTCCCTTTGCTACTCATCTTCAAACCAAACTAAAGACAACTTTAATTTTCAACACACATTGCAACAATACAAATAGGTGACATGAAAATGAGTGATAACACAAACCTAACAACATATCTGTGACAAGGGGATTTTAGAAGAAAAGGATGGGAGCATCCATCTACAAGTCAACCAATTCAAGTGATTTATTATTTGAATAGATAATAGATTATATTATCCATGACATAAAAACATATATCTCTCCATTCTATGTTGAAGCACAACAATGCAATGATAGTAGCAAATCCCACTCCATAACTTATCCCCGCTCCTACTGTCCCATTACATCTACATCTCCAGCCTCAACACCTGTATTATTTTGATTCTCTATGTTATCAACAATAGAGTTTGGAACTATATTTTCCAGTTGAGTTCCATGAAGATTTGGATTTCCTTAAAAAAAAAAAAAAGCCTTAAAAGTTGAAAATTGCTTACCTTGTGGTAAACGCTTTCAACATATTGTCAGAAAGATTCAGTACTTCAAGAAATGTGAGATTGAGGAGTTGGTAAGGAATCTTTCCTGACAAGTTGTTTTTTGAAAGATCTAAAGACTCAAGCTGAGCCATGGCTCCCAATGCTTCCGGAATTGAGCCATTTTTATTATTTTTTGATATGTTCAGAGAAATTAAACCCTTTAGAAGTCCTACTTCCCAAGGAATATTACCTGACAGATTATTGGAAGATAGATCCATGAACTTGTCTGCTCTAATTATCTTCTTGTATGAAGTTATCCTTCCTTTTATCCAAACTGTTACTTCATCATCAAACTTTAAATAATGAGGAGACTCATAAAATGCATAACCCAAGAATTCAGAGATACTTTGTACATCAACACTTTGTGATTGATTGACCATAGCATATAACATGCTTAGATTTTGAGGAATATTTCCTGATAAATGGTTGCTAGATAAATCTAGAATTTGAAGATCGGGTAATCTTATCAGCTGAGCTGGAATTCCATCCTCAAAATTATTAAAAGCAAAACTCAGAATCCTTAAATTTGTCAACTTTTCAATCCAAAGTGGAATGCTACCTTCAAACTTGTTATTTCCCAAATCTAATACTTGGAGAGCTCTACAATTTAGAATGCATGATGGAATGGTACCTTGCAACTTGTTCCCATTAAGATTTAGTGTGCGAAGAGACTGAAGACTTCCTAACTCGTCTGGAATCTCCCCTTGCAAAACATTTTGAGCCAAATTCAAAACTTTTAATTGAGAACACATCCCAATGCTTGCAGGAAACATACCTGTGAGATTGTTCTTTGACAAGTCCAAAAGCAGCATATTATTTGAATCAGTACATGTAGAACTTGGGATTTTTCCAGTGAGATTATTCCCTGACAATGATAGAAAGAATTGTTTGCCGATTGTTGAAGGAATAGAGCCATTGAACTCATTATCTGACAGATATAATATATCTGAAACAAAATCAAGAGTAGGAAGAGAACCATATAATTTATTCCCGTGCAAATCCACAACAACAAATGGATGTGATAGCTGGCGGGGTAGTGAACCTTCCAATTGATTATTTGAAAGATTGAGCCGCTGAAGACTAGGAAGATCCCACAGCCACAAGGGAAGATTTCCCACAATGCTATTATTTGAAAGATCTAGCTCTTCCAATAGAAATTGCTGAGACAAAAAAGCAGGTAACTCACCTTCTAGATTGCAAGTTCCCAATCCAAGAAACTTCAAGTAGGAAAACTGAGGAACCCAACTTGGAGAGATGTTAATGAAAAACTGATTTCCAGAAAGGTCTAGTACTTGAAGGCGAGTTAGATTGTCAAACAGCTTCAGTGATAAGTTGCCTGATAATCTATTGGAAGAGAGTGAAAATCGTTGTAAACTGGACAGGTTTGAAATAGAACGCGGAATTGTTCCTGACGGTTTTATTCTAGGTGGAGTTTGACTAATGCCGGAAGCTGAAACATTAAAGATGCAGGAATCTGGCCAGTTAGCTGGTTGTGACTAAGGTCTAACGCCTGCAGTTTTGAAAAGTTTGCAATGATGGGGGAAATCATTCCACCTAAATTGGAATAACCGAGATCAAGCTCAAGAAGGGAGGAGGCTTGGTTTAGAATGAAAGAAAGGTCTATTTTCAAGTTAGGGTTATCTCTAAGGATAAGATAGCTCAACTTTGAAAGGGGCATGAAACTGAAAGGTATGGATCCCCTCAGACTACAGCCGCTGAGATCAAGTGAAACCAATGATGTCGCATTCTCAAACCACGAGGGCAGTTGAAACGGGAATGGATTTTCAGCCATATGTAGATGTGATAAACGGGTGAGGTTTGAGAAATCTGGGATATTGCCTGAGAGCCCACAGGATGACAGGTGAATCTGAGTGGGCTCTCAGATTCAAATGCTGAGTTTTGCGGCGAAATCCCTCTAGAATTGGGAAATATGTCAAGCTTGCGTCATTTGGACGTTTTATATAATCAGTGGCAATTTAAAACTTCAGATAATCAGTGGCAATTGAATGAGTTGAAGAGTAGCGAATTTGATGTATGGGTAAGAAATCTGAGAAGCCTGTCATCCTGATTCACCTATTGTGCAAGATCACTCTTGGACACTACAAATGTGACATTGAGATCTATAATATGAAATCTAGGATAGGAATGAATTAATGAAAAATTAGACCAAGAAATGATAGCAATTTGTGAAATAAATCTGAAGCTGACATGGATAAAATAAAATGTAGAGGAATGTTTATGAGGAATAAATAAAGGTGGATAATAAAGAGAGAAAGAACCAAATGCAATACACAAGTGTGTCACATGCCATTATGTAATTGTATTAACACATTCTCCTAAAATATGCATAAATTAAATGGGAATTAGGATGGGTATGTAAGATTCCTCATTACAATTTTGCATCTATTATACACACACACACACATGGGTATGTGCAGGATCATGGTATGCTAAAAAGTGGCGATGTGAAAAAAATCTATTTTCACTTGTCCAAAAGTGCACAAATGGATTTGTTAACTTTTTAGTAGGCCTGGGTGTCAGTACACCTGGCCAAAGCAAAAGCCAAAGAAAAGGTTTAATCGAATATCTGATATTATCAGATATTCGATATTATCAGATATCCAATATTATCAGATATATGATATTATCAGATATTCGATATTGTCAGATATTTGATATTATCGAATGTTCGATATTTGCCAGTAGTTTTAATTTATAAGGCTCAGCCGCGTTCAACAATTTTCATTCTGAAAACGTTGAACATGGCTTGGGGATTTCAGATATCTGATCAAATCCCATATTCGATTTGCTCAAGATTATAGGTAAGTTAAATTTGTATGTTTTTAGTGTTTTAATTATTTATTAATATAAATTTTGTAATTTTTTATATAAAAATTAGGGTTCAAATGAGTTTTAAAAAAATAAAATAAAATTGATTGTAATTATTGATTTGTGTTGTAATTGTAATCAGACATGGACCCAAATCAATCAGAAAACCCTCATAATGATCCCACAAACAATCCAAAACTACCTCCCAACAATCCTCCACTTCCAGAAGACGTACCAGTCTCAAACCCTCACCATTTAGAGGATCTAATAGGAGACAATCTAAATCAACTTAGAGGATTTCAAACCACCTATGCTAATATCCCCACATTTTGCCCCATGTGTACGATATTGAACTCAATTATTGAAAACACAGAGAAACTTACAGAGCAACATAGTGCTGCACTTCTTTGGCTCGATTCCATGCATGCCTAGTTTGACAATGGGCTTGACTATGATCAAATCATGAACCTAAACATAACAAAACATGACATATGTAATGTTTTTTTGGATCCTAAAACCGGTCTAAAAGTGGACCATAAAAAAATCAAGTTGTCAATTAAATAGTGCACAAATATTGCAATATGTGACAACTTTTGGGACCGCTGGTGGATGATTTTTGATAGACCACCTCACAACAATTTGGATGTCCCATTTTATTTTATTAAAAAATTGTATGCTAAATTTGTGCTTGGTCACAATGTCAATTATTGGAGTATGAGACCGAACCAGGGTGTAGGTTTAGGCACTCCTCAGGACAAA
Source organism: Chamaecyparis obtusa (assembly GCA_027943335.1). Taxonomy (NCBI): domain Eukaryota; kingdom Viridiplantae; phylum Streptophyta; class Pinopsida; order Cupressales; family Cupressaceae; genus Chamaecyparis; species Chamaecyparis obtusa. The sequence continues at coordinate 1,721,451 of BSBK01003945.1, read as the reverse complement.
CCATGGGCACAATGTGTGAAATCCCACACATATGTCCCCCCTCCCAAGATTTCACCACCTCCCACAGTGTAGCATATTCCTGACATTATTGTCGAGGCCGGCTCACAAACTATTCGATCCATTCACACCTTGAGTGATCTGCTGGTTACGCATAGCATGTCATTGTTTTCTCCTTGTACTGATGCTTCTAGCCCTTCCACATCCTCCATAAGCTCACATGTTTGTGTGCCCCACACTTGCATTATGTGCAAGAATCTGTGCTTAGGTCCCTTGAATGATAGTGATGCATATAATTACATCTTTGAGGTGGATGATTCTACATAGCACACTACAAGCACTGAAGCACCTCATGAAGATGTGCATCAGGAGTGTACAAAGCCATGGACTCCTATTGTTACGGTAAGGGTAAACATTTCACTTTTTACATTGTATTTAAATTTTATCGTTCGTATTTTTAGTAGAATTTTCTTATAATAATTTTCCACTTATTTGTTTTATGTGTTACATTTATGTTCAATTGATGACAGAGGAGGAGATGGCACAGGTGGAAGGGTCCACGCTTTCAGCCATATCATTTATCCTTGACAGTTCCACGGTACATATGTTTTAATGTACTCTTTGGTTTCCTTAAATTATTATAATAGTATATGTACATTGTTTTCTAATTTTCACAATCATCTTATTACATACTGATGTAGGTGTCACCAGTTGCCTCTAGGGGGCAATGTGAGGGGGTGCAAGTGTCAGGCATTGACAAGGGAAAGGTAATTAAGTAATTTAGTTGTTTATGCATACATGTATACTTTTTAGTTGTGCGTACTCATTTTTAATTTACATGGCTTATTTGATAGAGAGTGGCATCTGATGATGTCGTGAGATCCTATCGTCATGATAGAGTCATAGGCATATCCATTCACAGTGATAGCCCCATAGTACGTATATTTGTAAAGGTATTTGTGTGTATTTTACTATCAAGTATATATAATATGATCAAGTTATGATAGTATGAAGTATCTGTTTGAATTTTGTAGGTCACTCCTAGTTTGAGGGAGGTAGAATGCTAAGGGTTTGTATCATTGATGACTCAGCCGACATATCCTGAAGAAAGTTTAGCATAAGTAAGTTTTAATGTTAATTCAGTTATTTTGTAAACATATATTTTCTACCAAGTATTTAACATTAAATAGTATAACTCGTAGATCAATCTCATGTTCGCAAACATATACAGGTCAGAGTCAACATTGGTAGCATTGTTCCTATGCTACCAAGGACATATATTAGGTCTCCTGTCTGCGGGGGGAGACAAACAGGTGAGATATATGAGAGTTCAATTTTAGTTTAAATTTTATTTATTATTGTTGACTATGATTCTGAATTTTAATATAACTTGGGGTTTCACTTTTGTGTTTGAATGCAGGATCCATTAGAGCCAAAGAGTACTTCAAAGAGGCTGCATTTTGATGATCCACCATTAGAATAGGATGTCCTAGAAATTTTTGTAGTTGAACTTCTTATTTTTAGATGTCTTATGACACCTTTTGAGATGGCGTATACCACATTGTATCTAGATATGTTGACATGTAAATATGTACAAAATTATTGTTCATTTTGATATATATGAAACTTGATATTCGATCCAATTTGTTAATTGTGTGTTCATTTATTCATTGTTAGTATGTAAATATGCTTGTGTGTATGTACTCATGTGTATGATTTATGCCTTAAGTATATTCAAGCACATTCTTCATAACCTAAATTTATGTGTATGGGCTACATGCATGACTTAAGTGAATTCATGTGGCATGCTTTATAAAATATGTGCTACATGTATGCTTCATTAATTAATCAAATTTATGTGTACACTTTATGTGCTACGTGTGATCACATGTGTAATTCATCATTTAAGTGAATTCAAAATTTATGTGCTACATTGTATTCATGTGTATTTGATGCTCTCAACCAAGAAAATCTGATGTAGAGCCCTCTACTATCCCCTCATGGAACTCAACTCAAATTGAGGATTCTACAAGGATCTTGGAATCTACTCAAGGAGTTAGTCTCAACTCAAGGGTCAAATAGAGTGCTACCTAGTGCACCTAGTGCCTCTACCATACCAAAACTCCAACTAGACCTCTCACCTTGATCCCAACACCATAGATCATCTTATCATGGTCTATTTACCATGTTCCAACTTCCCATTCACTCCAATCACCTCAACTTCAACCATTTCTCTTATATAGCCTTTCTAGGCCCGTCTAGTAGCCCTACAAACACTGAAATCAGAAAATTAAGTTCTCAAACTCTCCAAACAACCTGACAAGGTATTTACATTTTCTAATACCCTTTTTAGAGTTACTAAATTCATCTCAATCTCAGTCCTTCATCATTTGACTGGTGAAGACTTTCTCCACCCTCTAGCTCTCCATCTAGGCCTAATTAGCCCTTGCTCAAAGAAGCAACTCCTATCCTTGCTTATCTCTAGGACTCAAAGACTTGAAATAGTCTTCCTAGACCTTCCAAAACATAAGATTTTCAAACTCTTAAAGTCCCACCATTCATCAAGCTCCCAAATCAATAAACCCTTGTTTCTAGGGTCAATAGCCTAGGGTTTTAGGGAAACTACCCTTACCTAAAACTCTCAAGCCCTATAAAGGTCCTAAACCCTTCCAATACATCCCTATAGACATCTTCAAGCATCATATTCCCTCTCCCTTCATTGGGTATTCCACAACCAATACTGGTGCTTTCAAATGCACCCTTTTGTTGTATGTTTACCAGGCACGTCTCTGCCTCTTCTCCCCTTCTTCCACTTTCCCTACATTCAAAAACTGATATACAAGGAAATATACATGTTTAGACCTCTCGCACCAAGTTACAGTTTCCATAGGGTTGGGAGGGTCACTACATAAGGCTGGCTACAAAATTAGATGTTGACTGTGCCTACAATGCCAGTCCTATCCTTGACATTAGTCAATTCTAATATCTTAATGATATTCCAACCAATGAAATAGTTACATAAAATTGTAAACAAACACAAGACACGGTTCCTATATCATAGCCAAGCCAAGTTCACATTAGATTTATTCTATTCAATTCACTGTTGTCTAGACTGTTCCACAGGATAAAGAACTATAAAAATGCAGATAACAAGTTATTTTCATTGATTGATTTGATTACAAACTTCAACCATTACTGTTCCCTAGCATTTACTCTCCCAACTGGAGCTAATGGCGTAGTCCATTTGGTGCCGAGATGAATGGTTTGGAAGAAATCTAGTGGTGCAACTTTCAACTGACCCTCACTGCAAGTTTTGGCATCAAGCGAGACTAGCGTGCTAGATTCAAATTTAGTGGTGCAACTTTCAACTGACCCTCACTGCAAGTTTTTGGCATCAAGTGAGAGTAGCGTGCTAAATTCAAACAAATTTGAATATCCCAAAATGGAGAGAGATTATTATAGGCCTCAGAAACATAGTCCTGTAGAATCTCACAGATCATTGATACCTCTCACGGGGTCTGAGATACGAGCCTCAAGTTCGCTGCCCAATCGTGCTTAGTGCACCTTGGGGATACTTTGGTCTGGCATGGTCCAGAATGTTCTAGTGACTTAGTGGTCAAAATGGGGTTGTCCCTAGCATTTACCCACCCAACTAGAGCTAATGGAATAGTCCATTTAGTGTCAGGATGAATGGTTTGGAAGAAAATCTAGTAATGGTTTGGAAGAAAATCCAGTGGTGCAACTTTCAACTAACCCGCACAACAAGTTTTGGCATCAAGCGAGACTGGACTGCCAAATTCAAAAAAATTTGAATATCCCAAAACAAAGAGAGGTTATTGTAGGCCTCAAAAATGTGGTCCTCTAGCATCTCATGGATCACCAATACCTCTCATGGGGTCTGAGATATGAGCCTCGAAAGTTTTATGCCCAATCGTGCTTAGTGAACCTTGGGGACACTTTGGTCGGGCATGGTCCAGAACGTTCTAGTGACTCAGTGGTCAAAATGGGGTTGTCCCTAGCATTTAACCACCCAATCGAAGCTAATGGAATAGTCCATTCAGTGCTAGGATGAATGGTTTAGAAGAAACCCAGTGGTGCACAACTTTTAGCTAACCCTCACAACAAGTTTTGGCATCAAGCGAGACTGGAGTGCCAAATTCAAACAATTTTGAATCTCCTAGAATGGAGAGAGTTTATTGTAGGCCTCAAAAACTCGGTCCTATAGCATCTCATGGATCATTGATACCTCTCATGGGGTCAGAGATACGAGCCTTGAAAGTTTTCTGACCAATCGTGCTTAGTGCACCTTGGGGAAACTTTGGTCTAGCATGGTATGGAACGTTCTAGTGACTCAATAGTCAAAAGGGGGTTGTTCCTAGTATTTACCTACCCAATCAGAGCTAATGGCATAGTCCATTCTATTTCAGGATGAACGGTTTGGAAGAAACCCAATGGTGCAACTTTCAACTGACCCTCACAAGAAGTTTTGGCATCAAGCGAGACTAGAGTGCCAAATTCAAACAAATTTGAATCTTCCAGAATGGAGAGAGGTTATTGTAGGTCTCAAAACATGGTCTTGTAGCATCTCATAGATCACCAATACCTCAACTCATGGGGTCTGAGATATGAGCCTCGAAATTTCACTACCTAATCATGCTTAGTGCACTTTGGGGACACTTTGGTCTGGCATGGTCTGGAACGTTCTAGTGACTCAGTGGTCAAAATGAGGTTGTCCCTAGCATTTACCTACCCAACCGGAGATAATGGCATAGTCCATTCGGTGCCAGGATGAATGGTTTGGGAGAAACCCATTGGTGCAACTTTCAATTGACCCTCACAACAAGTTTTGACATCAAGTGAGACTGGAGTGCCAAATTCAAAAAAATTAGAATCTCTTAGAATAGAGAGAGGTTATTGTAGGCCTCAAAAATGTGGTTGTGTATCATTTAAGCGATCTCCAATACCTCTCACGAGGTCTGAGATACGATCCTCAAAAGTTTGCTACCCAATCATGCTTATTGCACCTTGGGGACACTTTGGTCCAGCATGGTTCAGAACGTTCTAGTGATTTAGTGGTCGAAACAGGGTTGCCCCTAATGTTTACCCACCTCACTGGAGCTAATGGAATAGTCCATTCGGTGTCGAGATGAATGGTTTGGAAGAAACCCATTGGTGCAACTTGCAACTAACCCTCACAACAAGTTTTTGCATCAAGCGAGACTAGAGTGCCAAATTCAAACAAATTTGAATCTCCCATAATAGAGAGAGGTTATTGTGGGCCTCAAAAAATTAGCCTTGTATCATCTCAAGGATTGTTGATACCTCTCATAGGGTATGAGATACGAGCCTTGAAAGTTTTCTACCCAATTGTTCTTAGTGCACCTTGGGGACACTTTGGTCCAGCATGGTCCCAAATGTTCTAGTGACTCAGTGGTCGAAATAGGATTTTCCCTAGCATTTACTCTCCCAAACAAAGCTAATGAAATAGTCCATTTGGTGTCAGGCTAAACGGTTTGGAAGAAACCCATTGGTGCAACTTTCAACTAACCATCACAACAAGTTTTGGCATCAAGCGAGGCTGGAGTGCCGAATTCAAATAAATTTGAGTCTCCTAGAATAGAGAGAGGTTATTGTAGGCCTCAGAAACCCAGTCCTGTAGCATCTCACAGAGTACTAATACCTCTCACGGGGTCTGAGATACGAGCCTCAAAAGTTTTCTGCCCAATCGTGCTTAGTGCACCTTGGGGACACTTTGGTCCTGCATGGCCTGGAATGTTCTAGTGACTCAGTGGTCAAAACAAGGTTGTCCTAGCATTTAACCACCCAACCAAAGCTAATGGAATAGTCCATTCAGTGTCAAGATGAATGGTTTGGAAGAAACCCATTGGTGCAACTTTCAAGTGACCCTCACAACAAGTTTTGGCATCAAGCGAGACTGGAGTGCCAAATTCAAACAAATTTGAATCTCCCAGAATGGAAAGAGGTTATTGTAGGCCTCAGAAGAATGGTCATGTAGCATCTATGGATCTTTGATACCTCTCACAAGGTCTGAAATATGAGCCTCGAAAGTTCACTTCCCAATCATGCTTAGTGCACCTTGGAGACACTTTGGTCTGGCATGGTCTGGAACGTTCTAGTCACTTAGTGGTCGAAATGGGATTATCCCTAATGTTCACCTAACCAACTAGAGCTAATGGCATAGTCCATTTGGTGCCAAGATGCAATCCTTAAACACTATCCCTTCACCCCAGGGAATCATCATTTTACTTTGGACACATTTGACTAATTTTGACTCAATGACTCCAACTATTACATCATTTGACGATACAAATGTACATGGAATTAAGATAATACAAATGTAAGGATACAAAATTAAGACAATACAAATTATATAATGATACAACATTCATAGTAAGGAAACACATTTTTTGCACTTTACATGGCATTAAGACGATACAAATGTGGGCTCTTAATATTTGCAAATCAACCCCATGGGCTCTTTTATATTTCAAATTTTGCATCAAATTTTTTATATGCAAAATTTGGCATCTAAATATGCACGTTACATTCGATTGTTGTTTTTATATACAAAATTTGGCATCTAACTATGCACATTACATTCAATTGTTATTTTCATAAACAAAATTTGGCATCTAACTATGCACATTACATTCAATTGTTGTTTTTATATACAAAATTTGGCATCTAAATATGCAAATTACACAGCTATATATAAAAAATAAGTTTCCTTTTTCGCTCCAATACCTGCATTTGGAAGGCAAAATAAAAGTTAATAGAGAATATAAGAAGTTTATATAGGTTGAGAAAAAGATTATGAACATGTATAAGTAACTAAACGAACCAAAGAACATGACTAGATAATTCATAGTGATGTTTACCTTCATAAAAGATGGGCTAATCAAATGCACACCTCGATCTTCTATATCTATCATATATGTATCCAACTTTATTTACAATCTACATACAAAACCAATTTTATTGGCTTAAACAAATAAAACAAAAACTATAATTAATTTATTGAATGTAATCATAATAAACATGGAAAACCTTGCAACTTGAGTTAAACTTACCTACTTAAGTGTGCCTGAAGGGTCATCTCTCTAGTTGAGGGTATTCAATATTGCTTCATGATTAGTAGTACTAACAGTCCAAAATTCCTTTGTCTTTGGTCTTCCTTGATGTTTCAAAAACTTAACATTGGCTACTATAACAAGGTGTGAATACGTGAAAATGGTTTTGTGCTTCTCATAGTCTTCAAATGCAGGAATGCCATTATTTCTATTCATATATGTGTGCAACCATGTTCCTGCAACAAAATGTGATCCTGTTGGATATGCAAACATATCATCATCTGTCGTCGATTGTGCAAGTTTCTGCTTTCCTTGTACATAATGTGCTAACTAGTAATTTGATCTCTCATCATTCCCTTGTGGTGCAACCAATGCAAAAACATGTCCTGGATGTAGAAGATCTGAAAGATGGCCGTAGTCAAGTGAACAATCCATGTCATCATTTATTACAGATACTATGAGAGATAAAGGAGTAAGATAATTTGGAACCCATGTATCGACCCACTCACTTGACTCACAGTGATCCCAATCACACTGAAGACAACTCGAACAACAACAAGCCAACTCTCGTGTCCAAATGGTCCATGTACTAGCATCTGAGCTTCGAAATGAATGCATTTTTGAAGAATCTTTCACAGTTTGACAATCCAACCTATCTCCTATTGTGCCCAACTCAACCAACCAAAAGAATCTGTGCACCGCTGAATCAAGAGTCCCCCCTATGACAATGCTGAAGTACACCAATAAAGAATAGAACAAGAATCAATGATTTCTACACCTGAAATCTTCAATTGCTCCTTAACTAGAGATCTCTTTACGCATACACCTACTCCATCATGCTCCCCTTTTCCATGACCAGCCTAAAAAAACTCTAAATATGAGGTACACCTCTCTCTACATGCAGTCTACATAACCAATAAAACATACGAGCATTTTTTAATTGACATGTGTAGTTATCTGACCAAATGAGATGTCTATCCATAGCAATATTATTTTCTTGCACCCACTCAAAATAATTCTCAAATAAATGTTGGACAAACTCGGATGAGTGTGATCTATCATCACTCATATAAAAATGGTACTCTCTAATTATCTTCTGGTCATCTTCTATACTATCAGGGGTATGTCTATATGTTATGTGCATAAAAATAGCAACCTGAATAGAATTGTAATATTGAGCTTCCAACTTGTTTTGGGGCTGCAATGTATAGTTCTCTACAAAGTCAACAACCAATTTAATAGTGCCAATCGGGAAAGTGTCCTTACACATCCTAAATTGTTGATCCAACCACTGAGACCTGTGACTATGCCTTGCATACTTGTAAAAAAGATTCTTCCTGAAATCTGAAATAAAATTAGCTACATTGCATTCTTTTGTAACCAACTCACATCTAGAGCCTTCACCTCCACTTGTTAATGTATATTTAATGGTTTCATATACCTTTTTGTGGACAATTGTCTTTCCAAAATCATGTTTGCAGCCCTCATGAAAACATTCAACAAACTTCACTAGCCCACCACACTCTGAGCACTTCTCATTTAAGAAACCTTTTCTATAAAAGATACATCCATCATCTCTAGGACATAAAAAATGATCTAGCAAGTCTCTTGATGATTTTGGAAGAGCACTTGCACCACACTCCTCCAACATTTCACTAGTATGCAAAGTAGAATGAATGGATCGTAACAATTCATGGTGCATCGAAAACTCCACATGATATTTGCAATGACAAGTATTTCAAATCTTAAGAGGCACACCAAAAAAAGGCTTAAGGGCTTGAAAAGCTCTTTGTGATATTTTCAATGGTGGATGTGTCTCACAAATTTTTTTGAACAACATTGTTTGACTCACCTCCAAATAATGTTTGGGATGAGAGTGTGGTCTTGAATGCCAATTCTCAACTTCAAGACATCCTTCACATTTGGTGACACTCTTGAGTTAGATTGCCACAATAGTTGAATTTGATCCTTCACAGCATCGGTAAGCTTCTTATCACAACGTGAAAGTCTCCCACCATAAGCCCATGTATCATTTTGAAGAGGATCATCAAGTCTTTCTCTTCTTGCAAGTGCTCTATCCAAAGTTTTACGATTTAGATTCAAGTCAACACAAGTTTGTCTCATCAAATGAGCCTTTCTCAAATGATGACTTACTAAGGAGGTTGTAATAACCCTCCTAGCAGATCTCTTTTCTTTTTCCTTTGTAGTCTTCCCAATGGAATTGAGAGCAATAAAAATATTTCTCACAATACTAACATTCCTCCCATTTTTATTGTTCTCACCAATCTTCAATTTGACTAGTATATGTCTCATCTTTAACAATTGCACAAACATTTGATATTGCTCAACCAACATCTTATGGCTAAAAAATTGATCAAAAAGTGATTCGTTGCATCTCGACTCCCGTAATTCTATAGAAAAACATGCCTCTCTGGAAGGACCTAGAGAATATTATTTTTACTTTTCACCAGTAAATAGAATCAGATATCCAATATTATCAGATATTCGATATCTCCCCCCAAAATTTTGCAAATCTCTCTCTCTCTCTCTCTCCCTTAGGTATAATATTGAACATATAATATAAATATTTAATAAGTTAATATTTTACTATTATATAATACATCAATAAATTATAATAATAAATTATAATAATACAATACATACTAATATAAAAATTTATATTATAATATTAATGTTATGCTATTAATATTTAATATTAATATTAAAAATAATAATTTCTAGTATATATTTTAAAATTGAAAAAATACTTAACTCAATTAATATTAACATAAAAAAAATACAATTTAATATGAAATTTCAAACTGAGAAAACTAGTGTAATTGAAATTTTGAATTAGGCAGAAAGTTTCAGATATCCGATATTATTGAATATTCAAAATTTTTGAATATCTCATTTTATCGGATATTCAATTAGGCTTGGTATTTGCTTCGGCAATACCAACCATGGAAGGTCAACCCTTTAGGCGTGTTTAGGAGATTGTTTTTGATATCAAGACTTCGACCATGTAGCTAATGACTATTTTTTCACCCAAAATTGATGAAATGAAAAGGGTTTCTTAAAGACATTACCAGGTTTCCATCAATATAATTGGTGTCAAATTTTGAGTTCAGTAAGTAATTATTACTTATTTTTCAATTGAGTTATCTTTAAAGTCGTAATTGATATACTAATTAAAAAACAACTATAACTTTCAAAACGTTTAACTTTTTTGAAATCCGAAACATGCGTCACATTCTATGCTTCGACTACTATAAGAAATTTTTTTTTATGAATTTTGTAAAGTTTAGAATTAGTTACGGTGGTTAGACATGAGACTTTTTTAATTTTGAAAAATTTGTAGTAGAAAATTCATAATTAATTATTCATTTAGAAAAAAATTACAAAAAAATATGCGTCACATCTGTGAATGAGTCTACTATTTATATCTAGAATCTTGGGAAAATATATCATCATTTGATTGTGATTAAGGTGGTCAGACATACATGTACTTTTTATCTTTTCCCTAAAATTTTTGTACTATTGCATTGAAATCTAAAATTTTGAACAACCAGATAAAAAAAATTTCATACAGGGCTAGTAGTTTAGAAACTACATTCAATTTCCTACAAATTCTATTCTTACAACTTTTTCACATAAGGTTCATAAGATGTTCAAATTTTTACGTCAAGTTGACTAACCCTAATTTTTTGAGTTTTCATTGCCACTTAAGGCCATAGTTTGGTATACCATGATCCTGCACATACCCATATATATATATATATATATATATATATATATATATATATATATATATATATATATATATATATATATATATATATATATATATATATATAATGAGCTACTTAGAATCATCAATTAAATGCTACTAATGAATATAAATTTATGTCATGTACTAGTGCTAGGTTAATAGGTACAATAATAAATATTATTTAAAAATGTTTAAATGTAAAGTTATAGACATATATCTTTCCCTTGGAACTATAATGAAGAATAAATCTATTACAACAAGTATGTTAAACTTACCTTGAAACATTAGACATCGATGTTCACTATGGTATTTATACTTTGAATTGTCAAAAATTTTAATTTTTAAGTAGGTTTTCATTAATTTACAATTACCAAGAGGATTTACACCTCAAGAATTTTTGAGGGCCCTACATATTTATCATCATCCATTTGTCCTTAGGTTTAATCAATGAAAAACAAGACTCTAGCAACCTATAAAAATTTAAGAGCTCCTTAAAACCATAAGAAGTTACATAGAAACTCTACTATAATAACCAAATAACAAAGAACACATATGGTATTAGCTCATTCCTCACTTCAATCACATGGTATTATATGATCAAAGATCGATCTTCTCACTAATATTATCATCAAGGGTAAGTGCACAAAGTTAAGTCCACTTGTGGTGGAAGTTTGTTTTTTATCCGTTTGAATTTTTAAAAATAGTAAACAAGATCTTGTTTAGTAAACAAGATCTCATTCGACAAGCTTTAATTTTAGGGTCAAGTTTTTGCATGAGTATTTGGTTTAGAAAGAGGCTTGGGATTCAATCCATAGCTTTGAGCTTGGTTTGACTTGCAACTTGAAGGTCATGTTAGTGTGCTTAGAAAATAGTGACTTTAGACATATATCTAAAAATATTTTTTTAATAATTTTTTAACAAAATTAAAACCCATTAAATATGATATTCTGTAGATTTAAAATATATTATTTCTCTTTTAATTGAATTTACGTTCACATTTTTTCAAATAATTCCTAATGAAATAGATCCATAAACTTGAAATCATAGACTTTCTTAAATTTTTAATTATTTTTTTTAAATTTTTTTACTCAATTTTTTTTAAAAATTAAATGACAAGCCAATTTGACTACTAGATGGGAGGGTGTTAATATTGGTGACCTAGATGAGAGCTATACTCATAATCTTTTTACTAATGTCTTGTTAGCTTTTGGGGATTCATGGTTGATTCATTTCCTTGCAAATATTTCAGAATACCTTCTTTATTGGATCTTTAGAAAAACCTTTTCTAGAAAAATATAATTACCTCTAATTCTAGTCTAATCTTATCTTGGAAGAATAAGTGGTTATCATTTTTAGGAAAAATCACGATGATCAAATCTGTTCTTAATGTTGTTCCCATTTATTTGATGCCATCTTTGAATATGCCAAAGAAATCTATGTAGGACTGGCAATCTATTCTTAGAAGTTTTTTATGGCAAAACAATGTAACTCAAAAATTCAAAATGACATTTTTGGCTTGGGACAAAGTTTTCTATCGTAAAGAGCTTAAGGGTCCAAAAATTAAAAATATCACACTTCATAATAAAGCATTAGGAGCTAAATTGATTTGGCATCTATATCAAAACCCTAAGTCCAAGTGGGGTAGATTAGTGATCTCTAAATATCTAGATTCTCCTTCACATGAAGGACTTTTCATGGCTGACTCATTGATTAAAAGGTCAAAAATTGGGAATTTCATTTCATCTTATAGATTTGTGATTTAACCTCATTTCTCATGGTTGATTCATAATGGTTCTAAAGATCATTTTTGGGAAGAGATGCTTTAAATGGCCATCCTCCCTTGAATCATATTAGGGATTGGTCCATCTTGGAAGCCTCCCTAAAAGAGGCATTGGTGGGGAGAGTTTGTGTTTCAAATTATTTCAACATAAATGATTATTCCTTTCCTCCTACACTTAATTGGAAACATTTTGACTTTCTTCCTGTCTCAAGATTTAAAGCACGATTTGAAATATGAGTTTGAGATGATATGAGCTCAAGATGGGAATCTTGCTTGATCATCTCAATATGAGATCAAGATGAATAGCCTTTCTTAGAGCCTTTCTTACATATATTGAGCTCAAGATGATCATCTTATTTATTGATTCTGATTAGGTGGATACCTGGCGAGCTAAACTTCTTTGGGGTTCTTGCATTCCTAAAGTTTGTGCCTTTCTCTAGTTAGCAATTCAGGATAGAGTTTTGACTGACATGAGATTAGATATGTTGAAGATCACCACGATCTTTCCTTACACCTTTTGTAGTTATTTTCTAGTGTCTTCTTATCATTTATCTTTACATTGTCCCTTCACCACATGAATTGTTGGTACTAGCCTTTCTCTAAACTTGGCTGGAAATCTAGTGTTGGGCCTAATCTTCTACCATTCTTTAAAAGTTGGCCCTTTCTTTATAAATCTTCCTTTTTTTGACATCTATATTTGAGAGTACTCTTGGTCTCATTATTGTGAGTACTCTTGCACTCAAAATATTTGAATGCCATAGATTTTCTTTGAATGATATTCTTTCTGGCACTAATACTAGATTCATTGTATTGAATAAAATATTTAAATATTAAGGTTATCAAAACAAAATGTGGCCCTCCACGAACATAAGAAGAGATCATCAGCCTACGATTAGAGAATTCCATGAGGAAATATTTCTTTGAGGTATTTTGTCAAACAGTTAACGTGTGTTACCTATGCTTCCATATTTTGGATATCGAGAGATCATGGAACTTTGTCAAATAATTACGCGAGCAAACTGTTCACCTACCTTGTCAAAGGTTACGCATTATGCATATATGTTACCAGGTTGGTAACATCTCATGCTACCATATTCATAACATCTCATGCTACCATATTTCTTTGAGGCATAAGCTCAAAGAGTTCGTGTGCCCTGTCAAAGCTTCCGCATTTTACAATCATGTCTAACACATTATTTCCCACTGTAAAATCTGGCCCTACCACCTAAGAAAATCAATGCTTAGAGTGTGTCAGTTAAGCCTGGCCCTATGTTTCCACTCAATTTCTCTAAGTTTCTTATTCATATACTACTCTACTAGCACTTGCAGTAAAAAGGAACTGCAATTGTTATACTAAACGTATTGTAAATAATGTATTACAGGTATAAATTATAAAATATAAAAATTATTATTAGTATTAATTATTTGTAATATAAATAATTAATAATATAATAATAATGATCTTGTTTTGAGTTCCTTAATATTATTCATATTTCAAAACCTCTAGAATTACTATAAACATTTTGTTATAATATAATAATTTATTTTTAAATTATATTTTGAATTATCAAAAAATATAACTTTTTCAATAACAAGAAGGGTAGATTTTTCAATTGTTAATTTTTACAATAACGGTAAAAGTTTGTTTCAATTTGAATTTTCAATATGTTTAATAATTTTAAATGATTATGATATTAAAATATTATATATTATATTATTATAATATATAATTTATTATTATCATAAAAACACACATTACTATATTGCTATATAATATTTGATATTATAATGCTATTATTATATGATTAAAAAACATGTTAAAAAATCATATGTTATTGACAAAAATATAAGAAAACGCTGATAAAAAGAGTAAATCATTTCTAGCACCATTTAAAAAACATTGCAAAATAGAAGGTAATGACTTCAAATGAATAAGCATGATAAGGTCAAAACTTCTAACCACTCTTAACCTAACTATGGTTAACTCAACATGCCACTATGAAAAAAATATGATCTAATTATTTAATAGAATTCAAAAACCTCTAACAAATCCTTATAAACCTATTCACTACAAATTACAAATACATGAGCAATGTCGTGGTATTCAATCAACAACATGATTAGTAAGCTTTGTGTAAAATTAAAAAATCTAGGTTGCAAAAATCCTAAAATGAACTAACAAAAAATGAAAAAATAGTGTTAATTTTTCAATCCAAAGGATTAAATAGCTAAATTTATCTTTCCAATTCGTAGACAAGTACCATTGTTCTGGAATCTTTCTTCTCGATAGTGAATAACATCTAATGTCCTCCAATTGGTGCTCAAAAGATTGTATTATGGGTGGCATGCCCTATGAATTGATACATTATGGAATAGACAATATCATTATGAGCTACTACAATGACTTCCTTCATTTTGCCTATTTAGACATAAGTTCACTTCCTTTTTCCTACTTGCAATATCAATCTATATGATTAACTGGAAGAAATTGTAAAAATGAAAGCATAAATTGAATGTTGTGATCATGTAGAAGAGTGCTCTGCAAGTCTATTGTAGCGTTCATCTACTAGGTTGTCATTAGGGTTTCTATATTGTAAGTCCACCAATCATTTCATACCGCATTTACTACAGGAGTTAATAGGGTGTTAATTTTAATGGTTGTGACCAGCTTTGGCATGACAATTGCTGCTAGTGCTAGAGTATTGGCTTTAGGAGATCATGGCCCCTCCAAGAAAATGTCTAAGGAATTTTTTTTTGAAGATGTTCCATGATGTAAGGTCTCTATCACTCTTGATGTCATTTTGCAAATACAAGATTTTGATAAGGCCTATGATTGGCTTGAAAATTTTACTTGAATTGGATATTTTGTTGGTCATGTTCCTTTTGAAAGTGTGCTATTGGATTGGATCACCAAGGCATGGCTCCCTCATGGGGTCTTCCTAGATGGTGTGCAAAATTTGACCAAATGTTATTTCCTTTTCTTCTTTTGGAACCCTACTCATGTGGAGGGTGTTCTAAAAAATGGTCCCTATTTTTCTATTCATCTCTTATTTTCCAACCTTGGTCTCAAGACTTTATTGTCTCGAATGAATAGAAACTCAAAGTCTTGTTTGCATTGAATTCTTGGTCTACCATTTCCTTCTTTTCCATTTTTGAAAAATATTGCCCATACTTTAGGTTAGGTAGTTTGCGTAGAGCCTAAGAATTTGTTTCATGCCTTTCCTCAAAAGAGGGCTTGTGTTGAGAATGATCTTGAAAAAGAACTCAAGGAAATGATTGATATACAAATTGGTGGGGAATGATTTTCCTAGCATGTCATGTATTTTAATTTTTTTAATACATGTTTCCACTATCAGTTTGTAGACCATAAAATCAAGGATTTCCCTTTGGCTGCTCCTAGGACTAAACCTCCTCCTAAGGAATCATCTGCTTCTTGAGGTCTAGAAACCTACAAGGAAGACGCTAGCTCAAATACTATCATCTGTAAGGGCAAAAAACCTTCATCTTCTCATCATAAACAAGATTAATCTCCCATGGTTTCACCACCTAGGGATTCTATGCCTTCCAAGGCTTCCAAGAGTATTTCAAAACTTGCTTCTCAAGGGAAGTCATTACCAGCCGTAGATTCTCCCACAATTCCAAATTGATCTATTTTTGGAGCTCACACTCCACAACCAACTTCATTGGTCTCTAGCACTCTGGCTTCATTGTGACATTATTCTTCCAAACCTCTTGGGAAAGAGGACATTATTGACACAAGCACAAGCAAAAGGACAGGTGATCCCAGGGGATCTTTTGTTGGCATAATAACATAGCTGCTGGTATAACATGTTAAAGGAGGTTGATACTGGTAAGAACATGATTGGTATACATGATAATCAGTTATATGTTTTTCATTGATGTAAAACTATTTGGCATGATGTTTTGACTTCTTACCATATCTATCGGAAGGAAGCTATTGTTGCTATAATGAGATCATGATAAGACTAACAATGGTGGATAGATGAATGGTTTGATTGTTTATTAGAGTATGATAAGAAGTTAAGATGAAGCATACTATTCATAAAGATATTAATCAGTTATGAGTAAAGGTGAAGGTAATTTGATTAAGGTACCTACCGATAAACTATTGTCTTATCGCTACAAAGGAAGACTTATCAGACATAGTGAAAATCTAAATAAAAGTGAAGAATAGATGATTAATTAGAAAGCGAGACAACTCAAAGATAATCATAAGGAAAAAGGTGATGACACAAAGATTGAGGTAAAATGTATCATGGAAGTTTCTACAAGAATAAAATGGTTTATTTAGCAAGCCGACAAGGATGTAAAGAAAAAAATATGGATGGTTAGATTAGATGTGAAAGGTACATATCGCTTGATTGAAATTTAGGGTTTATGATTGAGGAAACATACTTAAGAAATAAGAAAGAAGAAATTTGGTATTGCACTAGAGAAGAACAAGACTATGGATATCAGCGGATTAGAGAAGGATATAGTGAAGATCAAAAAATTGAATTGGTATGTTATTGTACTTCATTGGATTTGAATTAACAAGGATAGTGTGAACTACAGATCATTTATGCTTTCTACTCTTTAACAATTGTGACAGTAAAATCCCTTATCAGGTGACCCTAATAGGTCTATTGAAAAATCCTCTAACCAGGTGGCATTCACAAAAGAATGTTTAAAATCCTCTAACCAGGTTACTCCTAACAGGGTAAAGACTCTAACAGGTCTCAGGGAAATCCCTTAACCATGTAGCATTTAATAGTCCTTTTGTAACCCTTACCGGGTGAGCCTTTAACAGGGCATGCTCTTAATTGCGCATATTTTAGAAGAGTACAAATTTATGTGGGAATTATTCTCACACCGTAGTTTTTACCCTAATTGGGTTTCCACAAGATAAATAATTGTGTTATTGTTGAATGGATGATTTCATATGTTTCTTGAATGCTTAATGTTGAGTTAACCAATAATGATGTTATAGGTTAAAACATATCTTAATCGGTAAATTTGTTAAAGAAGTATTAAGACTATGAAATTAAGTTTAAGTTGGTGATTACTGATTCATGCCCCCCCTCTCAGTAATCAATCCTATACCTAAAATTGGTATCAGAGCTAAGTTCCCTGATTCAAAAATTTTAATCACTTAGGGAAAATATCTGAAGATGTATAGGAAGGAAGAACCCATGTTTAACAAGGCTAATTTCAATACATGGGAAAGAAAAATGAAGTTAGATTTGTCAGGATTTTCATAAATAGAAATCGGCTATCTTACCTCATAGTATAGATCACCTACTAGAATACTTATTGTAGATGAGAAAAAGGAAATATTGATACACAACTCAGTAATGATAGAGATTGCAAGTTCCTAACTGATGTTGAATATGTTGATATACAAGACATGGATAATGCAAAAGATATGTGGGATAAATTGAATAATGTCTATGGAGGTGATGCACATGTTCTAAAAGCTAAATTTGACAGTTTTAAAGGAAATTATGATGAAATAAAGATGCAAGATGAAGAAAACATCACACACTACAATATAAGGATAAACGGGATTGTTGTTTCTATCATAGGAGTTGGAAGAAATCTTGAAGATGATGATGTTGTAAGTAAAATTCTTAGAACACTTACACCCAGGTATGCAATTAGAGTTTTTTCTATTCAAGAGTTAAGATCTATTGATCTAGTTAAAGGCACATTGGATTCATTAATAGGAAAGTTGATTGCATTGAATTGAGTAATTTTGATAATAGTCAACCTACTACTATTGAAGTTGTTTTTCAAGCCTCAACAAATATTGGATCATATAGAAAAGGAAAAGTTATTTATGATTCAGATGCCTATGAAGGTTTAGTTGTTGAAGAACAAGAATTGGAGGAACATAAAGCTTTAATATCCAAGAGGTTTCCTAAAGGAAAAGGAAGATATAAAGGGAAAATATCTATCGCATGGAGGAATTGTAGATGGATTGGCCACTTTTCACATAGATGTCCCGACAAACCAAAAAAGGAATATGGTAATGAAAAGAAGGATAAATACAAGAAATACAAAGACTACAATTAGAAGAACAAGAAGAGGTGTTATCTAGTTGAAGCTAAAGATGATGATACTGATGATAATGATGATGAAATAATATTTGTTGTTATAAAGGAAGATCCCTCTATTGACAACTCTCAAACCGGTGGAGAACAAGCTTTGATCTCAAACACAAACTTCAACAATGATTGGATAATTGACAGTAGTTGCACACATCATATGACTAGAGATATGAACAAATTCATAATATTGGAACATTGCGATGGAGGTCCAGTCAGATTTGGAAATGGTTCTCCCTATGTAATCAGAGGTAAAAGCTCTATTTCTTTAACTGACAATATAACTTGTGAAGATGTCTATTGGGCAAACAAATTAAAGTAAAATTTGCTAAGTGTATCTCAATTCAATAACAAAGGATTCAAATTTAAGTCTAGTAATAGAAAATGCAAGATATCGGAAAAGACTGGTGGACTGATTGCTATCAGTGAGTAGACCAAAGGTAATCTTTTGAAGCTGAATACTACATTTGGTCATTGCTTAATTACTAAAATAAAAGAAAGCTGGTTATGGCATAAAATACTTTATCATGTGAACTTTGATAATTTGGTAAAAGTTGGCAAAAAGAAAAGTGTTATAGGAATACCGATACTGAGAAAACCAAAGAATGTTGTATGTAAAGAATGCCAACTAGGGAAGATGACTGGTTCAAGTTTTTCGAGTAAGGTCTATTCCACTGAATATATTCTAGACTTAGTACACACAAATTTATGTGGTCCTATAAGTACAAAAAAAATTCATGGTGATAATTACTTCATACCATTTATTATATGACTACTCAAGAATGATGTCTATCATATTTTTGAAAGTAAAATCAGAAGATTTTCATATGTTTAAAATGTATAAAGCAAGAGTTGAGAAGGAAACTGGAAAATCTTTGAAATGTCTAAGATCAGATAGAGGAGGTGAATTTACTTCAAATGAATTTAATGAGTATTGTGATGAACGTGGAATGAAAAGATAATTAACTGCATCCAGAACACCTTAATAGAATGGTATTGCGGAAAGAAGAAATATATCTATTGTTAAATGTGCCAGAACTTTGTTGAATAAAAAATGAGTTGTATATAAATTCTTGAGAGAAGTTATTAGCACTGCGGTATACACATTGAACCAATTACAAGTCAAGAAAGGAACAAACAAGACACTGTATGAACTTTGGTATGGATGAACACCTAATGTAAGCTATTTCAAGATATTTGGAAGAAAATGTTATATCAAGAAAGATGAAATGTAAGAAAAACTTGACACCAAAAGTGATGAAGGAATATTTTTAGGATATTCTACCAAAAGAAAGGCCTACAAGTGTTTGAACAAAAGGAAAAACACAATGATAGAAAGAACCAATGTAAAGATTGATGAATTCTCATAGCAAAATGAGAAAGATAGTGGAAAGAAACTAAAAGGATATAGCAAATCGATCTATTTTAAATTTGAAATAGAAACATAGAAAGCAAGTATAGGGACTGGTAATGCTCTATAGACAACACAATGACAACCAAGAAAGGAACAACAAGGTGAAACTAGTGAAAGAAATGAATAGATTTAAAATGTGGAGCTTGTAACACCAAGAATCATAAAACAAAACCATAGCTTGTCAGATATAATTGGAGATAAGAATGAAGGAGTGTTAACAAGAAGTCAATTAAGAGCTAGAGACAATATATGTTTACTATCAGAGATAAAACTGAGAATGGTAAGGGACGCACTAAACAATGATGACTTGTTGCAAGCAATGAAGGAAGAAATTGAAAAGATTGAGAAGAACAAAACATGGTCATTAGTACCCAGGCCAAAAGACAAAAATGTTATTGGTACTAAATGGGTTTTCAGAAATAAACTAAATGAGAATGGTGAAGTGATTAGAAATAAAGCAAGACTGGTATGTAAAGGTTATGCTTAAGAAGAAGGACTAGATTATGGAGAGGTGTTTTCACATGTTGCTAGATTAGGAGTTAGAATACTATTGGCTTATGCTTCCTGCAAAGGATTTAAAGTTTAAATCAAATAGATGTGAAATCTACTTTTTTGAATGGAATACTGGAAGAAGGAATCTACATTGAACAACCTAAAGGATTTTTTATAGAAGAAGCTAAAGGTTTAGTTTGCAAACTGCACAAAGCAGTATATGGTCTAAAGCAAGCACCAAGAGCATGGTATGAAAGAATACACTCTTATCTTATTATGATTAGATTTAAAAGAATAAATGATAACAATAATATTTATTTGAAAGTTGAAAGTAAGGATAAAGTTTTGATTGCTGAAATGTTTGTTGATGATATAATCTTTGGAGGAAATGATTTATTGAGTAAAGATTTTTTTGCAGAAATGAGGAAAGAATCTGAAATGTCTATGATAGGAGAAATAAAACTCTTTATTAGATTTCAAGTGCAACAAATGAAGAAATGAATATACATAACTCAGTTTAAGTATGTCAAGGAAATATTGAAAACATTTGGAATGGAAGATTCAAAACTTGTTGGTACACCCATGGTTACTGACTGTAAACTGTCAAAAGAAGATGATTCTAAGGAAGTCAATGAAATATATATAGATCAATGATAGGAAAAGTTATAGTATGTTTTTCACAGAAGACCTGATTTTGCACATGATGTTGGCATAGTTGCAAGATTTGTATCTAATCCTAAAGATTCACACATGATTGCAGTTAAAAGGATATTTAGATATTTAAAAGGAACTAAAGATTATGGATTGTGGTATGAAAAGAAAGGAGATTTTGATAGTAAAGCTTAAACAAACATAGACTGGACATGAAACATTGATGGTAGAAAAAGTACAAGTGGAGGAGCTTTTCATCTTGGAAATAGATTAGTGTCATGGATGAGCAAGATGCATAATTGTGTTTCAAAATCTACTGTTGAAGTAGAATATTTGGTTGTTGTAATAAATTGTCAACAAAATTAATGGATTAAGAAAATACTGGAAGGTATATAAGAAAAATAAAATGAACCTGTTGTTATACATTGTGATAATACAAGTTCCATCAATATATCAAAGAACCCAGTAATACTCAATGACCAAGCACATAGCTATCAAATATCATTTTCTAAGAGAGAAGGTACAGGATAAAGAAGTGATATTGGAATATATACCTACAAAAGAGGAAGTTGCAGATATATTCACTAAACCACTACCTAAAGAGAGCTTTGAATATCTAAGAGGTAGATTAGGGGTCCTACCCCTATCAGATATCAATTAAGAAGAGATGCAATATGCATAAGTTCATAGCACTTAATCAAAATATTATGAATATGTATTGATGTATTGGAGGACTACTCTATGGGGGAGTAGTCTAGGCTAGGAAAAAAAGAAGCACATAAAAAGAACATATTTACAAGACAAGAGCTGAAAGGTTAATCACCTTTGGCATTGCTATCGAAGGGGGAGGGATTACTGATTGGTATATCAGAATGTAGGAGAGATTAGTATTGAAAGGAAGAGATCAGATCATCAAAATATTGAAGGTTGATGATAAGATTGAAATCACTAGTGTTTTCCATCAATGCCAATGGGGGAGATTGTTGGCATAACAACATAGTTTTTGGCATAACATGTTGAAGGAGACTGCTCCTAGTAAGAACATGATTGGTATACATGATAATTAGTTATATGTTTTTCATTGATATCAAACTATTTGACATGATGTTTTGACTTGTTACCATATCTTTCAGAAGGAAACTATTATTTTTATAAAGTTAAGGTTCTTATTGGGTAACTGTTAAGACTAACAATGGTGGATAGATGAATGATTTGATTTTTTATCAGAGTATGATAATAAGTTAAGCTAAAGGATTCTATTCATAAAGATACTAATTAGTTATAAGTAAAGGTGAAGGTAATTTGATTAAGGTACCTATTGGTAAATTATTGTCTTATCGATACACTGAATAAAGTCTTATCAATACAAAGGAAGACTTATCGGAGATAGTAAAGATCTGAAGACAAGTCTAAGAACATATGATGAATTAAGAAAGTGGAGAAAATTGAAGATAATATTAAGGAAAAAGGTGATGACACAAAGATCGAGGTAAAGTGTATCAAGGAAGTTTCTACAAGAAGAAAATTTTTTATTATTTAGCAAGCCGACAAGGATGTAAAGAAAATAAATATGGATGGTTAGATCAGATGTGAAAGATATAGATTGTTGGATTGAAATTTAGGGTTTATTATTGAGGAAACATACTTAAGAAAGAAGAAAGAATAAATCTGGTATAATGTTGGAGAAGAAGAAGATTGTGGATATCAATGGATCAAAGAAGGATATAGAGAAGAATATAGAATTGAATTGGTATGTTATTGTACTTCATTGGATCTGAATTAGAAAGGATAGTGAAAACTACATATCATTTATGCCTATTAATCTCTAACAATTGTGATGGTAAAATACCTTATCGGGTGACCCTAACAAGTCTATTGTGAAATCCTCTAACTAGGTTGCATTCACAAAAGAATGTTTAAAATCCTCTAACCAGGTTACTCCTAAAAGGGTAAAGACTCTAAAAAGTCTCAAGGAAATCCCTTAACTAGGTAGCATTTAACAGTTCTTTTGTAACCCTTATTGAGTGAGCCTTTAACAAGGCAGGCGCTTAACCGGGTGTATTTTAGATGAGTACAAATTTATATGGGCATTGTTCTCACACCATGGTTTTCACCCTAATCAGGTTTCCATGAGATAAATACTAGTGTTATTGTTGAATGGATGATTTCATATGTTGCATGAATGCTTAATGTTGAGTTAACTGATAATGATAATATAGTTTAAAACATATCTTAATCGGTAAATCTATTAAAGAAGTATTGTGACTATGAAATTAAGTTTAAGTTGGTGATTACTAATTCAACCCCTCCTCTCAGTAATCAATCCTATACATACATATTTATCCTATTTTTCATTCTGGCTTAAATTTTATGCACAATAGTTTAGATACTCTCTTGGGGACAAGGATAGCATGAATGATGCCTTAGAATGAATTTTCTCTCGTAGAATGTTAAGGGTCTCACATACCTCTCTTGTAAATATTTTGTTTGAGATGTTCAACATAAGTTTCATCAAACAGATGTTTTATGCCTTCAAGAGGTTAAGATAGTTGGGTCTGTGCAAGATCACGAGGGGCCAAAAAGTGGCGATGTGAAAAATATTCACTTTTCACTGGTCCAAAAGCACATGAAAGCGCTTGTTGACTTTTTAGTAGGCTTGGGTGTTAGTACACCTGGGCAAAGCTGCCACCAAAGAACATACTTAATCGAGTACTCGAAAATATCGGGTACCCGATATTTTTGGGTACCCGATAACTGTGGCATATATCCGACACCCGCGAGCCCTATTCTTCATTTCCTAGCGTGATTTCTTCAAGTTTCTAACTGCATTTTTCTGATACCTGATATATTTTTAGATACCTGATATTGGAAACCCCAAATTCAACTCTGAGCATATTCGGTAAGTAGTTAATTACATATTTTTATTAATTTATTTCATTTTCATTATAAATGTAGCATTTTTAAAAAAAATAGGGTTTTGTATTTATATTTGTAATAATATTTGAAACTTAGATTTGTTTTTTATTTAATTAGGCATGGCTGACAACAATGAAGAAAATAACCCTCCAAATAAAAATCCCGAAAATAATCCCCCATATCTAAACCCTAAATCTTTACAAGATTTGATAGAAGAAAATTTGAACACAATACAAGGTTTCCAAAACACGTATCAAAATATACCTACATTAGGTCCCATGCTTGCCACACTAAATACAATTGTTGGAAATATTGACACACTCACGCAGCAACATAATGTTGCTCTTCATTGGCGTGATGATATGCACACCCAATTTGATGATGGGCTTGACCATGATGGGATTGTGGCCCTTAATATAAGTAAGGAAGATATAGCCGCCCTTTTTGTCGATCCTAAAACTGGAATACCAGTTGACCCCAAAAAGCCTAAATTATCAATAAAATGGTGCACAAATGAAGCAATGCGCACAAAATTTTGGGATTGCTGGTGGATGGTTTTTGATAAACCACCACATAGCAATTTGGAGGTCCCATTTTATTTCCTTAAAAAATTGTATGCTGAGTTTGTGCTTGGTCACCATGTTGATTATTGGACTATGAGGTCCAACATGGGCATAGGCAGAGGAGCTTCTCAGACTAGGCCATCTTCCCAGTGCCGAAAGGCCACTACCTTTGTCCCCCCCACTGATGTCACACCCCCTCCTCTAGTGCAGCATCCTGATATCATTTATGAGGCTGCTGAACTGACTATTAGGGCCATTCATTTACTAAGTGATCAGTTGATCACATAGACTAGGTCAGTGTTGCCTCCTATGGATGTTGTTGGTGCATCGACATCTCATCGGAGTTCACATGTATGCGAGCCCCATATGTACATTATGTGCAAGCATATGTGCCTCAGACCGCTTACTGATTCTGATATATATCATTTTCATGATATTGATGAGGGAGATACAGGGGAGGCTGATGCAGAGGCTGCAACACCTCATGGAGCATCTACATCTCATGAGAGTGCTCAGGAGGTGCACGTAGAGCCATTGACTCCTGTTGATACAGTAAGAGTAAACATTATAAATAAATTTATCACATGACTTATTTAATTTAAAAATAATTTATTTATTTAGATTAGTTTTAATGATTGCATGCACTTATGTATATATATTTTTTCCATTTATGTTCAGTCGATGACACAGGAGGAAGTGAGACAGGTGGATGAGTCCACACTTTCGGCCATTTCATTTGGCCTTGATGACTATATGGTATATTATAAATTATGTACCCATTAGTTTTTTTTTATATCATTTGGTGTACATGCTTAAATCTCTATCAATTAGAGAAATAAAATTCATACATTTACTAATATATATTGTCATCTTATTGTGTTCTTGCAGGTTACAGCCGACATCAGTGGGGGGCGTGAGGGGGTTCCTTCATCAGGTGTCGACAAAGGAAAGGTAGTTAATTGTTTAAGATTAATTATGCATGCATATGTATGCCACTTGTGTGTAGTAATAAATATTTTACTTGCACTTTATTGTATAGGGTGTGGCTATTGATGATGTCTCGACACTGGTTCAGCGGTGTAGGGTTACAGGCGTCTCGATTTAGAGTGATAGCTTAATTATACGTAGACTTTTACATATTATTATTTGTATTTTGTAACTAGGGTTTCTATGATGAAGTACATTGATATATAATTGACAATCTTTTTACTCTCATAGGTTACTCCGACTGTGAGTGAGGTCCCATGAGAATCTTTTGTTTCTTTGTTGACCCAGCCCACTATTCCAGAGGAGGGATCACTAGATGTAAGTTTTAATTTTAGTTCAATCAATTTGTAATTTTATTATGCTATCATCCTATTTTGTAGATTTATTACTCTATGTTGCACCAGTCTACTAATCTCATTATTGCAAATATATATTTATAGGTCAGAGTTGGTATTGTTGGCATGGTCCCTTTGCAATGCAGGACTTATGCTAGGACACCTGATTGTGGTAGGCGATCGAGAGACCAGGTACAAATTTATTTGTATTCAGTTATAATTTTAATTAAATTAGTGTTTGAAAATTATGAATTATATATATATATATATATATATATATATATATATATATATATATATATATATATATATATATATATATATATATATATATATATATATATATATATATAGGTGTGTGTGTGTGTGTGTGTGTGTGTGTGTGTACAAATCATATAAAGTAAGCAATCTAACTTTGGTTTGAACTCATTTTTTATGCAAGATCAATTAGAGCCCAACACTCCTTCAAAGAGGCTACATTTTGATGATCCCCCTACAGCATAGGATGCAGTTTTAGTTTTGTGGTCATTTAGAGATGACACTTGGCACATTTTGAGATGGCATATATGCCACATTGTACACCTTAAAACATTGATTTTGTAGACATTTTGAAATGGCATGTGCCATATTTGTATATGGACATGCTTTTGATACATTTGGTACATATACAGAACATATTCATTTATATGTTATATTTGCGTCATCTTTTGTATATACATATTTATTATTCATGTTTATGGAATTGAATGGTGAAGTTATATCTTGACTATGATTATCATTATGATTTAAATTATATCTTGTTGAAGTTACATTTGTTTTTCTTTACTCTGGAATACCCTGTTTATGGAGCTTATTATGTTTGAGGTTTAACTTCTTGTTGGTGAACAGATTTGTCTTCGAAAGAAATGCTTACAAAATGACCCTTAAAGCCCAAACAAAAAGACTCAACCAACACCAACAGTTGAGTCACTTCACTATTGAGAAGCGTAAGCACCCTTTGAATTATTCGGGTACAACTCCCCGTGCAGGATTTACAATGAATCAACTAAACTATAAATGATAATGATTTTAACCTAAAAGCAATAAAGGCTTACAAACATCTATTCGTAAACATGAGATAGATGCAAAGGGACTAATTTACTGAAAAGAAAAGGACAGTAAATGCTACAAATTTCATTTGCCTAAACAATGCATTACAGAAAGAAACTAAGAGAGAAAGACAAATGGTTCTTTCCAAATACATGAAAAACTATAGCATAAAGTCCACAGATGATCGTGCTGATGATCAGACGTAATAGTTATGCATTCAAAAGAAACCAATATCATTCAAAGATGAATATCAATCAAAAAGTGAGCATCTAAAATCAAAGTTTTAATATGCTGACATATCCTTCTTTAAACACAGCAAAACAACAAATATTCTAATGTTCCTGTACATTAATCATTATCTGAAAATAAAATCCCTCTTTCCCTGAATTACAATAAAAATCCTAATCTATCCCTCCCCTGGCACAAAGTCTCTCAGGTCAGGCGGAATCTGGAACCCCCAAAATCTCCTCTACGAGCCTTACTTATTTTCCCCTTTCAATTAGTTTCTTTCCTATTATAATAACTAATTCTTGAAGACGTGTCTATCCACATCTTCTTTCTTGAATACATTAAAGTATCCCTTTGTGAGTGCCTTAGTAATATTTTGTTATGAAAGTCCATGTTACTTGGTTCTCTACATCTTTCAAAATGGATCTATTCCTATAGAATAGTGCCATCTGGATCTTATTGCAACACAAGTGTTAATGCCTCTATGTTTTGATTGGATGCTTGGTGCTATAACTAGAGTGTGTCATTTTTGGCTCTCCATAAACATACCGCTTCATGCAAGTGACACCAAGAAACATTTTGTCGAAGCCATCATACATATGTATTTTGGGATTCAATTGCAAGCACATCCTCCTCAATTTTCCCACCCTGTGAACCTGAAGCCAACATCTCTGAATCATGATTGATGTCAACACAAAGAACTGCATTATCATGCATCATGAAGGCATCATCATCTTGGTATTGAAAATCACTCTTAAGTTTCCCACTGATATAGTCCTAGACCTTTATGAATCCAACAACCGAGCATGAAACAAGATTCTGTCCATCAAGGATGATGTCGGGTCCTCCTTGACATTCGGTGTTGGGGCATTCTTAGGAAATGATAATGTCTTAATAGTGAAATTGTGTTATAGATCATCATGTTCTCGAATGCCAATACTGTCGATGTGCAAAACCAATTCTCATTGTCATCGACCAGTCTAACCTGACAAAGCTTTGGACACTTCATTTTTGGATACCTTTTACTAGTTCTACTACTCCTATCTACAATTCCATATGCCGTGCTCTACTTGCAGGCATTCTATTGAATAGTTTACATATATTGTCTATGCTTCCAAGTCACAATTTTTATGGGACTCGATAGTTAAAATTATAACTGACCCCAAGGATGATGGCATGTCCTTGGATAGATAGTGGCATTGATAACCTCTCCAACCATTTCAGTCTACCTTCATAACCATACCAAATAGGACAATGTCTACTCAAAAAAATTTCTACTTGATCCACGAGCCTCAGAAGATTGCTGCCCAATTGTGTTTAGTGCACCTTGGGGTCACTTGGGTCGAGCATGGTCGCGATCATTTCGGTGACTCTGTGGGTAGAACGGGGTTGTCATTGGCATTTACCCAGCCAACCAGAGCTGATGGAGTAGACAATTGGATGCCAGGTTAGATGGTTTGAAAGATACGTTGCTAAGCCACTTTCAACTGACCCTGACTGCAAGTTTTGGCATCAACTGAGATTGCCTTGCCAAATGTAACGAAGTCGATTCGCCCAAAGCTGAGAGAGGTTATTGTAGACCTCAAAAACATGATCTTGTAGCACCTAACATTTTGTTGATAGCTCTCATGAGGTCTGAGATATGAGCCCTAGAAGATCATGACCCAATCATGCTTAGTGCACCTTGGGGTCACTTGGGTCGAGCATGGTCGCGAGCGTTCCGGTGACTCTGTGGGCAGAACGGGGTTGTCACTAGCATTTACCCAGCCAACCAAAGCCAATGGAGTAGATGATTTGATGCCAGGTTAGATGGTTTGAAAGATATGCTACTGAGCCACTTTCAACTGACTCTGACTGCAAGTTTTGGCATTGACTGAGATCACCTTGCCAAATGCAAACGAAGTCGAATCACCCAAAACTGAGAGAGGTTATTGTAGACCTCAAAAACATGATCTTGTAACACCTAATAGTTTGTTAATACCTCTCACGAGGTCCAAGATATGAGCCCCAGAAGATCGCTGCCCAATCATGCTTAGTGCACCTTAGGGTCACTTGGGTCGAGCATGGTTGTGAGTGTTTCGGTGACTCTGTGGGAAGAACGGGGTTGTCATTAGCATTTACCTGGCCAACTAGAGTTGATGGAGTAGATGGTTTGATGGTAGGTTAGATGGTTTGAAAGATACGCTACTGAGCCACTTTCAACTAACCCTCACTGCAAGTTTTGGCATCGACTGAGATCGCCTTGCCAAATGTAAACGAAGTCGAATCACCCAAAACTGAGAGAGGTTATTGTAGACCTCAAAAACATGATCTTGTAGCACCTAATAGTTTGTTGATATCTCTCATGAGGTCCAAGATACAAGCCCCAGAAGATTTCTACCCAATCATGCTTAGTGCACCTTGGGGTCACTTGGGTCGAGCGTGGTCGCAAGCGTTCCGGTGACTCTATGGGTAGAATGAGGTTGTCACTAGAATTTACCTGGCCAATTGGAGCTGATGGAGTAGATGGTTCGATGCCAGGTCAGATGGTTTGAAAGATACGCTGCTGAGCCACTTTCAACTGACCCTGACTGCAAGTTTTGGCATCTATTGAGATCACCTTGCCAAATGCAAATGAAGTCGAATCACCCAAAATTGAGAGAGGTTATTGTAGACCTCAAAAAATGATCTTGTAGCACTTGACAGTTTGTCAATAGCTCTCATGAGGTCCAAGATACGAGTCCCAGAAGATCGCTGCCCAATCGTGCTAAGTGCACCTTGGGGTCACTTGGGTTGAGTGTCGCGAGCATTCTGGTGACTCTGTGGGCAGAATGAGGTTTTCACTTGCATTTACCTAGCCAACTAGAGCCAATGGAGTAGATGATTCAGTGCCAGGTTAGATGGTTTAAAAGATACAATGTTGAGCCACTTTCAACTGACCCTCACTGCAAGTTTTGGCATCGACTGAGATTGCCTTGCCAAATGCAAATGAAGTCAAATCACCCAAAACTGAGAGAGGTTATTGTAGATCTCGAAAACATGATCCTGTAACACTTGATATTTTGTTGATACCTCTCACAAGGTCCAAGATACGAGCCCCAGAAGATCGTTGCCCAATCATGCTTAGTGCACTTTGGGGTCACTTGGGTCGAGTGTGGTCACGAGCGTTCTGGTGACTCTGTGGGTAGAACAAGGTTGTCACTGGCATTTACTTGGCCAACCAAAGCCAATGGAGTAGATGATTCGATGCTAGGTTAGACAGTTTGAAAGATACACTGCTGAGCCACTTTTAATTGACCCTGACTGCAAGTTTTGGCATTGACTAAGATCGCCTTGCCAAATGTAAATGAAGTCGAATTGCCCAAAGCTGAGAGATGTTATTGTAGACCTCAAAAACATGATCCTGTAGCACCTAACAATTTGTTGATAGCTCTCACAAGGTCTGAGATATGAGCCCCAAAACATCGCGACCCAATCATGCTTAGTGCACCTTGGGGTCACTTGGGTCGAGTGTGGTCATGAGCATTTCGATGACTCTGTGGGAAGAATAGGGTTGTCACTGATGTTTACCCAACCAAGCAGAGTTGATGGAGTAGATGGTTCAATTCCAGGTCAGACGGTTTGAAAGATACGCTGCTGAGCCACTTTCAACTGACCCTGATTGCAAGTTTTGGCATCGACTGAGATCCCCTTGCCAAATGCAAACGAAGTTGAATCACCCAAAATTGAGAGAGGTTATTGTAGACCTCAAAAAAATGATCTCATAGCACTTGACAGTTTGTCAATAGCTCTCACGAGGTCTGAGATATGAGTCCCAGAAGATCGCTGCCCAATCGTGCTTAGTGCACCTTGGGGTCACTTGGGTCGAGTGTGGTCGCGAGCGTTCCGGTGACTCTATGGGTAGAATGGGGTTGTCATTGGCATTTACCTGGCCAAATAGAGTTGATGGAGTAGATGGTTTGATGCCAGGTTAGACGGTTTGAAAGATACACTGCTGAGCCACTTTTAACTGACCCTCACTGCAAGTTTTGGCATCGACTGAGATCGCCTTGCCAAATGCAAACGAAGTCAAATCAACCAAAACTGAGAGAGGTTATTGTAGACCTTGAAAACATGATCATGTAACACCTAATAGTTTTTTGATACCTCTCACGAGGTCCAAGATACGAGCCCCAGAAGATCACTGCCCAATCATGCTTAGTGCACCTTGGGGTCACTTGGGTCAAGCGTGGTCACGAGCATTCCGGTGACTCTGTGGGTAGAATGGGGTTGTCACTAGCATTTACCCAGCCAATCAGAGCTGATGGAGCAAACAATTTGATGCTAGGTCAGACGGTTTGAAAGATACGCTGCTAAGCCACTTTCAACTGACCCTGACTACAAGTTTTGGCACCGACTGAGATCGCCTTGCCAAATGCAAACGAAGTTGAATTGCCCAAACTGAGAGAGGTTATTGTAGACCTCAAAAACATGATCTTGTAACACTTGATAGTTTGTCAATACCTCTCACGAGGTCCAAGATATGAGCCCCAGAAGATCGCTGCCCAATCGTGCTTAGTGCACCTTGGGGTCACTTGGGTCAAGCGTGGTCGCGAGCGTTCCGGTGACTCTATGGGTAGAATGGGGTTGTCACTAGCATTTACCCAACCATCCAAAGTTGATGGAGTAGATGATTCAATGCTAGGTCAGACAGTTTGAAAGATACGCTGCTAAGTCACTTTCAACTGACCCTAACTGCAAGTTTTGGCATCGATTGAGATTGCCTTGCCAAATGCAAACGAAGTCAAATCGCCGAAAACTGAGAGAGGTTATTGTAGACCTCAAAAACATGATCCTTTAGCACCTAATAGTTTGTTGATATCTCTCATGAGGTCTAAGATATGAGCCCCAGAAGATCACTGCCCAATCGTGCTTAGTGCACCTTGGGGTCACTTGGGTCGAGTGTGGTCGCAAGCGTTCCGGTGACTTTGTGGGTAGAATGGGGTTGTCACTAGCATTTACCCAGCCAACCAGAGCTGATGGAGTAGATGATTTGATGCCAGGTTAGATGGTTTGAAAGATATGTTGCTGAGCCACTTTCAACTGACCCTGATTGCAAGTTTTGGCATCGACTGAGATCGCCTTGCCAAATGCAAAGGAAGTCGAATCACCCAAAATTGAGAGAGGTTATTATAGACCTCAAAAACATGATCCTATAACACCTAATAGTTTGTTGATAGCTCTCAAAAGGTCCAAGATAAGAGCCCCAGAAGATCACTACCCAATTGTGCTTAGTGCACCTTGGAGTCACTTGAGTCGAGTGTGGTTGCGAGCGTTCCAGTGACTCTGTGGGTAGAACAGGGTTGTCATTGGCATTTACCCAGCCAACTAGAACTGATGGAGTAGATTGTTTGATGCTAGGTCAGACGGTTTGAAAGATACGTTGTTGAGCCACTTTCAACTGACCCTCACTGCAAGTTTTGGCATCGACTGAGATCACCTTGCCAAATGCAAATGAAGTCAAATAGCCCAAAATTGAGAGAGGTTATTGTAGACCTCAAAAACATGATCTTGTAACACCTAATAGTTTGTTGATACCTCTCACGAGGTCCAAGATATGAGCCCCATAAGATCACTGCCCAATCGTGCTTAGTGCACCTTGGGGTCACTTGGGTCAAGCGTGGTTGCGAGCGTTCCGGTGACTCTATGGGCAGAATGGGGTTGTCACTGGTATTTACTTGGCCAACTAGAGCCAATGTAGAAGATGATTTGATGCCAAGTCAATTGGTTTGAAAGATACGCTGCTGAGCCACTTTCAATTGACCCTCACTGCAAGTTTTGGCATTGACTGAGATCGCCTTGCCAAATGCAAACAAAGTCAAATCACCAAAAGATGAGAGAGGTTATTGTAGACCTCAAAAACATGATCCTATAACACCTAACATTTTGTTAATACCTCTCATGAGGTCCAAGATATGAGCCCCAGAAGATTGCGGCCCAATCGTGCTTAGTGCACCTTGGGGTCACTTGGGTCGAGCATGGTCGCAAGCGTTCCGGTGACTCTGTGGGAAGAATGGGGTTGTCATTGGCATTTACCTGGCCAATTAGAGCTGATGGAGAAAATGGTTCGATGCCAGGTCGGACGGTTTGAAAGATACGCTGCTGAGCCACTTTCAACTGACGCTGACTGCAAGTTTTGGCATCGACTGAGATCGCCTTGCCAAATGCAAATGAAGTCGAATCACCCAAAACTGAGAGAGGTTATTGTAGACCTTGAAAACATAATCCTGTAGCACTTGACAATTTATCAATATCTCTCACGAGGTTTGAGATAAGAGCCGCTTTCAACTGACTGTTAGTGGTATGTTTAAAATTTGAACTATGAAATTAATCATGATTAAGCTTGTTAAATTTGAACTATGGAGCTTATTATGTTTGAGGTTTAACTTTTATAGATTTTTTGAAATGATAAAAAATAGTATCCTTAAAGCATTACAAACAACAATCAAACATGTAAGATTTCAAACCATGAAAATGACATAAGTATATGACATGTAATATCTCTTCTTGGCACTATTGGCCACCCATACATGATTTTGGTCATAAGTCCTTATGAAGAGTTTAAGGACATTCAACTTTTAAATCAAATTGATTGTTACAAATTGCCATTATAGGCTTCAAAAGATCTTAATTAACCATTAAGGATCCTTTTGTCCTTCTATCTCTGATTGAATCCATGATGACCGTAGGCGTCTTCATAGGTGCTCCTGCACAAGTTACATTCCACATACAAAACCAAGTTTATTGACTCAAAATACAATCTAAGAAAGGTCAAATTAATGTATTGAAATTAAGCTTAACAAACTTAGAAAATAATGCACTAAGTTAACTTATTACCTAGTCAAGTGTTCCTGAAGGGTCATCTCTTTGCTTCAGGGTCTCCAATAGTGCTTCATGATCAGCAGTAGTAATAGTCCAAAGTTCATTTGTCTTTGGTCTTCCATGATACTTTGAAAACTTGACATTTTTTTCTATAACAAGGTGTGAATACATTAGAATAGTTTTGTGCTTCTCATAGTCTTCAAATGCAGGAACTCCATTCTTTCTAATCATGTATGTTCACAACCATGTTCCCGCAAAAACAATTGAACCAGTAGGATATGTGAACCCATCACCATCTGTCATAGGTTGTACAAGCTTCTGTTAACCTTGTACACAACGTGCTAACCAATAATCTGACCTCTCATCATTCCCCTATGGTGCAACCAATACAAAAACATCTCCT
Organism: Chamaecyparis obtusa; assembly: GCA_027943335.1. NCBI lineage: Eukaryota > Viridiplantae > Streptophyta > Pinopsida > Cupressales > Cupressaceae > Chamaecyparis > Chamaecyparis obtusa. The sequence goes on along the minus strand of BSBK01003945.1, from coordinate 1,686,786 downwards.
GACTTTAAAAGATCTGAAAGATGGTCATAGTCAACTGAAGTGTCCATGTCATCATGTCTTATAGAGAGTGTCAAAGATAAAGGAGTCAGATACTATGGAACCCATGTATCCACCCACTCACTTGACTCGCAATGATCCCAATCATACTGAAAACACATGGGGCAAAAACAAGCCAACTCTTGTGTCCAAATGGTCCATGTACTACTATTGGAGCTTCAGAATGAATGCATTTTTGAAGAGTCTTTCATTGTTTGACAATCCAATCTATCTCCTATAGTTCCCTCCTCAACCAACCAAAAGAATCTACGCACTGTAGAATCAAGAGTCCCCCCCTGTGACAATGCTAAAGTACACCAATCAACAATAGAATGAGCATCAAGAAGTACAACACTCGAAATCCTCAATTGCTCCTTAACTAGAGCTCTCTTCACACATGCACCTGCTCCATCATGCTCCCCTTGCCCATGCCTTGACTCAAAAAAACTCCAAATATGAGGTACACCTCTCTCCACATGCATTCTACACAACCAATAAAACATTATGGCATTCTTAAATTGACCGGTACAATTATCCGACCAAATGAGATTCCTATCCATAGCAATACCATTTTCCTGCAAGAAGTCAAAATAGTTCAGGAAACAATGTTGAACAAACTCATGAGAGTGAGACCTGTCGTCACTCATATAAAAATGGTACTCTCTGATTATCTTTCACTCATCTTTTGTGCTATCAGGGGAATGTCTATATGTGATGTGTAAAAAAATAGCAACCTAAATCAAATTGTAATATTGAGCTTGAGTCTCATTTTGGGGCTGCACTGTATAGTTCTCCGCAAAGTCTACAATGGATATAATTGTTCCAATGGGGAAAGTGTCCTTACATGTCCTGAATTGTTGATCCAACCATTGAGACCTGTGACTATGCCTTGCATACTTGTAAAAAAGATTTGTCTTGAAATCTAAGATAAAATCAGCAACATTGTATTCATTTGCAACTAACTCACATTTAGAGCCTTCACCTCCACTCTTCAATGTATATTTCACTGTTTCATATACCTTTTTTTCGACGAGTGTCTTTCAAAATTGTTTTCCAAACCCTCATGAAAACATGTTCTAAACTTGGACAAGCCACCACATTCTGAGCACTTGGCATTTAAGCAATCTTTTTTATAAAATAAACAACCATCATCTCTTTGACATAAAAATTGATCTAGCAAGTCTCTTGATGATTTGGGAAGACCACTTGCACCACAATCCTCTAGCATTTCATTAGTATGCAAAGTAGAATGAATGGACTGTAATAATTCATGATGCATTGAAAACTCAGCATGATATTTGCAACAACATGTATTTCAAATCTTAAGGGGTACACAATAAAATGGCTTCACGGATTCAAAAGACCTTTGTGATATTTTCAATGTTGGATGTGTCTCACAAAATTTTTTATACAACATTGTTTGACTTACCTCCACATAATGTTTAGGATGTGGAGTGCGGTCTCGATTGCCAACTCTCAACTTCAAGACATCCTTCACATTTGGTGACACTCTTGAGTTAGCATCCCAAAATTTTTGAATTTCATCCTTGACAACATCTGTTAGCTTCTTATCGAAATGTGGAAGTCTCCCACCATAAGCCCATGTATCAATTTGAAGGGGATCATCAAGTCCTTCTCTTCTTGCAAGTGCTCTACCCAAAGTTTTATGGTCTATATTGAAGTCAACACAAGTTTGTCTCATCAAACGAGCCTTTCTCAATTGATGAGTTACTAAGGAGGTTGTAATAACCCTCCGAGCAACTCTCTTGTCTTTTTCTCTGCTAGTCTTCCCAATGCTATTGAGAGCATTGAAAAGATTCTTCACAACAATGGCATTTCTCTCCATTTTCTTGTTCACACGAATCTTCAATTTCACAAGCAAAGGTCTCATCTTTTGCATCTTTAACAACTGCACAAAAATTTGACATTTCTCAACTAATGTCTTGTTTCGAAAAAATTGATCATAAAGTCTTGAAGCCCACAACCTAACGGTTCTATGTGACCTCTTTCCTTCCCAATTATTCATAATGTTCTCCTCAATTTCAATTAACCATTTAGGTGTTCTTGAAAGCCCCAAATTTGAAGATTGATTATCTTTATTGCAAGGGACTTCATTTCGCATATAATTTGGAGATGCATAACATTCATGTGGTTCTTGCGCAACATTTTCATTCCCAAAGTCTACATTTTCAATCTCCATCTGTGCATTTTCAAATTGAACATCCTCTTCACTTACAACTACATTTACGGGGTCACCTTGATTAATGTTTAACATACCTTCTCTCCTTCTTCGGTGGTTTTCCTTATCTTTTTCCCCATATGCCTAAATTTTGTCATCTGTCAGCTTCCTCTTGCGTTTAGCCTTTCGATGACTGGTGCTTCCCATGGTGAGACCACAAGTCGACAAAAATCAAACAATGGGCCCCAAATCACATTTTTTGTTTTGCAACGCGTGAAAAAAGTATAAAATCCCATGATTGTCTGCTCTATGGGGACAGAGAATATTTTGGTCAAATATTTCTTGGGAAAAATCGGGTACCTGATATTCTCCTGCCAATGAAAAACCTGTGGGAGCAAATGAAAACAATTGAACTTTTACATATATTTATGTATATAATATATCTATAAAAAAGAGGCATATGATATATATAATGTATATTATATATGTACTAATGTATTATAATAGACTAATGTATTATATATATTAATGTATTAAATATACTAATATATATATAATATATTATATATATACTAATGTATAATATATACTAACATATATATATATATATATATATATATATATATATATATATATATATATATATATATATATATATATATATATATATATATATATATATATATATATATATATATATATATATATATATATATATATTACAAATTAAGGAGAAACTCTTGCAGAAATATGGAAATTATAATCTTCCTCCTAGAGCATACATTAATGAAGTTCTTCGTGCCTTAGCAGAGGAAGCCAGCTAGATTGTTCAAGCTTATGGTACTACATACATAAATGCGGTATGTATTTTTGGCCTAAATTTTTTTCTCATTTCTTTTAGGTCTTTAAAGGTCATCAGCTAAATCTTTGTATTAAATGTGCCTTTTACAAGCATCGTAAACCCTAGCTACGTAGAAATGGAGGCTTTGAAGAATAGTTCACTGGAGGCAGAGAGAGACTCCCTAGGGGTCCATAGGAATGCTCAAGTGTGTCTTAAGCGGTCCTAGGATCCTAATACCACTTAAGACACACTTGAGAATTCTAATATGTCAAAAGGGGTTCTGGGGACTCCCTAGGGGTTCTAGTACACCTTATCACACATTAGGACACCTAGAGAGTCCCCATGAACCCTTAAGACACATTGGAATGCTCAAGTGTGTCTTAAGGGGTTGTAGGACCCCTTAGGACACACTTGAGCATTCTAATGCGTCAAAAGAGGTCATGGAGACTCCCTAGGGGTCATAGTATGCCTTATCATGCCTTAGGACCCCTAGAGAGTCCCCATGATCACTTCAAACACATTGGAATGCTCAAGTGTGTCTTAAGGGGTCGTAGGACCCCTTAAGACACACTTGAGCATTCTAATGTGTCAAAAGGGGTCATGGGGACTCCCTAGGGGTCCTAGTACACCTTATCTAACACATTAGAATGCTCAAGTGTGTCTTAAGGGGTATTAGGATCCCTTAAGACACACTTGAGTATTTGAATGTGTCAAAAGGGGTCATGGGGACTCCCTAGGTGTCCTTGTATGCCTTATCACACTCTAGGATGCCTAGGGAGTCCCCATGACCCATTTTGACACATTAGAATGCTCAAGTGTGTCTTATGGGGTCCTAATACCCCTTAAGACACACTTGAGCATTCCAATGTGTCAAAAAGGGCCATGGGGACTCCTTAGGGGTCCTAGTACTCCTTATCACGCATTAGGACACCTAGGGAGTTCCCATGACCCCTTTTGACACATTGGAAAGCTCAAGTGTGTCTTAAGGGGTCGTAGGACCCCTTAAGACACACTGGAGCATTTCAATGTGTCAAAAGGGGTCATTGGGACTCCCTAGGGTTCTTAGTACGCCTTATCAAGTGTTAGGACCCCTAGGGAGTCCCGATGACCCTTTTTGACACATTGGAATGCTCAAGTGTGTCTTAAGGGGTCGTAGGACCCCTTAAGACACACTTGACCATTCCAATGTGTTGAAAGGGGTCATGGGGACTCCCTGGGTGTCCTAATGTGCATTAGGACACCTAGGGAGTCCCCATGACCCCTTTTGACGCATTGGAATGCTCAAGTGTGTCTTAAGGGGTCTTTTTGATGCATTGGAATGCTCAAGTGTGTCTTAAGAGGTCCTAAGACCCCTTAAGACACACTTGAGCATTCTAATGCGTCAAAAGGGGTCATGAGGACTCCCTAGGGGTCCTAGTACGCCTTATCATGTATTAGGACACATAGGGAGTTCCCATCACCCCTTTTGACACATTAGAATGCTCAAGTGTGTCTTAAAGGGTCCTAGTACACCTTATCTGATGTCGAGACTCTCTAGGGTAGGACCCTTTAAGACACACTCGAGCGTTCCAATGTGTCAAAAGGGGTCATTGAGACTCTCTAGGGGTCCTAACGCGTGATAAGGTGTACTACGACCCCTAGGGAGTCTCGATGACCCCTCTTGACACATTGGAATGCTCAAGTGTGTCTTAAGAGGTCATAGGACCCCTTAAGACACACTTGAGCATTTCAATGTGTCAAAAGGGGTCATGGGCACTCCCTAGGTGTCCTAATGCACATTAGGACACCTAGGGAGTCCCCACGACCCCTTTTGACGCATTGGAATGCTCAAGTGTGTCTTAAGGGGTCCTAATACCCCTTAAGACACACTTGAGAATTCCAATGTATCAAAAGGGGTCGTGGGGACTCCCTAGGGGTCCTAGTACGTCTTATCATGTATTAGGACACGTAGGGAGTTCCCATGACCCCTTTTGACACATTAGAATGCTCAAATGTGTATTAAGGGGTCATGGAGAATCTCTAGAGGTCCTAAGGTGTGATAAGGCATACTAAGACCCCTAGGGAGTCCCCATGACCCCTTTTGACACATTGGAATGCTCAAGTGTGTCTTAAGGGGTCGTAGGACCCCTTAAGACACACTTGAGCATTCCAATGTGTCAAAAGGGGTCATGGGGACTCCTTAGGGGTCCTAAGGTGTGATAAGGTGTATTAGGACCCCTAGGGAGTCCCCATGACCCCTTAAGAGACATTGGAACACTTTAGTATTCCAATGTGTCTTAAGGGGTCATGGGGACTCCCTAGGGGTTCTAATGTGTGATAAGGCATACTAGGACCCCTAGGAAGTCCCCATGACCTTTTTTGACACATTGAAACACTTAAGTGTGTCTTAAGGGGTCCTAATACCCCTTAAGGCACACTTGAGCGTTCCAATGTGTCAAAAGGGGTCATGGGGACTCCCTAGGGGTCCTAAGACATACTAGGACCCCTAGAGAGTCCCCATGACCCCTTAAGACACATTGGAATGCTCAAGTGTGTCTTAAGGGGTCCTCTGACCTCTTAAGACACATTTGAGAATTCCAATGTGTCTTAAGGGGTCATGGGGACTCTATAGAGCTCCTAACGCATGATAAAGCTTACTAGGACCTCTAGGGAGTCCCCATGACCCCTTTTGCAACATTGGAATGCTCAAGTGTGTCTTAAGAGGTCTTATGACCCCTTAAGACACACTTGAGCATTCCAATGTGTCTTAAGGGGTCATGGGGACTCTCTAGAGGTCCTAACATGTGATAAGGCGTACTAGGACTCCTAGGGAGTCCCCATGACCCCTTAAGACACATTGGAATGCTCAAGTGTGTTTTAAGGGGTCGTACGACCCCTTAAGACACACTTGAGCATTCCAATGTGTCTTAAGGGTTTATGAAGATTTTCTAGGGGTCCTAACATGTGATAAAGCATATTAGGACCCCTTAAGACATACTTGAGCATTCCAATATGTCAAAAGGGGTCCTGGGGACTCCTTAGGGGTCCTAAGGCATGATAAGGCATATTAAGACCCCTAGGGAGTCCCTATAACCCCTTTTAACACATTGGAATGCTCAAGTGTGTCTTAAGGGGTCCTAATACCCCTTAAGACACACTTGAGTATTCCAATGTGTCTTAAGGGGTCGTGGGGACTCTGTAGGTGTCATAAGGTGTGATAATGCATATTAGGACCTCTAGGGAGTCCCCATGACCCCTTTTGACACATTTGAATGTCCAAGTGTGTCTTAAGGGGTCCTACAACCCCTTAAGACACACTTGAGCATTCCAATGCGTCAAAAGGGGTCATGGGACTCCCTAGAGGTCCTAGTACGACTTATCACACGTTAGGACCCCTAGAGAGTCCCCATGACCTTTTTTGACACATTGAAATGCTCAAGTGTGTCTTAAGGGGTATTAGGACCCCTTAAGACACACTTGAGTGTTCCAATGTGTCAAAAGGGGTCATGAGGAGTCCCTAGGGGTCTTAGTATGCCTTATCATGCGTTAAGACCCCTAGGGAGTCCCAATGACCCCTTTTGACACATTAGAATGCTCAAGTGTGTCTTAAGGGGTCCTAGGGGTCAAAAGGGATCATTGGGACTCCTTAAGGGTCCTAGTATGCCTTATCATGCCTTAAGACCCCTAAGGAGTCCCCATGACCCCTTTTGACAAATTAGAATGTTCAAGTGTGTCTTAAGAGGTCCTAAGACCCCTTAAGACACACTTGAACATTACAATGTATCGAAAGGGGTCATGGGGACTCTCTATGGGTCTTAGTAAGCCTTATCATGCGTTAGGACCCCTAGAGAGTCCCCATGACCCCTTTTGACACATTGGAACTCTCAAGTGGGGACTCTCTAGGGGTCCTAGTACACCTTATCACACGTTAAGACCCCTAGAGAGTCCCCATGACCACTTTTGATGCATTGGAATGCTCAAGTCTATCTTAAGGGGTCGTAGGACCCCTTAAGATAGACTTGAGCATTCTAATGTGTCAAAAGGGGTCATGGCGACTCCCTAGGGGTCCTAGTACGCCTTATCATGCCTTAGGACTCCTAGGGGTCATGGGGACTCCCTAGGGGTCCTAGTATGCTTTATCATGCTCAAGTGTGTCTTAAGGGGTCCTCTGACATGTCCTAATGCATTCTAAAGGGTCATCGTTCTATTGAAGTTACATTTGAAACCCTAATGACCCTTTAACGGGCCTACCGACCCCGATTCGACATGTGGTGTCCCGAGACCACCCCATGGACCCCTTTCGAGTTCTACTAGGCAAAAGTCATCCAAATTTGGTATGTAGGTCCTATGACATGTCTTAATGCATTTCAAAGGGTCCCCTTTCCATCAAAGTTTCATTTGGAACCCTAATGACCCCTTAACAGACCTGTCGATCCTGATTCGACATGTGGTGTCCCGAGAGCACCCCATGGACCCCTTTTGAGTTCTACTAGGCAAAAGTCTTGAAAATTTGGTACATAGGTCTTTTGACATGTCCTAATGGGTTCTAAAGGGTCACCATTCCATGGAAGTTACATTTGGAACCCTAATGACTCCTTAACAGGCCTACCGACCCCGATTCGACATGTGGTGTCCCGAGAGCACCCCATGGACCCCTTTTGAGTTCTGCTAGGAAAAAGTCATCCAAATTTGGTACGTAGGTCCTCTAACATGTCCTAATGTATTGAAAAAGGTCCATGTTCCATCGAAGTTGCATTTGGAACCCTAATAACCCCTTAACAGACCTACCAACCCCGATTTGACATGTGGTCTCTCGAGAGCACCCCATGGACCCCTTTCAAGTTCTACTAGGAAAAAGTCATCTAAATCATGGAATTAGATCCTTTGAAATTTCTTAATGTGTTCCAAAGGGTCACCATTCTATCAAATTTGCATTTCAAATGCTATTGACCCCTTAACAGGCCTACCTACCCCGTTTCGACATGTAGTCTCCCGAGAGCACCCCATTAACCCCTTTTGAGTTCTACTAGGAAAAAGTCATCCAAATTTGGTAAATAGGTCCTATAACATGTTCTAATGTGTTACAATGGGTCACTGTTCCATTGAAGTTGCATTTCAAACCCTATTGACCCCTTAATAGGCCTACCGACCCCAATTCGACATGTGGTCTCCCGAGAGCACCCCATGGACCCGTTTCGAGTTCTACTAGGGAAACATCATCCAAATTTGGTACGTAGGTCCTTTGACATGTCCTAATGCATTCAAAAGGGTCATTTTTCCATCAAAGTTAAATTTTGAACCCTAATGACCCCTTAACAGGCCTACCAACCCCGATTCGACATGAGGTCTCCCGAGAGCACCCCATGGACCCCTTTCGAGTTATACTAGGAAAAATTAGTCCGAATTTGGTACATAGGTCCTATGACATGTCATAATGCATTCAAAATGGTCACCATTCCATCAAAGTTTCATTTGGAACCCTAAGGACCCTTTAATAGGCCTACCGACCCCGTTTCGACATGTGGTCTCCCGAGAGCACCCCATAGACCACTTTCGAGTTATACTTGGAAAAAGCCATCCAAATTTGGTACATAGGTCCTTTAACATGTTCTAATATGTTCCAAAGGGTCACCATTCCATTGAAGTTTCATTTCAAACCCTAATGACCCCTTAATGGGCCTACTGACCTCGATTCGACATGAGGTCTTCCGAGAGCACCCTATGGACCCCTTTCAAGTTCTACTAGGGAAAAGTCATCTAAATTTTGTACATAGGTCGTATGATATGTCCTAATGTGTTCAAAAGGCTCACCATTCCATTGAAGTTTCATTTGGAACCCTAATGACCCCATAACAGGCCTACCGACCCTGATTCGACATGAGGTCTCTTGAGAGCACCCTGTGAACCCCTTTCAAGTTCTACTAGGAAAAAGTCATCCAAATTTGGTATGTAGGTCCTATGACATGTCCTAATACATTCCAAAGGGTCACTATTCTATCAAAGTTGCATTTTGAACCCTAATGACCCCTTAACAGGCCAATCCACCCCAATTCGACATGTGGTCTCCCGAGAGCACCCCATGGACCCCTTTTGAGTTCTACTAGGCAAAAGTCATCCAAATTTGGTATGTAGTTCTTATGACATGTTCTAATGAATTCCAAAGGGTCACCATTCCATTGAAGTTGCATTTGTAACCCCAATGACCCCTTAACAGGCCTACCGACCCTGATTCGACATGAGGTCTCCCGAGAGCAACCCATGGACCCCTTTCGAGTTATTTTGGGAAAAATTCATATGAATAATGGAATTAGGTCCTCTTACATGTCCTAATGCATTCCAAAGGGTCACCATTCTATCGAAGTTTCATTTCAAACCCTAATGCCCCCTTAATAGGACTACCAACCCCGATTCGACATGATGTCTCCCGAGAGCACCCCATGGACCCCTTTCGAGTTCTAATAGGAAAAAGTCATCTAAATTTAGTACGTAGGTCTTATGAAATGTCTTAATGCATTTTAAAGGGTCACCATTCCATCAAATTTTTATTTGGAACCCTATTGACCCCTTAATAGGCCTACCGACCCCATTTCGACATGTGGTCTCTCGAGAGCACACCATGGACCCCTTTTGAGTTTTACTAGGCAAAAGTTATCGAAATTTGGTACATAGGTCCTATGACATATCCTAATGTGTTCCAAAGGGTGACCATTCCATTGAAGTTTCATTTGGAACCCTAATGACCTCTTAATAGGCAGGTACCGACCCCGATTTGACATGTGGTCTCTCGAGAGCACCCCATGGACCCCTTTCGAGTTCTACTAGGAAAAAGTTATCCAAATTTGGTATGTAGGTCATCTGATATGTCCTAATGCCTTCCAAGGATCACCATTCATCGAAAGTTTCATTTGGAACCCCGATGACCCCTTAAGTCACCTATCGACCCGAATCGCACAATGGTCTCCCAAGAGCACCCCATAGACCCTTTTCGAGTTTGACTAATCAAAATTTATCTAAATTGTGGAGTTAGGTCCTCTGACATGTCCTAATGCGTTCCAAATGGTCACCGTGCATCAAAGGTTGTCTCACGAGCCCTAATGACCCCTTAAGATGCCTAGCGACACTGATTGGACATGTGGTCTCCTGAGAGCACCCCATGGACCCTTTTCGAGTTGGACTAGGAAAAAGTCATTAAAATTTGGTACATTGGTACTCGGACATACCCTATTGCCTTCCAAATGGTCACTATATATTCGAAGTTGCCTCACAAACCCTAATTACCCCTTAAGACGTCTAGCGACCCCGATTCGACCTGTTGTCTCATGAGAGGATCTGTTATAACTTAAATTAAATATTAAAATAATATATAAAATATTTGAAAAAATATAATATTTAATAGACTAAATATATAATATATATATTATAAGATATATTAGATATTACATTTAATATATATTATCAAATATACAATATATTAATGTCCTATTCATTTTATATATTATATATATTAGACATTATATTATATTTTATTATATTATATACACAACAATATTTAATATATAATTTATAATATATACATATATATATTATATAACATTTATATTATACTATAAAAATATTGCATTTAATATAAATATGAACAGACTATATACTTAGGCCGTTTAAATTGATATTATTGAATATATAATATAAATAAATAATATATAATATATATACTATATAATATAAAATATAAAACATAAAATATAAAACTTAAATATAAAATATATAAATTATTCATTGTCAGGGTGAAAGAAAAAAATATCAAAATTAAAGGGAAATAAAAAAAGAGTGGGAGGGGGAAACTTTTCAAATTTGAAATTAAAGCAAAATCGGGTAATAGCTTTGGAAACCAAAGCTCCATGGTCAGCACTGAAGGTGTGCAAAAAATATGTTTTTTCTCTGTTTGTCTTATGTCAACACTTCGACCATTAGGTTGATGACTTTTTTTCCACCTGATTTTGATAAAATGAAAAAGGTTTCTTCAGATGATTGTCAGCTTTCCATCGATATATGTGCTATCAGATTTTGAATTCGTTAAGTATTTATTAGTTATTTTCTAGTTCACTTACGTCTAAAGTCCTGATTGACATACTGTTGGAAAAATAGCTATAACTTTCAAACCGTATAACATTTTTGAAATCTGAAAGATGCGTCACATTCTATGCTTCATCTAGTATAAGAAAAAATTAAAAAAAATTGAATTATGATAAGTTTTCAATGAGTTAAGGTGGTCAGACATGAGAGTTTTTGAATTCTAAAAGCGCTGTAGCAAAAAAATCATAATTAATTATCTGTTTGGAATAAAAATACCAAAAAATATGCGTCACATCCAGACATGAGTCAACTACTTATATATAGATTATTATAAAAAAATATTATCATTTGCTTTTAATTAGGGTGGTCAGACATACACGTACTTCTTATTTTTTTGCTAAAATGGTTGTAGTGTTGCATTGCAATCTATAATTTTTACCAATCATATTAATTTTTTTTCAGAAAAGGCTTAGTAGTTTAGAAACTACATTCAATTTCTTACAAATTATATTCTTACAACTTTTTGATATTAGGTTGATAACTAGTTCATTTTTTCAAGCCAAGTTGACTAATCCTGATTGTCTAATTTTTCATTGCCACTTAAGGGCATAGTTTGGCCCCTCATGATCTTGCACATACCCGGGGACTCTCTAGGTGCCATAATGTGTGATAAGGTGTACTAGTACCCCTAGGGAGTCCCCATGACCCCTTTTGACACATTAGAATGCTCAAGTGTGTCTTAAGTCCCTTAAGACACACTTGAGCATTCTAATGTGTCAAAAGGGGTCATGGGGACTCCCTAGGGGTACTAGTATGCCTTATCACATGTTAGGACCCCTGGAGAGTCTCCATGACCCCTTTTGACACATTGGTATGTTCAAGTGTGTCTTAAGGGGTATTAGGACCCCTTAAGACACACTTGAGTGTTCTAATACGTCAAAAGGGGTCATGGGGACTCCCTGGATGTCCTAATGCATGATAAGGTGCATTAGGACACCTAGGGAGTCCCCATGACCCCTTTTGATGCATTAGAATGCTCAAGAGTGTCTTAAGGGGTCCTAATACCCCTTAAAACACACTTGAACATTCTAATGTGTCAAAAGGGGTCATGGGGACTGCCTAGGGGTCCTAGTATGCCTTATCATGCATTAGAACACCTAGGGTGTTCCCATGATCCCTTTTGACACATTGGAACACTCAATTGTGTCTTAAGGGGTCCTAAGATCCCTTAAGACACACTAAAGCATTGTAATGTGTCAAAAAGGTTCATAGGGACTCTCTATAGATTCTAACGTGTGATAAGGCGTACTGGGACCCCTAGGGAGTCCCAATGACCCCTTTTGACACATTGGAATGCTCAAGTGTGTCTTAAGGGGTTGTAGGACCCTTTAAGACACACTTGAGCATTCCAATGTGTCAAAAAGGGTCATGAGAACTCTTTAGGGGTCCTAATGTGTGATAAGGCATACTAGGATCCCTAGGGAGTCCCAATGACCCCTTTTGACACATTGGAATGGTCAAGTGTGTCTTAAGGGGTCGTATGACCCTTTAAGACACACTTGAGCATTCCAATGTGTCAAAAGGGGTCATGAGGACTCTCTAGGGGTCCTAACGCGTGATAAGGCATACTAGGACCCCTAGGGTGTCCCAATGACCGCTTTTGACACATTGGAATGCTCAAGTGTGTCTTAAGGGGTCGTAGGACCCCTTAAGACACACTTGAGTGTTCCAATGTATCATAAGGGGTCATGGGGACTCCCTATGGATCTTAACACGTGATAAGGAATACTAGGACCCCTAGGGAGTCCCCATGACCCCTTTTGACACATTGGAATGCTCAAGTGTGTCTTAAGGGGTCGTAGGACCCCTTAAGACACACTTGGGCATTCCAATGTGTCAAAAGTGGTCATGGGGACTCCCTAGGGGTCCTAACACATGATAAGACATAATAGAACCCCTAGGGAGTCCCAATGACCCCTTTTGACACATTGGAATGTTCAAGTGTGTTTGAAGGTGTCCTAAGACCTCTTAAGACACATTTGAGCATTCCAATGTGTCATAAGGGGTCATGGGGACTTCCCAGGGGTCCTAACGTGTGATATCTCAATCCCAATCCCTAGGGGTAATAATGTGCCCACAATCCCTGCCATATTTCAGAGTACTGATGAGAAGCAATTGTGAAAGTCTAAGACAGAGGTGGTGCCGGCATTGAAGCAGTAAGACATTCTTCATAATATCACCGGGGGGGGGGGGGGGGGGCACCATCGAAACGGCAAGGCTTTACTCATAATGTCGTGTCACCACTAATCTCTTTAAATTTATTAATGCGGTTAGTTCTATGGCATGTGCATCATTTCTAGTACAACTGCTCATTTTACCAAACCCTTCCCCACTCTCCATAATCTTCAACCGGTTCAAAGATCCATCCAGTTGTTCTTGTTTAACCTCCCAATGACTCTGTTCAGCTACCGGATTATCAATAGGCGTGGTACAATTGTCTGGCACGACTAGAATCTATTTTGAGAACCTTTACAATTTAGCATTTCGGTTGAAAAAGTAGGGAAAGATACCATTTCATAGCCACAAGTGGTGGAAACAAAGTGATTCTCTTGCCCTCTGCGTGGCTAGGGTTTTTGGCACCTGTAAAAGGCACTATTATGCCACTGTAGGGACTCATGCTCGTGCTCTGAATCATATTAAATAATATTTAAAATGTAAAATGTATATTATATAATATTTAATATATAATATATAATATATAATCTAATATATAGTTTTTAATATTAATATATATTAAATAATATTAAATATAACATTTAATATATAATTCATATTATATAATATTTAATATATAACTAATAACTATCAAATATATAACTATAATTGATAAAGTGGAACCAAATTTCAAAATTAGAAATTAGAGAAAGTGGAGGCAAAGCAAAAATTTGAAATTCTGCCACTAGATTCAGGTACCCAAAAATATTGGGTACCCGATAATATCGGGTACCCGATTAGGCTCGGTATTGGTCTGTGCACCAAACGTACCTGGTCAACTCTTCAAGTGTCACAAAAATGTGTTTTTCTTCTGTTTCTCTCAATTCCAGACTTCGACCATGTAGCTGATGACTTTTTTTCACTCGAATTTGATAAAATGAAAAGAGTATCTTAAGGAGATTATCAGCTTTCTATCGATATAATTGTTGTCAAATTTTGAATTCGTTAAGTAATTATTAGTTATTTTCTAATCGAGCTACCTCTAAAGTGTTGATTTAGATACTGATTGAAAAATGACTATATCTTTCAAACGGTATAACATTTTTGAAATCTGAAAGATGCGTCACATTCTATGCTTCATCTAGTATAAGAAAAAATTAAAAAAAATTGAATTATGATAAGTTTTCAATGAGTTAAGGTGGTCAAACACGAGAGTTATTAAATTCTGAAAGTGTTGTAGCAAAAAAATCATAATTAATTATCTGTTTGGAATAAAAATACCAAAAAATATGCGTCACATCTGAGCATGAGTCAACTACTTATATATAGAATATTATAAAAAAATATTATCATTTGCTTTTGATTAGGGTGGTCAGACATACACGTACTTCTTATTTTTTTGCTGAAATGTTTGTAGTGCTGCATTGCAATCTATACTTTTTACCAATCATATTAATTTTTTTTTAGAAAAGGCTTAGTATTTTAGAAACTACATTCAATTTCCTACAAATTATATTCTTACAACTTTTTGATATTAGGTTGATAACTAGTTCATTTTTTCACGCTAGGTTGACTAATCCTGATTGTTTGATTTTTCATTGCCACTTAAGGGCATAGTTTGGCCCCTCATGATCCTGCACATACCCAGTTGGTTTTTATTTTTCAATGACATGCCATGTAGTTGTGCCACACAACCTAATTTTTTCTTTCACTCATGAAGCTTGCAAAGCATGCGTTGTTACCCTTCTTCTGCCATACTGGAAAATTGTATTTTTAATTATGGCGAGGATCCCATACATAGATTGGCTCGGGTTCTTATACAATTTGACAATAATTTTTTTGAAATTATTAATATTTATGCTCCCAATGATGCTGTGGAAAGAGTGTACCTTTGGCGGTGGATAGATGACTCACTACCTCTAACCACTTGGGTTTTGTGTGGATTCTGAGAAGGATGACATTTTTCAATTTCACTAGATAGATGGTGAGCATGTAGCTTCGTTCTACATGCCACTAGTACATTTGACCTAGTTTTTCTACCAAAAATTTTGACCAAAAAATAAAAAGGTTTTACTTGGTCGGATTATAGAAGGAAAAATTTGTTTTTTTAATAAATTTATGCCTGTGTTTGTCGAAATATCGACAAATCCTGTGGTGGTTGAAAGTTTGACAAACATGGGCATAACTTAAGAAAAAAGGGAATTTCATTTCTCATTTCATTATTCCCGTCCAATGAATTAGAAGGGCAGTGTGCGTGCAAAGGAGATTGAGCGACTAAAACAAATCAAGGAGATTGAGCTTAGAAACCTTAAGCTGGGGTTTTTGGAAGTTTTTCATTCTTTCTCTCAACTGTTTAATTTACTGGATACCCAATCATCATTATCATTTTCTTCTTTTATTCATTCATTTATGCTTCGAGACTGGTTTTACACCTCCCGATTGCATACATTTGCATACATTTGGCATACATTTGGCATATACAAGCATAGACTATCTTCCCAAGGAGAAAGAAAGTTAGCTAGTTAGCTATCTGGATAGGACAAGGAGAAAGAAAGTTAGGCCTCCAAACAATTGTTGTGGTTCGACCAGAGGGCAACGATGTTTTATTTCCCCATTGAGACTATAGCAGGGTGAGATGGAAAGAACTAACTTGATTAGGAGATTAGGGTAGTCTCGACAAGGGTTTTATTGTGTTAGCTCTAGCAGTGACCGTGGGTTTTCATAGGCAAGCCTTTATTTCCCTTCCCTCCTTTGTGCTCTGCATTGGATACATTTGGCATACATTTGGTTTTACGTACCTTATTTATGCTTCCACATTTGGCATACCCATTTTGTGTATATCCTGCAATTATCACATTCCATGAGATAGCATCTCTTTGAGGCATTTCGTCAAACCATTTATGTGCCTTGTGTAATATCTATTAGAGAATTTGTGGGCCACTATAATATCCAACAAAAATCCCTCTTCCATTATGCTTCAGTGGATGCCCATACCTTGTTCTAACACTCCCATTTTGACACAGGCTGGTAGGATGCTGGCAAAAGTCATGGTTGCTGGTTTGCCAATTTAGGCAATTGTGGGAAGCAATTGAGGCATTGAAGTTTTGGATTCAATTTTTCTTCCTACTAGTGAGCTTTGTGAGCTGTTCATTTCAAGAGTTTTGGTGGCAACCTCACCCTAGTCTCCTTTGAAATGTGCACTAATCATTAGCAAACTAGCAACCTCGGTACTCTAGTAGTCAACATTCTATAGAGATTGCAACATAATTATCACTGTAGGTCTAAACAAGCAATGTGGAGATTGAATTAGAGGAGTGCTCATTATAGAGTGAGTACCAAATTGATACCAAAATGAGCATGTTCAACAATCATTTTGCACCTCCAATAGAATCAAGTTCATCAAAAAAATAAACACATTCATTCATTCAATGTAGTTGTGTCTCCATAGGTCCTCGCTGAATTGTTCATTATTTCAAATCCCTCCAATGGTGATACACTCTAATATACCCATTGTAACCTCCTCACACAAGCCAACCCCAGTCACTGGCTAGGCCTAAAGACCTTTCTCTTATGTCAATTATACCCTATTGACATTCAACAAGCCAACTAACTCTAGGTTTAACCTTATTCTTCTCCAAAAACCCAAACTGTCCTACATTGACAGTGCAGTTCACCAGTCAATTCTAGGTACAGTCTTGCGGTTGTAGGAAATAATTTCCTCATGACACATGTAGATAGTCATTTGGTTTAGACCACAACCTTGAGACAATGCATTTCCCAAAGGGACAACCCTTGGATCTCTACCAAAGCCACTTTGCTCCAAATCTTCTTCAAGGTGTGACAGGGCTAAAAAGGGAGGCTTAAAGAAGGAAGTGTACCTTAGGTTTGTCTTTCCACCAAACAAAATTCTCAGACATTTAGGGACTTACAAATAGAAGATAATCCTCTAATCTTAGCCTCTAGTTCAAAGCCAATCAAGAAATATGGGGTTTACAACAATCTTTTACTCCTCCTCAAAACCTCAAAACCACTAGTTGGATTTAAATGAAAGCTAGGGACATGACCCAACTCCCTATGAAGTCAGATTGTAAACATTTATCCATACAGGCTCAGGCAAGAACAAACACCAATAAAAATACTTTAAAAACATGATTTTGTTGATTCCAATTTGCATAATTTCTTCGTTATGGTAGCCTTGATTCTATGGTGTTAAATTTGATAGCCTTATTACATCATTTAAAACCATTATTGGTCATTTTCCAGTCCCCTAACCTAGGACCAAATCATGAGAAAGAAAAGGAAATAACACAACCCTGCCATGATTAGGCTTTGAGAATTTAATCTGCCAATTACTAATAGATTAAGCATATTATTACTATACTTATTGTTCCATTTAAATGCATTTAACACAAATTTTTTTTTTTACAAAACTAAACCAATGACATGTTTACAACAAAGGTCTAATAGAACTCCCAACAATTCTTAAACATACATTATCTGATATGATGAATTCTTAAACAATTAAGGTTGCAATAGACATAATTATTCACAGTTTTTTGTGTGGTACAAGGAAGATTTGGCTAGGTCAAATCTTCCTTCATGCTATCAGTCTACATAGTTAGACCTTTATTAAGAATTCATCATATCAGATAAAGTATGTTTAAGAATTATAACATGATTTTAATGTTTTCAAAACACAAAATGTCATTAAAAATTGGGTCAATGATTGGACAATGACTTTTTGCCATATTTGTTGCTGATTTCATGTTTATCTCTTACGTATGCTATTTACTGTAGAAAAATAGAATCATTCATGAATTTAGAAAGAAAGAAGAAGATTTGCTAACTAATTCTGAGGATTAATATAAAAAAAATTTCTATAACAAGGCTTCAGAATAATATAGACTAATATAAAATAGATTTCCATAACAAGACTTTATAATAATTAACTTTATATAGCATACTATACCTATCAGTTGAACTATATTTTCTTTGTTGTAGAATTGATTTAGTATAGAATATTTTCCAGCGATATTTTTTTAAAAAAAAGCAAGGCCTGATAAACTAAATAAAGTTTCAAACGTATGAGGAGATAAAACTCATATAAGCGAAATTCGGAGCCAAATTGAATAGCATTGGTTATTTGTCAGTAGAAGGTCCCTACTAGAACAAACACATTTGTCACTTCATTAAGATGACAATTATGTACTAAGTTTCCTAACTATATAAATCAACTGGTCAAGTCGGCCAGGCCTTAGCAGTACAGGATCGATGATTTCCAAAGATATCTAAAAGGAAGGATGTGAGAAAAGGTTTTATCTTTCCTACGGGTAAGCACATTCACATTAATGTATTAGATGAAGCTAAAACTAAACTAGTTCCACTCAACAACATAAGAATTTAAAACATAATGGGCATACATAATGGTCAAGGTATCACAACCTAATTAGAAAGACAAACATAACCCTTCAAGGGATTAATTAAGGCTCTTGAACCAAATTCTTAATTGACTACAATCTATCATAAAAATGTCCTTGAACTTGGAAATAAGTAAACCTAGCAGACCTCTAGAAGAGTGAAATTAGGGGGCATCACAATAGAAGAAAAAATAGCTCCTTGACTCAACAAACTTCAAGGAACATGACACATAATTAAAGGTCAACATTCAAGACATGTGACTAGCGATAAAATGCAGAGGAACAATTTTTCTTCAATAGTAAAGAACCTTAAATCCCACCACATAAGTATTTGGGAAAACTATAGGGATTTTAATTAAGGTCCAATCTAAAGACAAGGAAGGGTCCAAGGAATGTACAGAGGGACTATGTGGAAGAGGATGAGGTTTCACCAATCAATATAGTAACTCAAGTCTTACAGTCATCTGAAGAGATGGTCCAACCAGCTACTATTTTTTCTTTATCTAGAACTCTATTTACACCCTTTCCAAGTTAAGGGATATCATAAAATAATGGTACTTATAGATTGACAAGTGATTGATAAATTTAGCTGTAACAGAGAAGTAGCACTTTTTATATTGAAAGCTATTTTTTTTAGGGTGTAAAGTGACAATATTAGATGGTTATTCATTGGCTTGCACATTAAGAATTATACCTTTATTAAGAATTAATCATATAAGATAAAGTATGTTTAAGAATTGTTTGGACTGGTCCTTTGGCGTGTATTAAACATAATAGAATTTTCAGTATATTATTGGGTATATGCACAAAGATGGGTGACCAAAAAGTTTCCACTTTCCTTTTTGGCCCCCAAATAGCCATAGCGCATATGCACTAAAGCACATGCACCCTACAGGGCACACACGCTATGTAAAAAGATAACATGTGTGCACCCTATGCAAAAACCAAAAAAGCGTAACATGCATAGTCTTGCATAGCACTAGCGCGCTATAACGCATGTGCCCTTTGCAAGAAACAAATAAGTGGTGTGCGTGCATGTGTGTGTGTGTGTGTGTGTGTGTGTGTGTGAGAGAGAGAGAGAGAGAGAGAGAGAGAGAGAGAGAGAGAGAGAGAGAGAGAGAGAGAGAGGGTGAGAAGGTAAGAGAGAAGGGGGAGAGAGAGAGGGTGAGAAGGTGAGAGAGAAGGGGGAGAAAGAGATGGTGATAAGAGAGGTAGAGAGAGAATGGGGAGAGAGAGAGAGAGAGACCCTCTCTCTCTCTCCCTTATCTCTCTCACCTTCTCACCCTCTCTCTCTCCCCCTAGGGTGAGAAGGTGAGAGAGAAAAGGGGAGAGAGATGCTCTCTCTCTCTCTCTCTCTCTCTCACACACACACACACACCTTCTCACCCTCTCTCTCTCCTCAATCTTTTTCTCACTCAAGCCTTTTTTGGATATTACATAGCGCACATGTGCTATAGTGCATGTGCACTATAGCATGTGTACACTATTCAAGTCATAAATTTGAATAGTGTGTGTGCGCTATAGCGCATGCACACTATTCAAGTCATAAATTTGAATAGCGCTACCGTGATTTGTAATGCGTTAGAATGCACCAAGCCTAAGGCTTGGATTTTCTTTGGAGATCCAACCCAAAGGCTTGGAGGATCCAAATAAGCCTGAGATGTGTTTTCTAGTAGACATACAAAAAATTCACATCTTTTCTTGTGTACTCCTCGTCAGGTTTACTTCTGTTTCAATAACGTCAAAATCAGACGATGTGATATTGTAGATCTCTGTGTTAGCTATCTAACCATATAATTTATTTTGAATTATGATTATGTTAATCTTTTCATCTCTAATTTCTTTTGTATGTATGTTTTCAATTTTTGTCAAAAACCAACATGTAGTATTTTAGGCATAGATTTTGCCTTGTTCGTCGAATTTTACAACAAGTTACTTTTTAAGAAACTAGACTCCATTATACACACTTTTTAAAAAAAATTAAATTTGATTTTTGATTAGTTTTCAATGATTTCTAGGGTGAGCACACATAAATTTCATGTTTTCAGGATGTGTGCACTTCAGAAATTCATAAAAAATTATACATTCATCAAAAAATTAGCAGAAAAATTGGGGATAAACTACATGGTGTTAGCTAGCTTCTCACGAAAGCGATTAAAAAAATTCAAAAAAAAAGTTAACATTTTAGGGGGAGCACACCAGATGCTATGTTATATTTTTTCACAAAAAATAGGACCACTTTTTGTGCTCCCCCTTTTTGAGGGCCTTAATCTACACCATTTTAAAAAAAATTAGTAGTTTAGAAACTAGATTCAAACTATTACAACTCTTGTTCTTGTCACATCTTAAAATTTTGAGTCTAACTATCTTCGATTTCTCATTGAAGTTCAAAGTTTGCTGATTTCAGAAAACAGTGGCATCTTATACCCCCTTTTTGGTCCCCCATCTTTGTGCACTTACCCTATTATCATTCCATTTCTTTGTTGTAAATATGCCATTGTTTCACTTTTGTAAAAATTTTTTGTGTTAACATGCCATTGGTTCAGTTTCGTAAAATTTTTTTGTGTTAACTGCTCACAATTTCATTGCCAAAGTGGCCTAATACTATGTTAGGCTAATAAAATATGGGGATTCTCTTTACCGCTACAAATATTTGAAGGTTTCTGCACTTGGACGGATGTGTACCATTGTTTAAAGAATTGGACGGATAGTTACCATTGTTTTGATTGTCTAGTGATTTAAACCAAAGACTTCGACTAACTAATAGATTTAATCTATCAATTACTAATAGATTAAGCATATTATTACTATGCTTAATGTTCCATTTAAATGCATTTAACACAAAAAACAAATTTACAAAACTTAACCAATGACATGTTTACAACAAAGGTCTTATAGAACTCCCAACAATTCTTAAACATACGTTATCTAATATGATGAATTCTTAAAAAATTAAGGTTGGAGTAGACATAGTTATTCATAGTTTTTTGTGTGGTACAAGGAAGATTTAGCTAGGTCAAATCTTCCTTCGTGCTAGCAGTCTACAGAATTAGACCTTCATTAAGAATTCATCATATCAGATAAAGTATGTTTAAGAATTGTTGGGACTGGTCCTTTGGCGTGTATTAAACATAATAGAATTTTTAGCATATTATTATCATTCTATTTCTTTGTTGTAAACATGCCATTGGTTCAGTTTTGTAAAATTTTTTTGTGAATTAACATGCCATTGGTTCAGTTTTGTAATTTGTTTTTTGTTGTAAACATGCCATTGATTCATTTTTGTAATTTTTTTCAGGAACAATCTGGCTAGTCACTGTCTACACAATATCAGTTACTCCTTTGGTATCACAAACAACAAAAACAATAAAATTCTTGCATAAACAAGTAAAACTAATGCCTGGAAATGTTCCTACGTTACCACCAAGAAAAGATCACATTCTAAACTTTCAAATCAATATGCTGGTGGTTCGACTATACCTATAGGACAGTGTACTCTAAAATTGTAGAGCAATTAACTGTACTCTAAATAGATTGCCCTCAACAAAGAACCGATTGGAATGTATTAACCAACCTTGTAACTGTCAAATCATTATGCTTTCAAATCAATTAGCTATCGGCGTATCCCTTGCGAGGGAGAGAAGCCAAACACATAAAGAACATGCACATAAACACGACAACTAAAAAACTTAAATGGAATACACCAAGAAGTACCAAATGATGAATGCTCAATTGTTGTAATGGAAAAACAATATCAGAACCATCCATTTCTAGAACTTGATTTTTCTATAGTCCTAATGATTTTTCTTATTTCTTGACTTTTGTCCCTTTTTTATTTCTTATGTTTGTGCTTGGTGACATGATTTTGAACATTGTTGACATACTTAAATGGAATACTTAAATGGAATACACAATACCAAATGATGAATGCTCAATTGTTGTAATGGCAAAGCATCATAATCATCCATTTCTAAAATTTGATTTTGTATAGTCTTAATTATTTTTCTATAGTCCTAATGATTTTGAAAATTGTTGACAAAGAGTGTTTCTTTTTTTTATTATAGTCTAAATGATTTTTCTTATTTCTTGTCTTTTGTCCCTTTTTTATTTCCTATGTTTGTGCTTCGTGATAGGATTTTGTTACCTTATTTTGATGGTATATTTCATTCACTCTATGTGGAATACTATTTTGTTCAATATTTTATTTCAGCTTGATATTTCTTTCATTTTTCATATACACAAAGATTACACATGCTGATAAAAAAATGAGCTATTTGATTTAGGTTTACTTTTCATTACTGTAAATGGTTAATATTTTTGATGGTACTCCTTCATGTATTCCATATAAAAATAATAAGGTTTCTTTGGTATAATAAATGTCCCTTTGCGTTGAGAAAATTAGAGTTGAGAAAATGGTTGTTCAGTGACGATTTGTATCTGTAGGTTGCAAAAAAATCATCCTTCATCCACCAATGAGTCATTCCATTCAAGAAAGACCATGTTTGATGATATCAACCCACAATAAAATAGGGAGACAATTGCTAGATTATGGTCTAACTTTAAAAGAAAAGATGATGGAAAATGCTATCTACCGTTGATTGCAAACATTTTTTAAGTACTTGAATCTACAATAGATTAATAGTGGTTAATGTATGATTATTATAATCATATGATTATATGTTATAATATTTACGTAATAAATGTAGTAACAATGGTGTAGTGCATTATTGATATAGGCTTGATGAATCTTCTCAATGTGCCAAACTGTCAATTTGGTAGTGGGTAGTGTGTGTTGGAGACTTCACAGATATAGAACAACCTTGGATGATAATTTTGGTGCTGCCCAAATAGAAAAAAGGTTGCTAAAGTGTATATATTTAATGTTTCTAATGTAAATACTGTTCATTATATTATAAGAACTAATGTAGACTGGGTATCATAGGGAAATAATGGCTACAGATACTTTAGTTGGGTTGATGACAACTCATCTACATCTATCCACCTATCTCCACTTATCCACGATGAAGGATTTGAGTGAAAAAGGTGTCAGGCTAGGGAAAATGCTGAAATTATATTTTTATGATGCCTTCTTTGTATTGTAATCACATATCTTTGTTGCAACCATATGCAGAGATGAGCTCAAGAATTAGTTAATTTAGTATTTTCATATTGTAACTAATATTTTAATATGGATATGTCATAACTTCTCTTTGCCTCAAGTGTGCATATATATGGTTTACATCTTTTTTTACAATAATTCTTCATGTTTATGGCTCAGGTGAGCCCCAATCTTCTATCAATCACATGATTTAATGTATAGTGTTTTCTTGGTTATTCTATTTGTTCCTTGATACATCAATTCGACCACACCCACTCCACTTCACATGGATGTCTTTGAAATAGACTCCTAACTATAATAAACCAACTACAATGACTAACTAACTTCTAACTATCTAATACTAGTCACCAAACTGACTGTATTAATAATCTAAACAAGAAATTCTTGAGATCATGGATGGACACAATGTTGCAGACTTTATTGATCTAGATATCTTGTAGAGGCTTGAAGAAATGGAGAGGGAAGAAGGGCTTAGAATGGCAGTTGAGGGTGATGAGGATGATTAGATGGGGGAAGTGGAATTGAATCTTGATGAAAAGGAAGCTCTGGCTGCAATCAGGAAGAAGAAGAGTACTGCAGAGAGAAGGCCTATTGTACCAAGGAAGTTTGACAAGAACAAGGAATATGGCTTAAACAGAATGCGAAGACATCTTTCTAGCCTGGGCTTGGATCCTTCGACAATTAGCTTGATAATAAATGAAGTAGATGAGAGCTGAGAAATTAGTTTCCCAAGAAAAATCTCATAAATGAACTATGTGTACCCCAATTCCTTTTCCCTCTGCGCGTACCCAAAGGAAATATTTAAAACAACAAGGGTAAACCATAAAAGAAGTTAATTTTGCAACAACTACAGACTATGATGCAAAATTAACTTCTTTAAGCCTTACCTTTGTTGTTTCAAATATATCATTTGGGTACACACAAAGGGCATAGGAATTGGGATACACATAGTTCATTTGTGGGATTTATCTTGGGAAGCTAATTGCTCATATGTCATCTACTTCATTATTATGAAGCTAATTATCGTAGGATCCAGACCCAAGCTAGAAATATGTCTTCCCAAACACATAAAAAACATGCACATAAACACGACAGCTGAGAAACATAAATGTAGATATCACAATAGTTGAGAAACATAAATGTAGGCATCATGGTCATAATTGTTTTAGACAACATAATTGAGTTGTATACCCAGATGATGCAAAGCAACCACTACTCCTCTGGTTCCAAGTTGACATTGCAGGATCCAAAAACCATAGATAAGGAATAAATTTAGAGAGTGGAGGAGGGCCATAGTGACCAAAATAATACAAGACAAACCTCAAGTTAAATGAGGCAACTGTAAATATTTTAATAGATTTTCATTATTAAATAATGAAATTTGCATATACTAGTGTTCTAAGCCCCCTCATTACATGATTTATTATTGTAAGCCCCCTCTGACTTACGCATCTAGAAAATGAAACTACAACCTATTGGGATGGAGACAAACCTTATAAAACAACAACAACTAAGAATGATCACTTACCAACATCTGCTGAGTACAAGGCCCTCCAACAGATGTATTCAACAAATGTTGGCAATCGATCATTCTTAGTTGTTGTTGTTTTATAAGGTTTGTCTCAATCCCAATAGGTTGTAATTTCATTTTCTAGATGCGTAAGTCAGAGGGGGCTTACAATAATAAATCATGTATTGAGGGGGCTTAGAACACTAGTATATGCAAATTTCATTATTTAATAATGAAAATCTATTAAAATGTTTGTAGTTACCTCATTTAAGTTGAGGTTTTCCTATATTATTTTGGTCATTATGGCCCTCCTCTTCTCTCTAAATTAATTCCTTATCTATGGTTTTTGGATCCCGCAGTGTTGACTTGGAACCACAGGAGTAGTGGTTGCTTTGCATCATCTGGGTATACCACTCAATTATGTTGTCTCCAAGAAATTGTGACCATGATGCCTACATTTATGTTTCTTAGCTGTTGTATCCTAGGACCCCTTATGACCCTTTAAGATCCTTAAGAATACATCTTAGAGGTCTTAAAATATTGTAAAGGGTCATAAGAGGCTCCTAGGAGGGGCCAGATGAGCTTCCATCTTCACGTGGTTGGCCTTGTTGAGTAGAGAATGTTATACTCTTCTCGAAAAAAAGAGAAGCTCAATAATTTAAGGTCTCAGTCCATAGAAAAATTAAATTAGACTTACTAACCAAATTGGTACATTGATGTGAATTAATTATGGGGCAGAGTTTTTTGATTCTGAGAAGACATATATGTAGTGGAGGCCAGAAGGGATTTTTGTGGAAATTTTCTAGATGTGGAGATTTTCTAGAGTGGCTATATACATATGAGGGTTTCCAAATTGAGTACTAGTGAAGAGATGATGATTCAATAACCTACGTCTATAAAAACCTTCACAAATATGTCCTCTTAACAATTCTGTGCATATTGACTGGGTATACAACTCAATTATTTGTTGTTGAAAGGAAATTTTGCACTCGAGTAGTTTAAACTAATCCATTATGGATTTTTTGCACATGGTATCAAGGGTGAGAATTTTTTTGGTACAATGGAAAAGCTTATTTAATGGGAATCAGTTTATTTAAGAGTGATAAGTCTTTATTTTATGGATCCAATCTTAATGAAAAAGAATATGCTATATTAGTATTTGTGTTTAGACTCAATATTGTTGTGACTTAATTTCTCAGTCTAGTTCAAATCATATCATATCAAACTATGCTATTAAGCCTTTGGTGTCATTGTGATCTTTGGATATATGAAAAGTCCTATGACAAGAAAGTGATTTATCTTTATCTTAGTTTCTGTAGTATTGAAAACAATGAGTGAGTTTGACAAGAAATGATTCAATATGATTGTTTGGGAATCAGGTAGTTGTCAGATTCAACTTCTAAATTCTTGGCAATCTCTTCCTGATACTCGGAAGCTTCCTCCTGTCACTCGACATGTTCTTCTTGATGCTTGGCATTGTTTACCTGAGACTCTGCATTAGGTGTAGGTTTGTCACTTGCCTCTCCTTCTTCTATATATACAAAAGATCTGTAATCTTCTGGTTCTCTCTTTCTTTCAGCTTCATTTTTCTCTGCATACTCATCAACTTTGACATTTACACTTTCCACAATTTTATTAGTGTTAGAGTTCAAACACTTGTAAGCTTTGCTTTTTGTGGAATAGCCTAGGAATATGCCCTCATCACTTTTAGCATCAAATTTTCGATTGCTATTGTCCTTTAGTAAATAGCATTTGCTTCCAAAAATTCTAAAGTACTTTACATTAGGTGCATACCCATGCCATAACTCATAAGGTGTGAGATTTGTACCTTTTTTATCTGTAATCAATTAAGGGTATACAAAGATGTACTTACAACTTTTCTCTAGTACTTTTGTGCAAAATTCTTCTTGATCATTAGTGTTCTTGAACAATCAATGATAGATTTCTTCCTTCTCTTTGCTATAATGTTCCGTGGAGGTGTTCTAGGTGCAAACATCTATCTTTTGATTCCTCTGTCATTGCAAAATAGATTGAACTCATTGGATATGAATTCTCCACCTCAGTCAAATCTTAGACACTTCAAGTTCCTACCTATCTCCTTTTCCACCTTAGCCAAATACAACTTAAAAAATTGAAAATCATCAAATTTTTCTTTTAGAAACATTACTATCATCATTTTGGTGTAATCATCAACAAACAAGATAAAATATCTAGCACCATAATAGCTTTGTAAACCCATAGGTCAACAAAGGTTAGTATGAACCAAATCTAAAGCATTCTTAGAAGTAAAAGGCTTTCTCTTGAAACTAGACTTTGTCATCTTACTGAATTGACATTGTTTGCACATTACATTATCAGGTTTCTTCAATCTAGGCAGTCCTCTTACTTTCTTCTTTTTACTAATTTCTACTAGATTATCAATGTTAACATGACATAGCCACTTATGCCATAACCATATATCATCAAGTTGTGCAATCATACATGTCTCTTTAGATAGGTCTAGATAGAACAAATTACCTCTATTCTATTCTCCACTTCCGATTAGTTCACCAGTGGCATCAAATATTTTGTCCTTCCTATGATGAAATTCCACTTGGTATCTAGTGCTATTAAGTTGTGCAACACTTAGCAGATTATAGTTAAGGCCTTCTACCCAATATGCATTTCCACAAGTAATCTTATCAGTCATCTTAATCAATCCTTTACCTCTAACAGGACATGGTACATCATTTCCAAATTTAATACTTCTACCTTTGTACTGATCTAAGGTATCAAACTTACTTTTGTCACCAGCCATGTGGTGTGAACAACCACTATCAATAATCCACTTATCATTTTTGTTCACATAGGATATCAATGCACTTTTCTCATCCTCATCAGACTCATCTTTCATAGCAACATAGATAACCTCAATATAAAAATAATCACTATCAGTGTCAGTCTCTTCCTCAGTAATGTAGCAGGATTTCTTACCTTTTCCCTTGTAGTCCTTGTACCTTCAATAACCTCTATCCTCTCTTTTGTCTTTCTGCTTTCTATCTCTTTCCTCATCCTTATCATCCCTGTCAGGACATCCTGTAGCTAGATGACCAAATTTATTACATGAGAAACATATGACAGGGAGTTTACCTTTATACTTTCCATTTTCACTTTTCAGTCTTCTGGACATAAGAGCTTCAAGATCCTCAAGTTCTTCATCAGATGTTTCACTTTCACTTTCACTCTCACTGATGCATCTTTGTTTTTCTTTCTTTGACTTACTTAGAACCATTTGTGACATAAAATTAGATTAAACATTAGCAACAGTGAAGTTATCATAGTTAGAAAGCTCAAAAGCAATAAGCTTACCAACAAGGCTTTCTAGAGTAAGAGTATTGTTAGGGTTACATCTAGATTCTTGAATTGCTGAAATTTTGATGGCATAAATAGGATGCAAAGTTATCAATAATATTCCTATAACAATTTCATCATCAATAGTTCCATTGGATCCTCTAATAGCATTTACAACTTCTTTTATTCTACCATAATACTGAGCAATATTCTCACCTTCTTGCATTTTCATTTCATCAAATTTACCTCTTAGGCTCTTAGCTTTTGCAATGATCAATACATTTATGTCACCACCATAGATGTTTACAAGAGTGTCCCACATTTTCTTTGTATTTGTGCAGCCTTTGATGTCTTCAAATTTAGGGTAGCTTAGGGTGGATGCAATCTCCAACATTGCTTGATTGTGCTCTTGTTTAGCTCTCATCTCCTCGACAGTCAGAGGTGCAACAAGTGTAACATAATCATTCTCAACATAATACTTTACAGAATCACCAATACCAGCCAGATGCAGTTACATTAGGCTTTTCCATTCAGGGAAGTTCTCCTTATTTAGCTTTGGTACCTCCTTCTTATACATCCTGATCATTTGCTTCAGTACCTTTAAACTTGTTTTTTGTAAGCACCAACAACTATGATACCAATTGTTAATATGATTTAGAACATTAGAGAGGGGGGGTGAATCAATTGTTCTCAAGTCCAGATGTATAAAACAAACTTTCAAACTCTTCAACAAATCAGATCTAACAACCAACAGCTACTCGGTCATTGCTGAATACATAACAAAAAAATGTAACAGTGTAGTCCACTATCCAATAGTATTTATCTTGAAAAACACAAAAATTTTCAAACCAAAAAATTCATGCAAGCATTAACACCAAGATTTATAGTGGAAACCCAAATTGGGAAAAACCACTTTGTAACATGTTACTAATATTTTCACTCTTCTGAAGTGAGCTCTATGAAAAGCCAATCCTGTCAAAGGTTACAAACACACTGTCAGTTGTGACCTAGGTAAAGGATTTAAACCACTCTGTGAAAAGTGCACCTTGTTATAGGACTTACATACATTCCACTAGAATACAACCTTGTTCAAATGATTTATACAAATGACTATTAGGTCAACCTCTGTTAAAAGGATTTTGACTGATACAATGGTTAGAAAGTAACAGTAGTATTGATCTAAAAATATACAACTCACTTTGCAAATATCAAATCCAATTCCGTACACATATGATGGCTTATTGACTATGATTCATTTCCATCTCTGTTACTGATTTGCTCGAAAATCCCTTCAAGCAATCACAACACTTCTCCTTCAGCCTTTTCTGCTTATATAGTCAATAACAACAACAACATCTCCTCTACATCACACTCATTCAACCCATTGCTTAGGTTCCTTTAATACTTCCTCATTTAGGTCGATACAACTTTTGTCGCTTAATCTCCTCTGTAGATCTTAGGGTTATGACAGATTCATCAAATCCTTCCAACTTTATGTTCTTCGTCCATCCTTCTAGAAACATCTCAAATCTCCTTATAGATTTACAATAAAACATTTTTTAGTGCAATAAATGCTTCCATACAATCAATAAATAAAGTTAGCACAATTTACATAATCCAAGAATTCAACTATGTTAGCTGGTAATCTGAATTCTTCCTTAAATGTAAATTACTGACACTCGGTCACTATTATGTTCAACTCCTTGGTCTTCTCAAGATAGCTTGGTCACCACTAAAACTGTTTCCTCAGCTAATATTATCTTCCTCGATAATTAACTGATATTCGGTCAACACTGAATTTACTTGACATATACTGGCTCGGTCGACACTAACATCACTTGGCTTAAACTAGATTTCTTTAGTTTTTCTCAGTTAAGCCTACCAGTTTAGTCTTCCTTCTTACATAGATAAGAAATAGATTATCTTATCATTTTGCCACATAGTCAAGTACCCATTGAAGTATCAAGATAACTCAACCTTTCATTAGGTTCTATTGTTACCAACCTTGCCCACATCCTTCTCAACAATCAAATAGATATAGTAATTTCATACATAGCAACAGTCTTACCAGTTAAGGTTTGACATCAATGACAATACAAAAATTGCTTTAATTGTAGTTTCCAATAGAATCATTATTGAATAGTATATTTCTCCTTGATTTCATAAGTTAAGTTTGAAGTGTGGTGCATAACATTGTGGACTTCAATGTCTTAGCTACGAGAAGCAGTGAGCCTTTAGTTTCCCACAAATATTTTAGTTTTATTATGGTTGGACATTAGTGGTGGATCTATTCTCTCTTATCATTCTTCATAATCCCTTTGGTAGTTATTCTTTCTTGTAACTCACCTTAATCGGTGTGCATATATTTGAGAGCAATCTTTTCCATGGTTTTTCCCTTTACAAGTTGTTCCACATAAATATAGTATGTATTGTGTTTATGTTTGCTATTATTTTTGTGTTCCTATCCTTAAAAGGTTGTAATTTCAAAGTAAGTTTGGTGGAACTAATTAAAGGTTTTTAAGGTTATAATTTGTGGACAACTGATTCACCCCCACTCTCAGTTTGATTCTTGCACATTCAACAATTGGTATTAGAGGTTTGGTTCCATGGAGAAGAGATTAACTTCTTAAGGAGGTCATGATGGCACACAAACTTTCATTACCTACATTTGATGGATCTGACTATGATTACTATAAAGTGCAGATGTGAGGATACTTGGTTTTTGTCATATATAAGACATAGAAGGTTGTTGAAAGAAAATATGTGAAACTAACTAGTGAACTAAAACCTTTAGATGCTATATATAAGACCTAGAAGGTTTTTCAATGTTATATCAAAGGTTGAATTAACTAAAGTTATATCATTAGAAATAACTCATGATGTTTGGGAAAAGTTAAGAAGTTTTTATGAAGGAAATGATATGGTGAAACAAGATAAGTTGTAGAATTGTAAGGCTAAGTATGAAGGCTTTGCGGATGGAGGAAGATGACAATATAACTACCTACTTACATAAGATTGATGATGTGGTGAATAAGGTCAGAAGTCTTAGTAGAAATTTAGAAGAAAATGATGTTTTACAAAAGGTACTCATAACACTCACCAAACCCTCATTATTTAAATCCATTTACCAGATGACAAATGTATGGATCATTTCTTTAATAATATAAACACCAGACTATGTCTTCACGAGTAGAAAAGTGACTATTTGTAAACAACTAAAGCATAATATTGCTGTGCTTAATTTGATAATATATATATTTTTAAAAAAAAAAAAAATTTCTTTCACTTTTTCGACGGAAAAAGAATAG
Source organism: Chamaecyparis obtusa (assembly GCA_027943335.1). Taxonomy (NCBI): domain Eukaryota; kingdom Viridiplantae; phylum Streptophyta; class Pinopsida; order Cupressales; family Cupressaceae; genus Chamaecyparis; species Chamaecyparis obtusa. The sequence continues at coordinate 1,654,780 of BSBK01003945.1, read as the reverse complement.
ACTTATCGACAAGAGTGCTATATGGTTGACGATTATTCCAATGATTTCTAGTCACAATTTCGATGAAACTTGATTGTTATTTTGATGAGAATGCTATACAGTCGACTAATCTTCTGACCAACATTGGTCACAAAGATAAAAGGTGTAGCCAATAATTCTTCTAGGTTGAAGTGATTATTTCGAGGTCGTGGCTGCCGATAATTCAACCACTCTAGACGTCACAATTTTGATGTAGGTTTTATGTGTCGTATCATCAATGAAAAAACTTTGACAACTATTATGGTCATTTGGTCGACCAATTGGCATCTAGAAATCAACTAAACCTCATTTTAAAACAAGCTAAAATTTACTAGTGATGCACAATAGATTAGGCATTTTTTATCCCAATACCAACTGCCACCTTCTACATTTAGTTTGGAATACTTGGATCAATTTCAAGGTTGGTTCTCAATCTTTTTTTATCTTTTGGGATAGATCAGTCTTTGCTAGTTTTACCTTTGTCTGATATCACCTTGTTAGACCACTTTCCCATTAAATTTTCTATTGAATGGTGTTTCCTTTTCGCATTCCTCTCTGTCTTAGTTCTTTCTCAACACAGCACTTTTGAGTCATCCACCTACTTTGGCCCACATTCAATGGATTTGGAATTTACAGTTTAGGCTCACTCAACCTTTAGGTTGGATTTTGTGGTGGAATGATGTAATTCATAGAACAACTAAATTCCTTTATTTTTATGGGAGATAGATAGCCCATTTTTTCCAGTGGTCTTATGCTCATACTACCAAGGAATTGTGTGCAACAACTGAGAGTTCTATAGCTCATCCTTTTTTAATTAATTTGTAGTTAAAAGTGGAAACTCTTTGTCATTAGAAGTAGATTTTTGACAACTATATAGTTAGGAGTGCTTAGATTAAGACATGTATGCACTAGTTAAAAGTTGGAGGTTGGGCTAGTAAGGATTTATTTTCCTATCTATGCCCTTGATATTTCTCTCTAGGTATTAAAAGGAGTAGAGAGGGAAACTTAGTTCTCATGGAAATTCCATACATTCTCTAATCCTTTGTCAATCATTATCAAAGGGTTTTCATTTCTCAAGCTCCTACACTTTCTAGTCAAAAATCCCTTGAGGATTGTCTTATAGCAGTCCCCAGTTTTCTATCAGACTCCCAAAGGGAATTCTATGATCAAACTTTGTCTCTTGAAAACCTTAAGGACACTAATTTTTCAATTTTAGATGACAAAACCCTTCGTTGTGAAGGCTTCGCCTGTGAATTTTATAAATTTCTTTGGGATTGTGTTGGGCCTAACCTTCACTATGTTTATCTTGAATAATTTCAAAATGTTTCAGTAGGTGTAGAAATAAGTAAAACAAATATAAAGTTCATACCTATGTACAATGACCCAAAAGATATCTGCAACTTGTGCCTAGTTACCCTACTCAATATTTAATATAAAATTATTTCCAAGGCCCTTGCTCTTAAAATTTCCCATCTTCTTCCACTGATTATGCATCTTGAGAAGACTAGTTTTATACAATCCAGATTAATACTGGATAATATCATGGTTGTCTGATAGGGCATGGAATGGGCTTGCCAATCAAATCAGAAGGACATTTTTGTAAAAAATGATTCTAAAAAATCTTATGACCGCATTAAGTGGTCTTTTATTCTGGCTATGTTAAAATATCTTGGTTTTAGTCCACATTTTGTTGTTTATGTTCAAATTCTTTTTGTAGATGCTTCTACTTACATAACAATTAATGGTCGCTAGTCTCATGATTTTGTCTTTCATAGGTCGATTCTCCAAGGTTTCCCTTTGGCTCCTTCATTATATGTGCTTACTGTGTAAGGATTTGGTTATTTTCTTTCCTCTTCTATTTTTGCAAGTTGGGTTTGGGGTATTTCTCTTCCCAATTCAAGCTCACAACTTTAGATTTCTTTTGAGTTTAAAAATGTGGTTCTTTTGAGTTTAGATTTCTAACACTAATATTTAGTGATTTTAGTTGGTTCCATTTTATTATGTTGAATGTTTTTATTTTATTAAGTTTTGAAGTTAACTGTAATTTAGTCATAGGTTCACTATATGTATCATAAATTCATTTATATGTATTGAAATTCATTTTTTTTGTTGGGAAGATAACATTAATACATAATGTGCAGATAGTTTTCAAATCTTTTTCACCTTGGTTTACTATTTTCCATAAGCATTGAACAAATATATTGATAAATGGTGAAAAACCTATGTTTAGTTAAACTTTAAAAAAAATGATATTAAACTCAATATATGTTAAAACCATACTCATTGGAAAGCTTATTTAAATTAATACCATCCTACATCTATGTTTTTCATTATTATACCATTTTAGCCTTCAAATAGAGCTTCAAAGGGTAAAATTCTACAAAAAATAGGAAAGTTTTTGGGAGACCCATAGAAATAGTGCATGATCAAAGACTTGTTTAATCAAAAGGGGTTTGGGAAAAATAGCTATGGTTTGATCAAACAAATGTTCTATCAAATAAGTATTACATAAATGTTTTTGTATTGGGTTTTTTAACTGTTGATGTTCAATAGAACCCCTGTCAGCCAATTTAGCTTTTTTTTTTATAGCCGAACATTTCAGTATTTTACCATATTAAAAAGTAATCATCCTTAATTGATGCTCATTTTAGCCCCTTTTTATTATGTATGAATTCCCACATTGATTTCACACTCTCCTAGCACACATTGAACCTTCAAATTAATATTAGAAGTCCAATATTGATTCAATTTATTCAAAACTTTAGGTTATCTCTTATTTTTAAGTGTTCTCCTCTATTTTTCTTCCATATAAAATATTTATTCCATCACCTAGGCCCTATATCACTTTTTTGGCCTTCATGGCCTGGTCTAACCTTAAATCGAGATGTACCTAATAATCATGTACTTATGCTATTTCTCCAAGAACCTATCCAAAATTTGGCTCATTCCCTAAGGTAAATAATGTCATTGGTTTTCATTCCTTGGGGCATAATGCTGATGGCATTTTTTCCCCTAGAATTAGGACCCAAATTTAGCTTGGTGCCTTATGTTAGGGTCTTAGCAAGAGATTTGGTCCCGTTGTCAGCCTGCCTAAGATTTAACCCCCAAAATGATGGCTTGAGTATATAAACCTCATGTCTCTCCTCATTTTGGTATCTATTATCAAGTGCAAGCATTTACTATCATGTTTTCAAGTATTTATTATCAATCAAGTAATCAAAGTTCAAGATATCTTCTACAATTGAGCATCCAAGTATTCAATCCTTCAAAACATTCATCCTCTCTATTCATCAAGAATTGTAGAAAACTAAAATATTAATCATTCAAGGAATTCCTTTCATGATTTCCTTTTGTGTCAAGCTATTGCATTAACATTTGTGATCACATCCAAAGAAGCATTTGTGGTACCAACATATAAGGTGATTTGCAATTAATATTTGGTTTCTATTTCATCTTTTCTTATACAATTTATTTTTTCAAGGTTGATTTTTAAACATGGTTTTAGATAAGGAAAATTCATTTATCTAACCTTCTTTATTATATTTATGTGTGTAGGAATAGGTTACAGGGCCATCAGACAAAAATAAAAAATATCGGATATAGTCAGAGAACCCAAAACAAATTGAGCCAAAATCACCTAGTATAGAACACCATTGGTATTCTAGCCCCATGTATAGAGTGTTTTCTTGTTTTTTTCCTAGGTACAGAGTGATTTCCCACTTCATCCCTTGTATTTTTATCTTAAATTTGATAGAGAGTCATACTACAGTCTTCAGGTCTTAGATTTGCAATTACAAGTCTTTCTAGGATTCCAACAGTTAGAAATTTATATATGAAAAGTCACTTTTCCTATTTCATTTCTAGGTGCAATAAAATTCCTCCTTATTCTCTTTTACATTTTCTTCTTAGTTAGATTAGATCAGATCTATTCTTATTTGGTATCTTGTATATCAATATCATTTCTCTCCTTCATACTTCTAAGAAACCAAGGAATAAAATCCCTTCAAGCATATATATTACATTGGCATATTTCTTACCAAGTGGTATTAATCATATTGGCCTTGAGGTGGTTTTTTATTTTAATGAGAAATATGAATTGGATAAATTAGTCCTTTATTTCATCCCCTTTTCATATTGTACATTGTGGTAAACCCAACTCATTACATTTCCATTTTGATTTTGGTGTTAGATTCCCTTTATGTGCTTATAGATTCACCTATTGTGCATTTTGGAGAACCCAAGTCTTTTTACATAATTTTTATTTGGTGTCTAGATCTACTTTGTATTCATTGCATTATGACATTTTCTCTTTTGATATCATTAGTTAGATCCTCTTTGAATGCATTTACATGAAAACCTAGTTTATTCTTGCAAATTTCATGTTCTCCAAATGATAAAAATCAGCTAACAACCTTTTTATTTTAGAAGTTAGAAATTATTCCATTGCATCCTTTTATTTCTTGTTTATGAATTTGCATTAATGAAAATTTAAGAAGAGTCAAAAACAAAATTTCATGTTGTTTCATGCATGTTTTCCTTTTAGATTATTTTTATAATGAATATATTTTATCAAGGTGATAGTGGATTATCCTTCCTTTTCTCACTTTATCCATCTCCTAAAGACCCCCCTCTCCATGAAGACATATTGATGCAAGAATATTTTTTAACTGTTCTTTCAATGATCTCTCCTTTGGGAGAAGTGATGAAGATTGATGTTAACTCTTCTCTTAATATGTAATTCCCCTAGGAAAATACCTTACTGAAATTTAATAATTCCCCTTGTTATACCTTACCTTTTATTCATTTCCATGGATTTTCCTATAGGAATCAAGATTTAATGAATTTTGGTTATCCTTCTCCTAATGTTTGTTATATTTCTACTCTTGATGATCTCCCTATTTGGGATGAACCACTAGATAATGATATGGAATATTCTCTCCCTTATGAAGGAGCTTAGATAAAAAGAGAATGATATTGTGGTTGAAATTTATTCTACTCCCTCTAGAGAGGACACATTCACACATTCATGGATGATATTGATCCTTTTCCTAAGATGTAACCTCTTTATGAGGATATTTTGGAGCAAGAGGAGGACATTATAAATACCTTTCCTATTGTCACCTTATCTTCATTTGACATCCCTTTTAGAGATGAAGCATTGATATAATTCCCTAATCCCTATTTTAAAGGTTTTACTACTAATGAGAACACATTGAAAGAAGAGGATAATATATTTACTAATTTCATTAATGCTCTCCCTTCTAGTGATGAAACCATGAACAATCAAGAGTGTGATCAAGTCAATGTTGTCAATATAGTGGGTAATGAAAATCCTAAGGTGGTTGTCAATCTCTTTCATGATACCCCTCAACCTCAAAATAATAATGTAATTAAGGTGAAAGGTACTCAATAACATGAGTATAATGTGGTTTCTCACACTTATAATACAAGAAATAATAGACAACCTACAAGTTTGGTTGTTCCCCTTCTTTTCCCAAATCTCAAACATTTTTTCCCCCTCCACCCCATCTCCCTTAGAATCTTGGAAAAGAGTATGATTTGGTAAAGAAAATTTGTGCTACTCCTACTAAGATATCCCTTTAGGGGCTTCTTCAAACTTCATCTATCTATCATGAAGCATTACAAAAATACTTAATAGGTGTGACTATCTCACCTCCTAGGCAAGAAAATATAACTTCCATGTGAAATTGTATGAATACAACCAATAAAAAGCTCAATTTTTTTTTTCTCTTGAGATGAGTTGCCTCGTAAGGAAATTCAAGATCAATGTGATTCTCTAATCATTTTTGTCCTTATCAGTGGTAATCTTGTTCAAATAACTTTAGTTGATAATGGCTTAGCACTTAATGTTTGTAGTATTGACTTGTTAAACAAGATAAATGTGAATGTTTCTTTAATCAGACCTAATTATATTCATATATGTGTAATTCACAATATTTCTAAACAAACCTTGGCTATTATCAATTTTACTATTACCGTGGATCCTATTATTTTACCTACACCTATTCATGTCATGCTTGGTGCTCTAAACTATGATCTTCTCTTAGGATGACCATGGCTACATTCCATGCACATTGTTCCTTTAACATTTCATTGCAAAATGAACTTCATCTATAACAACATCATTTCTACCATTTTTTTTGATGATAAGATCCAAAATTTCTTTCAAACTAAATCTGATTCTCCCTCTATTCCTACACCATTTAAACAAAACACATATTCTCCTCCTAAAGATACTTCTTCTACTAAAGGTTCTCTTTTAGAAGATTGTTGGGGTTCATTAGACTTTACACCATCTTTTTGGGGTGAATATAAAATTCCTAATTTTAACACATGATTCTTTAAAGGGCCTAGCAATGTGTCATTTATTCAACCTGATTCTCCTAATATTTCAACTAATAATCTCCAACATAGTTTAGGATGTGTGAAAAAAGAGTTTGAGACTCATGATAAACCTATGGAAGTGTGTATTCTCAAACCTCCACCTTTTTCCACATCCCATCCTTTATCATCTAACATTTCAGCCATGTCTAGCTTTAATTAACAAATTTTTTGCCTAACCTTATTCATGCCAAGTTGATTACTCAACCTAAAAAGAAAAACAAGCATAGTAAGAGTCTTGTGAATCTTCCTTTTTGTACGTCTCACTAATATCATGACCACTCTATTAATGACTGCCAAGCTTTAAATATTAAAAAATATATACACTCATTCATGGTAAATAGATGCCTTACCTTGGGGGCTAAAAGTGTGTAATCCTTCCTCAAGAATCCCTTTACCTAGAAATGGGGAAGGTGTGAATTATTTTCTTCTTTTTTTACATCTCTTTTTAACATCCTTCAAAAATATTCCTTTAAACTTCTTTCATGGTATCTCTTCACATTTTTTCCTTCCTTGACCTCATAGGATTTGTGACCTCTTTGGATTGGACTGGGTGTTGTTTGTGGAATACCTCCTTTGAGTTAAAGGTACTTTATCCTTGTTTGTCTTCTTAATATATCAAAATAGTCCTCTTTTTCCTTCTTAAGGGGGCAATACATGACCTCTCTCTCTCTCTCTTTGAGTTTCCAATGCTTGAAGTCATTATCTTGGGGATTTAATCTTTTTAGATGCCTCATTCAAGAGGTTAAGGAGTTTGGATTAGAAGGATCCTTGATGGTTTTTTTTTTTGTATGACTCTTTGTATCAAATTTTAGAATTAGTTAGTTTGTTAATTGGTTTGAAAAACTACTATTTCAATTTATATGAAATAAATTTTCCTTTGAGAAAAATGATTCAACATATCTAGGACATACCAAGTAGTGAAATCATCCTCAATTATTTTGTTGTCATCTCCAAGGCCACAAGGGAGTAGGTGTTTGGCCCCTAAAAAAAATGCATAAAACATAATTTAGAAGATACATCAACCTATAAATGAATCAAAATCAACACAATACTATCTTAGAGAATATGCAATGGCATTACAAAAATGCATACCTTGATTGGCGAGTGACACATAAATTGAAGTGTAAAAAGTGAATGAGGGTTGTAAACATAAAACTATTATGAGCCTACTAGAGTAGATTATGCATCTTTTATAGTTCCCAAACAAATTCCTATGAGTTTACCTTGTTGAAATTGTCATATTGTCTATTTCTGAGACCAAATATTGCATAGGTAAGTTGTAAAAGCTGAATTCCATTTCCCACTTCTTGAAATAGAAGATCAATCTAATTATTCATTTTGCAAAAAAACAATTTGGAGTACCAAACGATGTAACTAAAATTATAATGATGGACACCGAGTGAGGAATAGATATTAAACAAGGATTGCATTGGTATTTAATGTTTAGCTATGATGAGTTGGATGATCATGATGATGAGTAAAGTTGGGTATAAGAGATCCACAGATAGGAAAATTCAAGTTGAAGATCAATGGTGAGATCTAAGTGACAAAAAGATATGGAACAAGTTTCTAGAAAAGTTCAAGTTCCTAGGTGAAAAGAAAATGTATTACCGAGATTCAATTTCAAGGTATAATGAATTGAATGGTCAAGATTGATTAAAGGAAAATGTGATAGATGAGATTAAGAGGCAAGAAGATGTCTATATAAAGGATGAACTTGTATGGACAAATGACTAGAAAATTGAATAGTTGAAGGGTTACTGACTATTGCAGAGAAGAAGGATTTGATAGTGTTGATGTTAGTGGATAATGAAGAATTGAAGTAAAGACCAAAGAGTGCACAAGGATTTGATTTAGAAAAGATAGTTGCAAATTTACAAGTCAATTTTATTACTGTTGCATACTAGCATTTGTAACAAAGAAATCTCTTAAAAGATTAGACTTAACAGTCTTATTGTAAAATCCTTGAAAATGGTGACATTCTAAAGAGTGTTTAAAGCCCTCTAACAAGGCCATTGCTAACAGGGTGAAGATCCTAATAGATCTGAGGTAAATCCCTTAACTAGGTCACACTTAATAGGGTGTATTGTGATCTTTAACTAGATTGGCTCTTAATCGGGTGTACTTCAGAAGAGCATTTTCTTAGTGGGTGAAAATTCCCATAGTGGTTTTTCCCAAAGCTGGGTTTCCACATTAAATATTGGTGTTACATGTGAATAATTTATGCGAATGATTTATTCATTTTTATAGTTTATTTATTGATTTCAGTAATAGTGTATTGTGTTTCTACCGAGCTGCTACCAAGTTAATTAGAGAAAAGTTATAAGGTATTTTGGATTAGGGATTACTGATTCACCCCCCCTCTCCATAATCCAAAAATTGGTATCAGAGCTAAGTACTCTGAAGAGATAGGTTTAAAATACTTGAGTAAAAGATCCAAAGATATATAGGAGATAAGTACCTAAGTTGAACAAGGAAAGTTTCTCAACATGAAAAAGTAGAATGAGATTGTATCTATCTAGAATTGGAGACTCTACACTGCATCTGATTGATAAGTATTACAAACTACTCCCTACTGGACTTTTGACAATTGATCAAATGAGAGAAAAGTAGGAACACAAATCAGTTATGATAGAGATTTCTTATTCCCTCTCCGATGCTAAATTTAATGATATTAAGGATTGTGTTAACTCAAAAGAGATGTGGGACAGGCTTACACTTATCTATGGAGGAGATCAACATGTAAAAAAAGCCAAGGTTGATAGTTTGAGAGTAAAATATGATGAAATGAGGATGAAAGATGAAGAGAACATCACACAATATAGCAGTAGAATCAAGGAAGTTGTAAGTGTCATCAGAGGTCCTGGTGGATCACTAAATAATGAAGAAGTGGTAAGTAAGATCTTGAGAACTCTTTCTTCTAAGTATTCTATTAGAGTATCTGTAATTCAAGAATTTACATTTATATCAAACAATTTTGTTACTCTTGAATCCCTAATCAGTAAGCTAACTCTATTTGAGCTTAGAAATTATGATAATAGTCTACAGACCATTGAAACTACCTTCAAGTCATCTGTAAGCATTGAATCATCTAGAAGAGAAAGATAAAATCAAATTAATTCATATGGAAATGAATATGACAGTATCCTCACCAAAGAGAAAGAACAAGAAGAATTGGAAGCATTGTTGGCTAACCGACTACCTAGAGGAAAAGGAAAGTACAAAGATAAGTTACCATTGAAATATTTTAATTCTAATAAGATTGGATATATTTCATCTAGATATCCTGACAGTGAAAAAAATGATAAGATTGAAAAAAGAGACAAATGACACCGAAGATTCAAAGACTTTAAGGGCAAAGGTAAGAAGTCTTGCTACCTAGCTGAGGAGGGTGTAACTGATGATTAATCTAATGATACCGAGGAAGGATACAAAGTTGTCTATGTTGCAGTAAAGGAAGAATCAAATGATGAAAAGTATGAAGATGAAAAAGCACTTGTTCCTCATGTAAGTAAACCAAACCCTTGGATTATTGATAGTGGTTGTTCACATCATATGACTAGTGACATTGATAAGTTTGAGAACCTAGAAGAATATGATGGAGGATTTATCAGATTTGGCAATCATGCTCCATGTCCTGTGAAAGGTAAAAGATCTATTGTGTTGAATGAGAAGATGAAATGTAATGATGCATATTGGGTTAGAGAACTAAACTATAATCTATTGAGTGTTTCACAACTAAACAATACTGGCCACCGACTAAAATTTTAGAATAGAAAAGTTAAGATCTATGATGTTGATGGAGACAATCAAGAGGTAATTTATTTTATCTTGATATTGATGCAAAAAGTTTCTTGTTTGTTAAAATTGAAGATTTATGGTTATGGCATAAGAGATTATGTCATGTGAATTTTGATAACTTGATCAAAGTAAGTAAGAAGAGTAGAGTCAAAGGACTACCGAGATTATGAAAACTTAATAAAGCTATGTATAAATAATGTAAAATTGGTAAGATGAATAAGTCTATTTTTTATTGGTTGACAATGACCTTTGTGGTCCTATGAAAATTTAAATCTATTATGGAGATCGGTACTTTTTTTTGTTGGTTGATGACTATTCAAGAATGATGTCTTTTCTAAAAGAAAAATCTGATGCATTTCAAATATTTAAGTGGTATAAGACAAGAGTTGAGAAGGAAATAGGAAAATAGATGAAGTGTTTGAGATTTGATAGAGGAGGTGAATTTATCTCTAATGAATTTTCCCTCTTCTGTAATGAGCATGAAATTAAAAGAAAAGTATCTACATTGAGGACTCTACAATAGAATGGGATAGTTGAGAGAAGGTATAGATCTACTGTTGACTGTGCTAGAACTATTTTTATTAACAAGAAGGTTGTAAATTTTTTTTGGAGAGAATCCATAAGTACTACTATTTACACTCTCAATCGAGTACAATTGAAGAAAGATATAAACAAGACACCTTATGAGTATGGTTTGGTTACACACCAAATGTAAGTTATTTCAAAAAAATTGGAAGTAGGTGATATATACTAAAAGATGCTAGAAATGGAAAGTTTGACTTTAAAGGAGATGAAGGAATATTTCTTGGTTATTCATCAAAGAGAAAATCATATAAATTTTTGATCAAGGATACTAACAAAATTGTTGAAAGTGAAAATGTAAGAGTTGATAAATTTTTAGAAAAGAATGAAGAGGATACCAAAAAGGAACCTGAGGATTATAACATATTTTTTTATGTACAAGATGGTAATTCAATTGACTAAACCAAGAAAAAATAAGCTGATGAACAAGATGAGCCTCCACCAAGAGATGAAAATAATGATGAACCATCTATTGAACATATATTATCAAAATATGTGAGAAAACACCACTCATTGAGCTGAATTATTGGAGATAAGAATGTTGGAGTCATGACAAGAAGTTGATAGATAACACTTGTTTAGTTTTTAAATTTAAGCCAAGATTAGCGAAGGATGAACTAGAAAATGAAGATTGGATGAATTTTGTGAAAGAATAAATTGATCAAATTGAAAAACATAACACTTGTTCACTGGCACCAAGACCTAAAGACAAGAATGTGACTGGAACAAAATGGATTTTCAGAAATAAACTCAATGAGAAAGGAGATGTGATTAGAAATAAAGAAAGATTAGTCTGCAAAGGGTATGCACAAGAAGGTATTGACTATGGTGAAACTTTTGCACCTATTGCTAGATTAGAAGGTGTAAGGATATTACTTGCATATGTTGCTTACAAAGGATTCAAAGTTTATAAAATGGATATTAAGTCTGCATTTCTGAATGGAATTATTGAAGAAGTCTACATTGAACAGCCTGATGGATTTTTTGACAAGAGCAATAAGGATATGGTCTACAACCTGCATAAAGCTTTATATGGATTAAAGTAGGCTCCCCGAGCATGGTATGAAAGACTGCAATCTTACTTAGTTAAGACTAGATTTGAAAGGACTAGTGATAACATCAATTTGTACTTGAAATGTGATAAGTCTGATGAAATTTTGATTGCTGAGAAATTTGTTGATGACATTATATTTGGTGGTAATGAGATAATGTCTGAGTCATTTGCTGAGGAAATGAGAAAATATTTTGAGATGTCTATGATAGGAGAGATTAAATTATTTATTGGACTTAAAATTCAACAAGTAAAGGATGGGATCTACATAACTCAATCTAAGTATATCAAGGAGATCCTAAAAATATTCAATATAGAAGACTCAAAACCTGTTGGAACACCGATGACTACTAGCTATAAATTATCTAAGAAATATGATACTAAGGAAGTGAATGCAACACTTTACCAATCTATGATTGGTAAACTACAATAAGTTATACATAGTAGACTTGATATAGCACATTCAATTGGTATTTTTGCAAGGTTTTTTGCAAACCCAAACGAGACACATTTTTCTGCAATAAAAAATATATTTAGATATCTAAAAGGGACTAAAGATTTTAGTTTTTTATACACAAGAAGAGGATATTTTGAGCTCAAGTTATATAATGATGCTAACTGGGATGGAAATATTGATAATAAAAAAAGTAGTAGTGGTGGAGCTTTCTTTTTAGGAGAAAGACTAGTGACATGGTTAAGCAAGAAATAGAGTTGTATTTCACAATCTACTACTGAACCCATATATGTAGCAGGGACTATGAATTGTTCTAACATTGTATGGATCACACAACTACTGGAAAGTATGCATGAAGAGATTATTGATCCTATTACAATTTATTGTGATAATACTAGTAATATTAACATATCAAAGAACCCTATGATGCATTCAAAGAAAAATCATATATCTATTAAGTATCACTACTTGAGAGAGAAATTATAAGATAAGCATGTAACATTGGAGTATGTGAGTTCTAAAGAACAAATAGCTGATATATTTACAAAAATATTACTGAAGGATGATTTTGTGTATCTCTAAGGTAAGTGATGTAGTGCAAGGTTGAGAGAATCCCTGAAGGAGATATCAAAGCCCCTAGCTAAACAACCACACAATGGAATCACAACAACAAAGAAAGATATGATAAAAATCATAACTCTTTATTCATAAAATAACTGATTACATGTAATGTGTCAGACTATAAGGTCTTCCCAGTTATGTGCAATTAAAAAGAAAGTAATAGTTTTGCAAGATCTCTCAAGATCCAATTCAAACTCTAACCCTAGCTAGATAGATCTAAACTTGTACTCACAAGCCACCAAGCAATCTCCTTGTTCCTAGGTAATAGCCACTAGCTCTACTCACCAATTTGCAGCTTTAGATTCCTAACTTGCATCTCTTCTTCTCCTCTCCTTTTTCTCCTTTACAACTCTACCCCAAACCTCCTTATATACTACTTCAAGCATAGGTCAGATGGAAGAAATAAATAAATCCTAAACCTTGTTGGCTACTAAAGACAAATAGATATTCCTCAAGTCGGCTTACAAATAATATTAAATGCACATAGGATAAATATCCAGGACCCAAATAGGTCCACACACATACCCATAATCAATCTATGTCACGATCACATCCTACACACATTAAATGCATCAAGTTGGCCAATTAAATCTGTAAGAACTCCATTCGGCAAGCCAAACTGGTGAGTATCAAAAAAACTATCGAGCAATCCAGGCATCATTGAGAAAGCACATCGACCAAGCTCTACAAGAAGTGTCGAGTACAGGTTTTGCCGAGCACTAGATATTTTTGTTGAGCTCCCTTTTTGACCAATTCCTTCAATGATCAAGTCCTTCAGTGACTAGTCCCTTCAGTGACTGAGCCCCTCGGTCAACACTGTAACCGAGAAACACTTCTCCAACCAAGTTCTCCAACATTAAGGCCAAAACACTCCAACACGTAGGATTTATAACTATCCAAGGATGCTCTTGCATCAGACACTCTAGGTGTGAAAATATGTTCTTAAAGGCTGGAAGAACATCTTATAGGATTCAAAACATAAACCCCAAGCAGGTTCTTCACATACATGTCCTCCAAGTCTTCAACTGGCAAGATCTTCCCTTTGTTCTACCCCTACAAATCCTTTCCAGCAACACACAATTGTTTTCTCTTCTTCTTCACATCCTTCCTTGGTCCACCATTATTTTATTTCCCACACTGATCTCCAACCCTTTTAGGATCCTTAAACTCAACTCATCTCCCAAAGCTTAGGTTCCTCCTACTAAGTTCTTCATTCTACAAAGGGATCAGTGAAAACTATTAGGATTAGGTAATACTGGGATGGGGGTGAATTAGTATTACAAAAATTTGATCTTTTAAACTTTAAACAATTATAAACAATCCAAAGTAATGCCAAAATGAAAAGAACATATAAGCATAACACATTACTCATTACACCATGATTTGTTCTCGAGGAAACCCTAGCCAAAGGGAAAACCCCGGTGGGGATGGTACCCACAAATATGCACTAAAATATAATATCCTTGTTAGGAGATCTAGCCATGTTATGAGTTGATTGTTACATAGTACATTTCCTTGTTATAGGAATACAAAACCCTGTGAGGGGTATACAAAACACCTGGTTAAAGGTGGTGAGCACATTGCTCTTACAATCAATATTGGTGTCAAAAGAGTTCTTGAAAGGGGAATAATACAAGAACTTATCTTTCTTAGATAGTTCCAATTATATCTTGGCATCTTACTAATCTCACATCTAATCTCTACTCTTACATTTTCAAACTTTCTCCATCATCATAATCATAACCATACTTCACTTTCACAAAAGCAATCTATACTTATACAAAATCAGCCTTCAAGTCGGCTTCACAAATACCATACAAAACATGTCAATAACTTATGAAAATGATAATTATGGAGTCGGTGATCTCATATTACCAAAGATTTGGAAATATAATTTATTTATTTGTCTTAGCACGTTACCATATCCACTATGATCTCCTTAATCTTCGCAACTATTCATGTACCCTGTTACACTATTTTACTGTCTTCGCATACCTTCTAAACATTGTATCTCACAGATCTGCTAACCAAAACTCATGCACTTTTAACTAAAGCATGTATACATCCCAAAATACCTCTAGTTAACTTCACAAGCCATAATACCTCATATATCTTCATCGCTAACCAAGACTGTGGCAATGTACCCTGTTATCCTAATTCTGAACTTAGTCATTTTCATGATTGTGACTCTAGTGGAAATCTTCTTATCATGCGATCACTCCAAACATAATTTTTTCCATAAATGATAACCCTCAAGTGATTCCAAGTGCTCCAAAACATCACATGCCAACAATCTCCCCCTTTGGCATTGATGGAAACACTTAGAAAAGTGACTAAGTGTCACAATGCAACTCCCTTCTTTTCTTTTTCTCTTTTCTACTTTTTGTTTCTTTTCTACATCTTTTCTTCTATTTTCTTCTTACATATTTCTTTCTCTTTCTCATTTTTCCTTTTTCTTCCTCTCCCTTTGACATCAATGGCAAAGCTATATACAAAATTGTAAAACTTAAGCACAAATGATTTAGTGCTTACTCACCAGATTTAAGACATCTTGAAAAAACTTTTCCAAGGTCTTAACTTCTTCAATCCATGAATTTATCATCAGTTCACTGACCTGGATTAATCTATTTAGTGCATATGAAGTTGTCTCTACTACCTTAAGCTCAGTAAGAGTAGGTATAGATGTTGAGACTTCAACTTTTATCAGCTTTGAGAGATGAGCCTCCAACATTGTGAGCTTAGGAGTCAATAGGCTTCTCAATAAGCCAAATCTATCTGCAACTCTCCCTTTCTCCATTTCCAGTACTCTTATATTGTCCAATAGCTTGGATGTCTCATTATCTATTTCTCCCATAGCTTGTGAAGATGATTCACAACTGTCCATTAGACTGTCAAGGGTAGCCCTGTCTTTGGCTATGATCTCCTCAATGTTCCTTAAATGTCTACAAGGGTTTATACAATAGCTATAAATTTTCCTACCTTGTGCTACACAACTCTTGGCCTTAATAGTAGTATCCTTAAGAATATTTAAGTCCCATGAAATGGACTTACAAACTTCACTCAACTTCTTCTCCAAAAATTTATTTTCAGCCTTTTCCTCTGTTGTCTTTAGTAATGATTCAAAATGACTATCAAAGCTATCCAATACTATACCAAGATTCTCAACTTCATCTTTGTCTTTGAAGATAACCAGTGAGGGGAGTAGCCCGTTCACTATTTCTACAGCCCTGACTAGTAGCTTATCTCTTTTGTCTCCTTTCTGAACTGATCTCTGCTTATCTTTAGCAAAATCCATAAATGATAGTCTCATCAACTCATCTTCATCCATGCTATCCACATCAGAATTGACTAGTTTGGCCACACTTACCAGCAATAAAGATGTGTCCAATCTGGCCTCAACAACTTTTTCTATTTTTATCTATTCTTCTTGCTTTTCCTCCTATTGTATTTCCTTCTCCTGTGATTTTTCTTCTTGTTTCTCTTCTAATTTTCCTTCCTCTATCTACTCCTAATCTTTAACCTCCATCACACTATCCACATTATCCAAAAATGGATCATTTACATCCTGCAAAGTGTCAAGGCTAACAGGCACACCAATGATAAAGAAATCCGATTGCATGCTAACTTGAGCACTTTCATTTACTACCTTGGAACTCTCTCCTAAACCCAGAGATATAGGCTTAGAAGCCTTGGGAGGTGAAACCTTCTTAGGCATTTCATACATTAGAACTTGGTCTAATGCCTTTTGAGTGTCCTCAATTACCTCATCATACTTCCTAGCCATAATCTTGACTAGTCTGGCCTTTGTCCTCAGTAGGGGTTTTAGTGCTTTTATTATTATTTCTCTTTCCTATACAGATACAACTGGTATCATGTCTTCAATTGTCTTGTTCCTTATATTCTCATCCTTTTAATGAGCTAGCTACTTCTTGATTTCTAGTTTGTTGTATAGGTCCTTGGGAATGCTTCCTTCAACCTCCAACAAATTCTTCTTAAAAATTAGTAGATGCTCAATGATAGTGTCCTCAATGACTACTTGGTCCTCAAGGTTATACCTTTCATAGTATCTATTCATTGATAATAGATTTCCATCTTTGATAACTCTTTTCTGTAGTGATTTAAGATCTGGTTTCCACAAGGTTTATGGATTCTTTTGGACTATTTTCTCTTCCTCTTTCTCAACTTCCTTTTCTTCCTTCTTCATCCTCTTCACCTTTGTCTCTTTTTCTTTGGGATTGTCTTTCTTACTTGTCCTTGTGGATCTTCTGGGAATAACTGCAGGAACCACATCTTGTTTTTCTTCCTCTTGAGAGGTTGACAAATCAACAATATCAATAGTAGGAGCTACTGTCATTTATGTCTCTAGAGGAATAGATGCATCTATGGCAATGCTAGAAGATGCCTCCATCTTATTTTTGTTATCTATTAACTACACTTTTTTGATACCCACCATCGCAGTGATGTCTTCAACAATATTGTTGAATTTCCTTTTCCTTGTTACCTTTTCTTTCTATTCTCTGACTTTCTCATGCTTCTCCCTATATGTTGCCTATCTTTCTTGGGTAGGGTCCTTTTCTACTACCATTACATGCTCCACTTTCATAGTTATCACTTCAGCACTTAGCTCATATCTCATAGGATAGTACCACTTAGTTCTAGGCTCAACTGCCTCAAAGAAGACACAATCACTTTCAACCATGAAACAAATAGTGTCCTCATATTTTTCCACTAAATTTTTTGGAATTCTATACCTTTCTTTCATCTACCTCTACAGTATCTTGATCATGCCAAATAACTCTCCATCTATCTAGTCCTTCTTCTATCTTCTATAGTATTCTAAGATCTGAATTCCAGTGGGTTCATTGACTCTCCATGCTCTAGGATGCATGCCAAGAAAGTTGTGAATGATATGAATATAAATGTGAATTAACAATGAACCAAACCTAAATGTCTTAGATTTATCCTTCTTTATAGCTTTCATATTCTCAATAAACTGTTGAGATAGAATTTTGTAGAGATTATAATTCCTATTCTCTTTTACCATTTTTTATGCCATCATGATGACTCCAATAGATACAGAATTAGGTTTGCTATTGTAAAACAACTTGTAGCCTAGCAACATTTCTACAAATCTAACATCTTGAAAATAAATGTCATTTATTGTCATTGCCCTCTTATCCCACTTAGAATGCATTAGGGTTTCAGCTAGATTTCTTAGGTTATTTTCTTGTATAGGTAGGGCTCCTTCATTATCAAGGCATGTGATCTCATGTATCAATTGTGCACATATCTTAACAGGTTGTTCACCTATCCACAAAAACTGGTCATGAACTTTGCTAAGAATGATCTTAAACCATTCAAATTCCATGAATTTTGTGAGTCAGGTTAACTTAAGGATTGATTGATCCTTTAGGTGCTTAAATTCTTCTACCATAGATCCATCAGCTTCAATCATACTACTCAATTCACTGAAGATGTTAACCTCACCAATGATTTCATATTTACAGTGTATGTAATCCCTAATGTCTTCTACATGCAACATGCCTATGGGGGTTTGAGAAAATTCTCCCTCTGGATCATCCTCATAGGATTTGTATGGATGCCTCTTGAACTTATACATAGGTCTATCTATAACATCATAAACTACTGGTGCATCCATGACTTCTCAAAGAGATTAGGTATAAATACCTTAACACACCTAAATTTGATGCTTTTCTTCATGTGATCACATAACCACTCTACCAAATGACTGATAACCTTCTCTATTATATTCTCCTTAAGCATTGATCAACAAATGGTGTAGATTATCCATTGCAAGTTGAGTGTGTGTAATAAATACAGGTAGCTCAACTTCACATGTCGTCTAGTTGATACAAAACTCACGAACACATAAGATGAGTCTCCAAGTACTTATACACTCTCATCCACAGACTCCAAAACATCTATAGACATCATTCCTAAGCTTGCACGAGCTTACTTCACATATATAGGGGCTGGATAATTTCTATTCACTACATCCAATGCAGCCCATAAGGCCATATGGCCATTTAGGTCGATGCCTCAAAAAACTCATCATGTGAAGACACAGTATCATCCACTATCTCTCCCTGAACCACTGCTTTGTTTAAAACTTTCACCTTCCATATCTAGTCATCCTCCTTTCTCTCTAATTTCTTGAAATGACTCCCAAATTCATCCATGCACTCATTAAGACTTTTACCACTGTCACCAACATTTTTCCTTATAACCATAGGTGGTGGTCCACTTGGTTTTCTACATATTCTTGGTCCTCTTCTGTTGTCATCTCCATTATATCTACAAAACTTGTCAATGTGACCTAGATTGTTACATTTGTAACAAGTAGGTGGCCTCCTTCTATCTTGATTAGTCTTTAATTTACAATACCTTGCTATATGCCCAAAGTTATTACATTTTTTACATGTGATCTTAGCTGTTGATTCTTCTCTAATATAGTCTTTCTTATATCTGGAATGATTAGGTTTACTACAATCTTCTTTCTTATGTCCATATTCATAGCAATTAAAACAATAACTAGTAAAGGGCTTAGAGTTACCTTTGCTTCTGCAATCTATTTTCATGTGTCCAACTTTGTTACATCTAAAACATCTACCTCTGAAGGGTCTAAAAATATTCTCTAGGTTCTTCATTAGTAGGTCTCTCTTCAGGAATAGGTCTTTCCTCATTCTTGGCTTCATTTGATTCTTCCTGGGTTTTTGAACTTTCACCTTCATTGAATCCAACTCCAGTCATATCTCCTTTAGGCTTTTGTCTTTCTCTTTGTTGATCAATCTTGTCACTAATCATGGGTAACTTCTCAATGTGTACTTTGTTTTGAGTGTGTTCACCTTTGATGATTTGATTGTATTTTTCCAATTCCTGGTATTTATCTTTGTATTGGTCAAGTTCAGTCTTCATTTGTCCCATTTTCATGTTAGCTTCTTTTAGTGACTCTTCAAATTTGTTTCTTTCATCCTTTTCATGTTGAATCTCTTTAATCATCAAAAGATTAATTTGTCCTTTTTCCTGCTCCAACTTCTTTATTTTTTATGATGTATCACTGTCTGAACTTTTTTTGATATTCTCCATGAGGTCTTGTCTCTGACTCTATGCAATCTCAAGTTGTTCTTTTAGTTTCCTCATGAAACCTTCTGCTCTTCTTAATTTGAATTTTAGTTCACCATTCTTAGCTTTCATCTTATCCATATCTTCAAGAGAAGCTTAAAATTTTACTTGCAAATCTTTTGAATCCATTCTAATCTCCCTTACGTTGTTAGGATTTCTCTCTAAGGTCCAATAGCTCTGATACCAATTGTTAGGATTAGGTAATACTGAGAGGGGGGTGAATCAGTATTACAAAACTTAGATCTTTTCAACTTTAAACAATTATAAACAATCCAAAGTAATGCATAAATGAAAAGAATATATAAGCATATAACATTACTCATTACACCATGATTTGTTCTTGAGGAAACCCTGGCCAAAGGGAAAACCCCGGTGGGGATGGTACCCACAAATATGCACTAAAATATAATATCCCTATTAGGAGATCTAGTCCTGTTAGGATCTAATTTTTACATAGTACATTTCCTTGTTAGAGGAATACAAAACCCTATTATGGGTATACAAAACACTAGGTTAAAGGTGGTGAGCACACTGCTCTTACAATCAATACTGGTCTCAAAAGAGTTCTAAAAAGGGGAATAATACAAGGACTTATCTTGCTTAGATAGTTCTAGTTATAGCTCAGCCTCTTACTAATCTTGCATCTTATTTGTCCTCTTACATTTTTAAACTTACTCCATCATCATAATCATAACCATACTTCACTTTCACAAAATCAATCTATACTTATACAAAATCATCCTTCAAGTCGGCTTCACAAATACCATACAAAACATGTCAATAACTTATGAAAATGATAATTATGGAGTCAGCAATCTCATATTACCAAAGAGTTGGCAATATACTTTATTCAATTATCTTAGAACATTACAATATCCACTATGCTCTCCTTAATCTTTGCAATTGTTCATGTACCCTATTACACCGTTTTACTATCTTCGCATACCTTCCAAACACTGTATCTCACATTTTTGGTAACCAAAACTTATGTACTTTTAATTGAAGCATGTATACATCCCAAAATAGCTCCAGTTAACTTCACAAGCTGTAATACCTCATATATCTTCATCACTAACCAAGACTGTGGCACTATACCCTCTTATCTTGATTCTAGACTCAGTCATTTTCATGACTGTGACTCTAGTGGAAATCTTCTTATCACACAATCACTCCAAACATAAGTGTTTCTATAAATGACAACCCTCAAGTGATTCCAAGTGCTCCAAAACATCACATGCCAACAAAAACTTCCTGCCACCCTTCTCAACAGTAAACATATTCTTGACACAATCATGCATAGCCCTGCAATCATGCTACCAAGGTCCACCGAGCAATATGTGACAGCTGCTGATGTCTACAATATCACACAACACTTGATCCTTATACTAACCAATCTAAAAGTCAACAAGAAATTGCTCCCTTACTTCCAAAGAATGTACATCTTTCAACCAACCAATCCTTTAAGGACAATGATGTCTCACTCTTTTCAAACCAAGTTTCTGAACCATCTCCTTAGCTACAAGGTTATCAGTACTACCACCATCCACAATCACATTGCATATTTTACCAGTAGACTTAAAACAAGTCCTGAATAGATTACTCCTTTGACAAGGTTCCAATACTGGCTTACCAAATAGTACTCATTGAGTGAACAAATTCTCCCCTCCCTTGTTTGGGATCATTCACCAAATCTTCTACCTCATTCACCATAGCAACTCTTTGATCACTAGTCTTTTGGGAACATTCATAAGCTCTATGTCCTTCTTCACCACAATGAAAACAAGTACCTATTACAAATTTTCACCATACTTGTTCTAATAGGTAGGGTTGTTATCAACACTTATTTTCTGGTGAAATAAGTTCATTTTGATTGACTAAATTTCTTGTTATAATTGATTTTATTTAGTTATTAGATTGTTTCTCAGTTGTTGGTTCATTTATGGTTTCATATAAAAAAAATTAGAAGTTTGATTTTTGTTGTCCTAAATATAAAAATAATCAGATTTTTTGCAAAATATAAATGATTGAGTTCAAACAAAATGAATAATCTTTGTTCATTTCAGATAACAGAGGTACAACAATGAAATGATCTACACAAGCAGTTGTTTCTCTGAAAACTACAAATTGAATGTGCATTTTAAGATAAACAATGACTCTTTTATCTATAAAGAGATATCCAATTATGAAAATGCATTTATTATGAAACCACACAACTCGTGGATTAGTCTAATGCAAGCATGAATTTTGAATATTAAATGTGGAAATTAAAGCTATTTTACATCTATTTAAATGAAAGAAAGTCAAGAAATAGGAAGATAGGGTTAGGCTCCCCATTGCTTGGTATTTTTATTGAAGGTCGATATTTGATTCAATCTAGGTCCCACATCTAAAATTTTCCCACAAAAAGAGAGAGGGAGAGAGAGAGAGAGAGAGAGAGAGAGAGAGAGGGGGGGGGGGGTCATTTCATGCTTCATGCAAACTAAGAAATAAAAGAACTAAGCCTACCAATCTATGGCATCCACTTCCATACATTTACAAAAATATAAAATCAAAATGCAATAAAGAGGAGCTGATAGAAGGAATATTGGTTACAATACTTGAACTATTTTATTTGTTAACATTGCATCATGTGTAGATACAGGTATGAAGATATGAGGTTGCTGAAGGATCATGAGTAAATTATACGAATGAAGCCTTTCAACTGAGTCATGAAGAGGAAAAGATTTTGGGGAGACTATTGAGGGGGCATACATAAGTTACAAGTATGGGACCTTCTATTTGAACCAAAGTAGCTAGTTGAAGATTTGAAGAGATTGTTAAAGGGATGTACATTAATTACAAGTATGAAACCTTTCAATCAAATCATGGAGTTTTCAAAGATTGATTGTTGAAAGGACATGACATATAGTCATGAGACCTTTTAGCCTAGTGAAATCAATCATTAATTGCTATAGGAACTTATCACATTCTACATATATCTCAGATTGCTACAAAAGTAATCATCATGACGTATTGCTACATGAAATGATTTTTTTTGCAATCATATATAGATCAAATTTGTATTTATGGATGCATGTCATGTCAAAGTAAAGCATATAGAGGAGTAGAACAAGCTTCCATTATGAGAAATAGAGGGTGCAACAAGTAGTCAACAAAGCACAAGTTTACAACAATGGAAGAGTTACAACATAAAGCATTGTTCAACAATAGGGATGACAAGCTTTTCAATCTTCAATTTCCATTCCAAATAAGGAAATATATCAAGTACTTTCCCAATAGAGATCGGTAAAGTCACTAGATAGAGTGGTTCATGAGACTACCATGAATGCATATCAGTAATCTTGGAAGCTAGAAACCCATCATTTTTGTCTATGTATTTGTTCAAGCAGAAGAAATTTATTTTAGAGCATAACAATGTGAGGTAGGGCATCAAAATGCTAAATTTCAAATATCATCATAGCTATGGTGACAATTTAATAGGATTGGTATCACACTATTGGGATGGTTAGGAAAGGCTAAAGGAGATATCCGATCACATATCAACAAAATCCATGCCGATATCATTTGAATATTAGAAGAAAAGAAGGAATGCATCATTAAGATTTGTAGCAATAAAAAATTGGCAATACATATAATGATGATTTTATCAGAAGAACTCATAAAGGTGGACTAAAAGAAAGTGATCTTTACCGATTATCAATATGGCATGGATGCAATATATAGAGATGAAGAAGTATAAAGTTTAATAATAAAAATAAATGCATCACTATATGATAAGAAGACAAATAATTCTCTCTCGCTAAGTGATATGTCAATCAAATTATCAAAATGTGATATGTCAATCAAATTATCAGAAAATATGTTAAAGTGGCTAGAAAAGAAGTGAGTAACACCGATGACCGATGGTCTTTTGTTGTAACACATGGTGATTAAGAGAAGGGTGTCAGGTTTGTTGGTTCTTCAAAATGACTTACATACTTGGACTCTCAATATACCTTCAGATTGGATTTTAGGAGTGGTTAATTCCTATGCTATGGATCTTAAGGTAACTGGACCAAATATAGGGACAAGACTAACCTCTACACTTCTGGCTATGCAGAACCAAGGCGGGTGCACCTATTCTAGTCAATAAAAACAACAATCCTTATAACACCAAGACTTGATTCGAACAAAGCATATAAGATGAGATGGTGATAAAATGCTAAATGGTAACTAGTCATTCATTGATTCTCAATCACCATGATTTAAAAAAATATCCCTATAACCTTAATATTTTGAATGATTTGGGATTGGTTATCATTTAAAACTTTGAGGGATATAATAGACCATACCAAACACATCATTGTAGAATATACTCACTTCTAATAAGTGCCTTATCCATTGGGAAAAATCTCTAATGCACTGCAATACACAGAATCTAACTATTCATCATAGATCCAAGCCATTCATACAATTACCCAAATCAATGCCACTTACAAACATCCCTACAAAAACCAAATGAATTTATGCTTCACCTATAGCATCATTTAATATGATCCTAAATCAGAGCTAGAGACCAAAAATATACATAATTCTATGCAATGAATCACAAAATTCAAAAACTCATAAGATTGACACAAATGGAGAGAAAATAAGAAATTGTATTAGCATTATGTTTGAGGATCATGCCTCTATATATACCTTGCTTCAAGATTTAAAACCACTTCAATGACAATAAACAATCAAGAAGTTTTCTCTTTGATATAACAATATTGTCTGATAAACATCTAGTACATCCTAGACTAAGAGAAAAAATCATCAGTCAGTCTTCTTACAATAAGCAGAGACTAAACATAGACCTCCCACCCAACAAAAAGAAAACCTCTAGAACCAACTTTGAGAAAGTATAGAGAATTTTAGGAACCCTTCAAAAATCAAAAGATCAGAATATATCTAGAAGGAAAAGAGACCTAAAAGATATTTCTACAGGACATCTGTCTCTTTCTAGAACAAAATAATTCTGCATGATATTTTCTTCCCACCAAAATTTGACTTCAGAATATAATAGCCTCTACTTCTCTTTCCCACTTGTGAGAAATAGGTCATTTCCTCCGCCATTGAATCCATCGTTTCCTGTTGTTTCCAATGATATATTACACTTGTATGTTCTGGTAAAAAAAGAATCTCCAGATCAAAATTTTGTTTCCACTTTCATGAGCAACTGCAATGTTTTGAATTTTAAATTTTCTTTAGTCCAGACTTTACAAGCTTTTAAATCTTTTTGCAATTTCATTTAAATTTGCGTGTGCCCATATGTGCCACATGTCACTGTCTGATTGGTCTGACCGACCACCTCACCATCCAGTTTTAATTGCATCATCTCCTTGCCATTTTATCAATGCCACATCACTATCTTTGCCACATGTCAGCCTTTAATTTGTTATATGCTCCAACCGGACATCAACCTGCAACTCCATCACCACATCATCACCTTGCCACATGTCACTCAATCACAATGTTGTAATGGTAACACTCGAACACTTCTCTCATTGCGCCTTCATGCCAACCATTGATCTCAGGCACGCATCCAAAACACCTGAGCAGTTTTATTTCATTACATCAAAATTACTTACATTTATCACGGGACCCACTCTACCACGTTATCTCCAAGTCATCACCAACTCACCTCCTCATTTTTCATGCACACGTGGAAAGGCCTCTGTCTGGGCGTCCATTCTTGGACACCATTAAACTATTCTCATTGGTATTTGAAAGTCTTAGTTTCCTCCTTCGTGATGAATGTGGGATAAATCCCCATTAACTTTATTAATTTTCCTTCAAATTTTACCTTTGTGCATGTCCAGCTGGCATGCACTACCAGTGCCCACACACCCGAATTGCCCCACTCCATATAGCCTCCTTTCACTGTACCAATGTTCTATTTGTTCTTTGTTTTAAACATTACTAATACATTTATCTGGCTGCATGTGGGACAAATATCCCCACATAGTAGCCCCCAAACCAAAACTCTAGTGCACAAAAGTGCTCCTTGGAAGCAACACACACACTAGACTATATGCGCATCTCCCTTTTGTGCATGTGCAACACCACTACTTTGTTTGGTATGTGTGTAACCTTGCATCTTTGGTGTGTGCATCCTTGCATCTCATGCACAACCTGCCTTATATGGTGTTGCTAGTTCTTTGGTGCGCCTAGTCCACACCTTGGTGCATGCAACACCTTACTCATTTGGTACACAAAACATAGTGCACCCAACATTATTAACATGTGTGCAGCCCCAACCTTGGCATACGCACAACATGAAGGATGGGGAGTGGGTGTTGTTTGCATGTAGTTTCAAAAGGTGCACACACATCCCTTTAGAAATGCTTGCAACCTCCAAAACTTGGTATGTAGGGGGAGGTTATGGTAGCACCTCCAAGAGCTCACACTCCCCACAATATGTGATGCAACAACAAGTGCAATAGCTTTGTCTGGAAGTTGATTCATAGTCATAGCAACTTTATATTTTGTCTACTGCTCACAACCTACAATCATTACTTACCAAGGGATAAAAATTTGTGTCAAACAAATACAGACTATGTGTATTTCCAAATTATGTATACATGTCTAGCACCACATATTCATTTTTTGACAAAATTTGTCCTTTAATATGTAGTGATGGATTCCAAACTCCATTCTAAGAATAGACTACAAGGCTCTTTAGAAATAATGAGGCAAGCCGGGCCCAAAGTGGGTCGAGCTAAAAAAAAATTTTATTTTACACAACTTGGCCTCAAAAATGATATAAGCAACCGACCTTTGCAACTGGAAGTGATTCGATCAACACCGAATACTTAAAAATCTTAACTTTTAAGAACTTTGCCAAAGTCACCAAATTGAAAAATAATGCCTCCAGTTGCACTATTAAAAGACTGAGCAGAACTTATCATCAGACATAAAATTTGTAGCATTTACAACCACTCCATCAGATGGTTATCCAAAATCTTACATAGGGTGAAATATTTTAAAATTTGAAAATACCTATTTAAACTTGCTCTGCAAATGCAAAATATAGTCACTAGGAACCACCTCTGAAGAAGACGCAATAAAATATCAAATGAAGTGCTAAAGTCAAACCACTGATACTGATAGAAGAATAATCTACAAAGAGTACAACAAAATGACCCTCAACTCAAAATAAGCATTTGACATATAGATATCAATTTCCAAAAATGGTCACTTTGCAAAGTTATCCTGTCAGCATTAACCATTCAGATAAAACCCCTTTTGTTTCGACCTTGTAAACATATCAAACGAGACCCTTATGGTTTGAAAATTTGAACATAGATTCTCTCTCATATGTATGAAATAAGGTTGTAATTAGTTTCATCAAATGATAAACTTATTATCCGGAAATAAACTTCAAAGTTACCCCCTCAGATCATCCTGAACTGAAAACAATGAAACTTGTAGAAATTGTATTTGGAATTGATTTAGCAAAGGGGTTAAATGGATTGGTCATGATCTCAAAATAATTAGAGAAGATCATTTCCATGTCTAAAATATAGAACAATATTTAATTTATTCTGATCACTTATTGGGTGCAATTTGCATGATCTCAAAGTAGGCCACTTAAAACTCTGCATTCTCATATTCAGTAAAACTGAATAAAATGCAAATAGAAGTGCCTTGGTAAGTTGATCATACAGACCTATATGAATCTGAAAATAGGTATAGAGACACGCTCTCATGCCTACAATACATTGCAATATTCCTTTCATCATGACTATCAACCTGGTGTTAGATGCAAACCTCTAAAGTAGGTCATTCAGAAATAATTGAACAGAATGCAAAGTGCAGATTTGTGCAATGACCTCCAACTGGGTACCTCCAAAACATATCAAAATTGAACTCTGAGAGATGTGACCAATTGTAGATGCTAAATAAAAGGCGAGGAACACATATTCCAAGTGGTGTCTCATGAAAATCAACAAGTTCTCTTTTGTGTGCACTCAAACTAGGGTCCTTTTACAATGATCTTTTAAGGGCACAAACTTTGCCTTGGGAAAATTTTTGATTATAGAATCTAAAATCTATTCAAAATTTTAGAGTTCCAATAGTAGCTCTGACTAGGCACACGTGCCCCTTGTGGGCATGCAGAGAATTTAGAATCTTTGGTACAACAGACCACTCAAAAAAGAAAAATAGAATTCTCTCTCTTTCTCTTCAAAAACAAGGAACCTTTCCGAGAAATGGTTTCTTATTGAAAGCTCAAAATGCACACAACTGAAAGAAAAGAAACTATACATTGAGCACACTAAGTACAAATGGCCCAAAGCCATCAAACTGAAATTGTATGGTGAAAATGTGACCACACTCCTATGAATCATTACATGCAAGGTTGCTCAACAATGAGGCCTCACAAAGTGACTCATAGCTCTCTATGCATGGAGTTGCAAGGAACTTGATAGATTTGCTCTCAGCTAGAGCTATGAAACTAGTGACCTTGCTAGTCAACCACACAATGAGAGATTCACAATGAAGACAAGGGAAACAATGCCAATATCCCCAAATGGAATCAAGGTATGCAATGCAATGCAAACTAATATGAATATGCAAGATTAATCTATCAAAATAAAAGTACAATGCAACTATGAAATGAAATAGCAATGGATTACAATTCCCCTAATTAAGCTATGTGAAGCTAATATATAAAAAGAAATTTAAGCTAATATGCCATGACAATGCAACTAATAAAGAAAATATGCAACTAGAATGTAATGCAACAATGAAAGCAAGTCTTCAAAGCTTGGATGTAGAATGTCTTCAAAGAAAGCTCCAAATGACCTATAAAACCTGTAGCATAACATTAGCATGAAAGAGATGGATATGCAAATGAGGAAGAGAGCTCTTCTTTTATAGGAAATGAAAAGGAATGGACCATGGAGATTAAGAGGCAAAAGACTTAATCAACGGTGGAGCTTGAAAGAAGAGCAATCCATGTGCACAAATATCCTCCAATAGGAAAATATTAGTTGACTTTAGTGTCCATATGAGACAAAAAGTACTTTTTCTCTTTTTATAAAATAAGAATGATGTTTTATTTGTGCAACTTAGGATAAGAGGAAAAGTGGGGGCTTTTTATTTAATAAAAGGGGAGGAAATATTCCTTTTAAGTAAATAAAAACTTAGGATAAAATGGATAGCCCATAGAAAATAATCAAAAAATGATGAAATAGGATTTGATCAAGGAAATTGATATAATTGAAAAATGTTGATTTTTGATAAAACTGATTCAGAGATAAGTAAATCAAATAAATGGGGCCCAAAGTCTAGGTGACCATTTTTGGGTGCATATAAAAATCACCTCTTACCTCTATCAAATATTTGATTCTCATCTTCATGGATCAAAGGTAAACTGAGATTGTTGCTCCTATCTGCCTGATCAAACATATTGCCATATATCTTTAACATTTAAAATAAATAATAATTAGCATCCTCACCATTATTAGGTGCTTGGGAATCATCAGAGTACTGAAAGTGCTAAGCATTATGTATCAAAAATTTGCTTCCTTCTTTATCATTATTAACCGGCTGAGAAGGAAGATATTTCAATTTACTCCAATAGCTAGAAACATCGGGCCTATCTTTCTCATTATTTTGCAAAGAGGAAATGTGGTCAATTACAACATTGGTTCACAAACTAGAAGGAAACATCTCCTCATAAAATGACTGCATATTAACACTTTGATCACAACTTCTATCAATACTTTGCACATATGAACTTGTATCATCAGACAATGGTTCCTTTAAAACTTGTAGTGTTGAGAAGAAACATTCAAATTTATTATTTTCCTCAGCATGTTGATCTATACAAGAATCCCTATTACCAAGCTCATCAAAATCTACGCCCACACCATCATATGAATCCTCATATTCATCATACATGACACTATTATGTTCCTTACATCCACATGCATTATTACCTTGCAAAGTATCCAATCCAAGTATAGAAAAAGAATTGACACTAGATGTATCATACTTCACACCCTCACTAATATCATCATTATCAAAAAATATGTTGATTGGGCATGGAATCATAGAGTCATATTTAGATACATATTTTTGAAAATCAACAGCCAAGAATGTTGAGATTTTCTCACTACTTAGTAGGCATTGAAATTCATTTTTATTTTTATTGGCTTCACTGCTGGTGTTGCAAACATCATCCTTTTCTAGAATAGGGACTAAAACTTCTTGCCTCAAATCATTTTGTGCACAACAATCACTACAAAAAAATTTATATGCATCATATTTATCTTTTTTTTGTTTACACAAACATTTTTTAATACTAAAACAAGAATGTTTCTCTTTTATGATGATAAAAGGGAAGATCTACAAACTTAATAGAAACATCATTAACTGTAGACTCTTCTTCATCATCTTGATATTCACTGATCTCACTATCAGCATCATAATCAACATCAATGGAGACAACATCATCATTACTTTCAGATTCAAGATCTTCAATTGAATCTATCCATATTTCAGCCTGTTTAATAGCTTCTTCTCTATTGGATGCAGACCAATTGACTGATTCAAACATACAAAGCTCTAAAAAGAAATCAATATATGTAGACCATAAAAGCTCAACACCCTTTGGAAGCTCATTATGTTTATCAAAAAACCTTTTATAAAACTTATGTGTTGATTCTTCTTTCCTTTTTCCCACATGTCTTCTTAAAAATACTATGGTTTCCTCTTGGATTCTTTGCTTCAAAAAGTTTTCTTCATACTCTGACAAAGAACCACCACATTCAAGCACAATAGATCCATTGATTTCTATGTCCCCCATTGTTTACTATTTCACACTTCACTAACAGTTTTACAAAACTGCAACCCTAATTCTTGAAGCATGCAAACTTGTTTTCATACCTTGTTCCTTTTCTTAGAGCTCAAATCACTTAATAAGGAAACATTTCTTATGCTTTGAAAAATAAAATACCTGGAAGTATGTGGTTGAAACTCAACCTACTGACTGAAAAGATTGATAGATTTGCAGTTTGCTTCACTAAAATATTTGTAGAGTCGCCACCTACTTGAAGAGGACAAATACTTTAACCGTTGTATACCTTTTCCAGCCCACATTAAACTTCACCAGGGATTCTAAATATTGTTTATCAGAGTTGGATACATCATATCTTTTATTCTGAATTTGCACTAATCAAACAAAGGATCTTAGAGTCACCACTCACAACTTGGTGAGATGATATTAAAACTTTTTGAATCTGACTCTATACACTTCAATGGTAACCACTGAATAGATAAATAAGTAGGCCATTTGTCTATCTCTAATCGTACCTATGTTATTTACAAATAGTTTATAACACCAGAGATATCAAATTGGATTTAGTATGACTATTACATCTCTACTCCCCAATAGAGTCACCGTTCTGTTAGTTCTTCAAAATGACTTACACACTTGACCTGCCAATATACCTTCAGATTGGATTTTAGGAGTGGTTAATTCCAAATATGCTATGGATCTTAAGGTAACTGGACCAACTATAAGGACAAGACTGCCCTCTGCACTTTTGGCTCTACAGAACCAAGGTAGGTACACCTAATCTAGTCAATAAAAACAACAATCCTTATAACACCAGGACTTGATTTAACAAAGTAGATAAGATGAGATGTTGAGAAAATTCTAAATGGCAACCAGTCATTCATTGATTCTTAATCACCATGATTTAAACAAGCAACCCTATAACCTCAATATTTAGAATGATTTGGGATTGGTTATGATTTAAAACTTTGAGGTATATAATAGACCATACCAGACACATCATTGTAGAATATACTCACATCTGATCAGTGCCTTATCCATTGGGAAAAACCTCTAATGCATTGCAATACACAGAATCCAACTATTCATCATAGATCCAAGCCATTCACACAAATACCCAAACCCACACTGCTTACAAACATCCCTGTGAAAACTAAATGAATCTATGCTTCACCTATAGTATCATTTAATCTGATTGTAAATTAGAGATAGAGACTGAAAACATATACATAATTCTATGCAGTGAATCACAAAATTCAAAAACTCATAAGATTGACACGAATGGAGAGAAAATGAGAAATGGTATTAGTATTATGTATGAGGATCATGCCTCTATATATACCTTGCTTCAAGATTTAAAACCACTTCAATGACAAAAAACAATCAAGAAGTTTTCTCTTTGATATAACAATAATGTCTGATAAACATCTACTACATCCTAGACTAAGAGCAAAAATCATCAGACAGTGTTCTCAAACTAAGAAGAGACTAAACCAAGACCTCCCACCCAGCAAAAAGAACACCTCTAGAACCAACTCTGAGAAATTATAGAGAATTTTTGAAACCCTTATAATAATCAAAAGATCAGAATATATCTAGAAGGAAAAGAGACCTAAAAGATATTTCTACATGACATCTGTCTCTTTCCAAAACAAAATATTTCTGCATGATATCTTCTTCCCACTAAAATTTGACTTCAAAATACAATAGCCTTTACTACTCTTTCCCACTTGTGAGAAATTGGTCATTTCCACCACCATTGAATCCGTCATTTCCCACCATTTCTAATGATATATTACACTTGTATGTTCTGGTAAAAAATGAATCTCCAGATCGAAATTTCATTTCCACTTTCATGAGCAATTGCAATATTTTGAATTTTGACTTTTCTATAGTCCAGACTTTAAAAGCTTTTAAATTTTTTTGCAATTTCATTTAAACTTGGGTGGGCCCACATGTGCCATGTGTCACCACCTGATTGGTCTGACCGACCACCTCACCATCCAGTTGGAACTGCATCATCTCCTTGCCATATCATCAGCACCACATCATTGTCTTCGCAACATGTCAGCCTCTAATTCATTATCTGCTCCAACCGGGCATCAACCTACAACTCCATTGCCATGTCATCACCTTGCCACATGTTTCTTAGTCATAATGTCACAATGGTAATGCTTGAGCACTTTTCTCATTGCGCCTTCATGCCAACTTTTGATCTCAGGCACGCATCCTAAGACACCTGAGCAGTTTTATTTCATTGCATCAAAATTACTTACCTTTCTCATGGGACCCACTCTACCATGTTATCTCCAAGTCATCCCCAACTCACCTCCTTAGTTTTCATGCATGTGTGGAAAGGCCTCTGTCTAGGCATCCATTCTCTAACGCCATTAAACTATGGTTATTGGTATTTGAAAGTCTTAGTTTCCTCCTCCATGATGAATGTGGGATAAATCCCCATTAACTTTATTAATTTTCCTTCAAAATTTTCCTTAGTGCATGCCTAGCTGGAACACACTACTAGTGTCGACACATCTGAATTTCCCCACTCCACATAGCCTCCTTCTTTCACTTTACCAATATTATGTTTTTTCTTTATTTTAAACATTACTAATGCATTTATCTGGGTGCATGTGGGACAAATATCCCCACATAGCAGCCCCCAAACAAAAATGTCAGTGTACAAAGTGCTCCTTGAAAGTAGCACACACACCATACTATATGTGCATCTCCCTTTTGTGCGTTTGTAGCACCACTACTTTGTTTGGTGCATGTACAACCTTGACTCTTTGGTGCATGCAAGCTTTCATCTCACACACAACCTACCTTATATGGTGTAGCCAGTTATTTGGTGTGCCCAGTCCACACTTTGGTGTGTGCAGCACCTTACTCATTTGGTGTACAAAACATAGTGTGCCTAGCATTATTAACATGTCAACCCTAAACTTGGCATACACATAGCATGAAGGGTGGGGAGTGGGTGTTGTTTGCATGCAGATTCAAAAGGTGCACACACATCCCTTTAAAAATGCTTGCAACCTTGAAAATTTGGTATGCAAGGGGAGGTTATGGTAGCACCTCCAAGAGCTCACACTCCCCACAATATGTGATGCAGCAGCAAGTGCAATAGCTTTGTCTAGAAGTTAATTCATAGTCATATCAACTTTATATTTTGTCTACTTCTCACAACCTACAATCATTACTTACCAAGGGATAAAAATCCTTGTCTAACAAATACAGACTCTGTGTATTTCCATATTATGTATGCATGTCTACCACAACACATTCAATTATAATATTTGACAAAATCTATGCTTTAATATGTAGTGATGGATTTAAAACTCCATTCTAAGGATAGACTACAAGGCTCTTTAGAAATAATGAGGCAAGCTAGGCCCAAAGTGGTTCCAGCTAAAAAAAAAAATTATTTCACACAACTTGGCCTTGAAAATGATATAAGTGACCGGCCTATGCAACTAGAAGTGATTCGAACAATGCTAGAGGGTATATGCACAAATATGGGGGACCAAAAAGATGCCACTTTTCTTTTTGGTCCCAAATCACGCATAGTGTGTACACACTAAAGGGCATGTGCCCTATGGCTTGGGTTGCCAAAGCCTTAGGCTTGGGAAATCCAAAACAAAGCACGTGTGGCAAATAGGGTGCACGCCAAATAGTGCATGCACCAAATAGGGCACACGCGCTTTGTAAAATCCCAAAATTTTCACCCCTTGTGTGCACTATGCAAAGCCACAAAAGTGTAATCCATATTTTTACATAGCGCCTACGCGCTATGAAAAAATAGAAAGAGAGAGAGAGAGATAAGGGATAGAGAGAGGATGATAAGGGGGGCCGAGAGAGAGAGAGAGAGAGAGAGAGAGAGAGAGAGAGAGAGAGAGAGAGAGAGAGAGAGATTTGGGTGAGAGCTAAGCTAAGTCTGTCTTAGAGATGGGATCAAAACCAAGTGATTTGTGATAAAACGAGTTAAAACCCTTTGGGAATCCTTCTGCCAGCTTTATTTTGACCTTAGAAATCCATGATGGATTGTGGGAGGTAACCCTATTGAAGACTTGGTGAATCTTGAAATTTGGCTAAGTCTGGAATTTTTCAAATCTAGAATCTGCATGTTATATTTGTATAAATTGCCTCCCCCCTCCTCTCTTTGTATAAATTACCCCCCTCTCTCTCTCTCACTATATAAATCTATGTCTTACATATTGCACACACCCTATAGGGTGGACGTGCACACTATGCAAATATATGACTTTCCTAGTGTGCATGTGCTATGAAAGTCTTAGATTTAAATAGGGCACACGCCCTATAGGGCATGCGCACTATGCAAATCTATGACTTTCATAGTGCGCACGCGCTATGAAAGTCATAGATTTCAATAGTGCACACACCCTATAGGGTGTGCGCACTTTGTAAAGCATTTGAATTTACCAATCCTAAGGCTTGGATTTTCCTTGGAGACCCAACCCAAAGGCTTGGATGATTGAAATAGGCCTGAGACGTGTTTTCCAGTAGACATACAAAAAAATACATCTTTTTTTGTGTGCTCCTCGTCAGATTTGCTCATGGCTCAAGAACGTAAAAATCAGATGACGTGACATTGTAGATCTCTCTGTTAGCTATCTAAGCATATAATTTATTTTGAATTCTGATTATGTTAAGTTTTTCAACTCTAATTTATTTTGTGTGTATGTCCATTTTTTGTAAAAAACCAACATTCAGTATTTTGGGCATAGATTTTGGCTCATTCATCGAATTTTGCAACAAGTTACATTTTTAGAAACTAGACTCCATTCTACACACTTTAAAAAAAAAAGAAAATTTGATTTTCAATTAGTTTTAAATGATTTCTAGGGGGAGCACACATAAATTTCATGTTTTCAGGATGTGTACACTTCGTAAATTCATCAAAAATTATACATTCATAAAAAAATTACCAAAAAAATCTGGGATAAACTACGTGGTGTTAGCTAACTTCTCACTGGAGTGATTAAAAAAAATCAAAAGAAAAGTTAACATTTTAGGGAGAGCACACCAAATGCTATGTTATGTTTTTGGACAAAAAATAGGACCACTTTTTGTGCTCCCCCTTTTTGAGGACCTTAATTTGCACCATTTTCAAAATAAGTTAGTAGTTTAGGAACTAGATTCAGAGTATTACAACTCTTGTTTTTGTCGCATCTTAAAATTTTGAGTCTAACTATCTTCAATTTCTGGTTGAAGTTCAGAGTTTTCTGATTTCACAAAAAAAGTGGCATCTTATACCCCCTTTTTGGTCCCCCATCTTTGTGCACTTACCTTGGATACTTAAAAAACTTGACTTTTAACAACTTTGCCAAAGTCGCCAAATTGAAAAAAATGCCTCCAGTCGCACTATTAAAAGACTGAGAAAAACTTATCATCGGACATTAGGAGTTGGCGAACATAAAATTTTGTAGCATAGACAACCACTCCATTAGACGGTTATCCACAATCTTACATAGGGTGAAATATTTTAAAAGTTGAAAACACTTGTTTAAACTCGCTTTGCAAATGCAAAATACAGTCACTGGGAACCACCTCTAAAGAAGATGCAATAAAATATCAAATGAAGTGCTGAAGTCAAATCACTGATGCTAATAGAAGACTCATCTACAAAGAGTACAACAAAATGACCCTCAACTCAAAATAAGCATCTGACATAACAATATCAATTTCCAAAAATGGTCACTTTGCAAAGTTGTCTTGTCAGCATTAACCATTCGGATAAAACCCCTTTTGTTTTGACCTTGTAAACATATCAAATGGGACCCTTATGGTCTAAAACTTTTAACATAGATTCTCTCTCATATGTAGGAAATAAGGTTGTAATTAGTTTCATCAAATGATAAACTGATTATCCAGAAATAAACTTCAAAGTTTCAGTGATAGAGATGCCTGATTTTTTATTGATGCATGATATAGTGATACAATGGTTGAAGTTGGCTGAAGGCATCAATTGGAGATGGAATCAGTTAAGCCAATGAATGATGGGTTGTTGATATAATGTATGGTGATAACATGAAGAAAGGATAGGTAGATACTGGGTTGTATATAGTTTTTTAAAAAGTGAAGCCTTCAACAAGAGCTCTCATGGAATGGAGGCCTCAATAAAAGTAATCAAGATTAAACCCTTTAGTCAGTACATGGAAAAAGAAGCACAATTTTCTTTCAACCATCTTGATAAAAAGAACAAACCCTTTGTAAATTTCAGTTATGAATGCTAAAGTAGAAAATATCTTTTCATTTTACAATTTTCTTAGATTCAAAGAACTGATAAGTTGCAGATTCCTAAACTGAGACAAAGGTAGCACTTACCTTTTTCTTAAGAGCCGAGATTTGAGAGGGGGTGAAATGTGTTTTCAAGTCCTCATACAAGTGGTGGCCATGGAGCAACAACACCTCAAACATTCATCTCCAAATCCTTGGAGACAACAACTAGATCTCTTGGAAAGTTCAAAAAGCTTCCATGTTTTTTCCTTCAAACCCTTGAAAGCAGCATCTCGTGACAAAGGAAAAATGCAGGGATATACAACAACAGCGGTGAACCAAATTTCTCATCTCCAAAGCTTTATGGAGGCAACAATCAAGGAGATAAGAACAAAATGGAAATGGAGGAATATCAGAAAAAACTCAAGCAACAAAGCATGGCAGCCATGGAACTGCACCGGGTCCCCAAACTTCAATTCAAACCCTAGCAAGGTCGGCAACTATAAGAGGAGCAGAGCGGAAGCAAGGAAGACAATAGTGAGCCAAATGAAATGTTTTAGGGTTTTTACCCTATGTAACCCATGCCTTTGTGACTTTTCCCTAGTTTAACTTTTGCCTTAGTTTAACCTTTGCCTTAGTAGCATCAATTAGGATTAGTTTAGTAAAGGAAAACAAAATTATTATTTTTTAAAATAATAATAAGTATTATTAAAATAATGAAATATAATTTAAACAATATCATTTTTTAAATGATATTTGTTAAATCAGATATTTCATTATTTTTAATTATACTTATTATTTTTTAATTTGAATATAATTTTGTTTTATTTATTTCTTTTGTGAGTTCATTCGATTTATTTATTTAATATTTAAATACAAACTTGATATACTTAAATTAAAATAGATAGTGTTAACTATCTATATTTTTAATTAAAAGTATATTAGGATACGTTTTTAAATATTAGGTAAATAAATTGAAGTCTTTTTATTTATTTATTAAGTATTACTTAACTATAGTTTAATATATTTAGTTTTGAACAAATAAGTTAATTGTTTGTTTCTAAAATTAAATATATTAAAATGTATTTAAGTAACAAGTAATAAATAAATAAAAGGAGTCTTTGGGGGCTTTTCATTGTTGCATTAATTGTGAATAATATTAATGTTTGTCACTGTTATAAGACAAATATTATTAATTATTCAAGTGCACTTAGGAAGTCTTCTTTAGGAGTTGGCCTTAGGTTATGTCATGCTTTTCTAGGGATAGATCTTCAATTGGCTGCTCGTTCTATGCTCACTCAAAGGAGAGTTTTTCTATTCATGATCAGTTGTGGGACAGTTCAGGCCTATTTATAATACTTTAGAGTCTAGTTGGAGGTATTTTGGAGCTATCTATCAGTTGTCATCAGTTGGGGAGGCTTTTTCAGCAGTTTGGTCATAGCTTCTCGCAGTTACATCCCTAATTTAGTGGGATTTATTTTCACATCTGACCCCCACATGTTCTGCATATTTTTGAGGATTTTGAGCAGTTTTGAGTGGTTTTTCAGTTGGTCATGGCTTGGTGGAGTTTGTGGAATAGTGGGACTGGAGTTTATGACAGTTTAGCTCATATTTTTGAGGGGTTTTATCATGCATCTAACCCTTTCTAATTCTT
Source organism: Chamaecyparis obtusa (assembly GCA_027943335.1). Classification (NCBI taxonomy): domain Eukaryota; kingdom Viridiplantae; phylum Streptophyta; class Pinopsida; order Cupressales; family Cupressaceae; genus Chamaecyparis; species Chamaecyparis obtusa. The sequence goes on along the minus strand of BSBK01003945.1, from coordinate 1,615,983 downwards.
GGTCCTATTTATTGTATTTGGACCTCATTTTTGAGGGATCATCTTTTGGCTTTGATTTTTGCACATTAAAATTTTTTGAGCGAATTGTATGAAAATTTTGTAGTAGATATTCTTTTCCAGCATTGATTATACTGATACATCGGTTCCTTCTCATAGATTTGGGTACAATATTGTGGATTTTTACTTTTATGTTGTGTTTATCCTTCATTCAAGCTATATTCCTTGTTGCACATTCAAATCTTGATACTTGTTATTGTAGGTCTATGTTTGTGTCCTTATTCTTTTGCAGAAAATTGGTGAAGCCTAGTTTCCCTTTCATAGAAAAAGATTACAGGGCCTTGCATAGAATCATTTTTTGTAATTGCATGTTTTTCTGAGTATTGAGAATAATTAGCATCTTCAATAATTCATGTTCATTCAATCGAAGTTAGATACAAATCATTAGTGTATCACCTGATTTAGGTTTTAAATATTCATATTTCTCTCATCCCTTTCCCAAATACACATTTAATTTTAGGTGAGCACTATTTAGGAACCGATCTATCTTCTAGAGATTCTTCTCTCATTTTAGGAAAACCCACCACCCGAGAGAGTTTCCATATTTCAACAAGATAGCTAGATTCCACATCAAGCTATAGGCGTAATCCTAATTGAAAATAGTTTTTGGCACGCCTGATGGGACACAAATTGTTATATAGTTCTTGCTAAATTCTTCACATTATCAGATTTTTATTGATGTTTGGGTGTGAACAATAGTATTTCATCCTTTTAAAAGGTAGTTTCTAACACTCGATGACTTTGTTTTAAAGTTTTGTTGCATATTCAGTTGTAGATTTAGTGATTATTTTAATGAGAAGAACTCCAACAAGAGAAAACAAAGAAGGATTTGTATCCTAGGAATTGCACCCAGGTAGAAGGGGAAGTCGATCAACAGAAGAGGAAGAACACCATGAGATATAAGAGGTAGATCTTCTTTATTCGGTTCTGATTTTTCATCATTTGATAATCCTATATTTGAAGATCAAGCTCCAAATTTAGATTAACCTGAAGTAATTATTGAAGATATTAGTTTTCTTGAGTATTCGACTGTTCCTAATAATTATGGATTAGAATTACCTATTTTTGAAGAATTACCAATAGATTAGTTTTCTTTTGGAGCATCCACAAGTGGTACTACAACTACTCCTCAAGGTTTGAAAACATATCAAATAAATGTAATTCATCCTAGTCAGCCCTCTATACCACATGTAAATCAACAATAAGTATCACTAGTTCATCAAATGGCCCAAAATTTTCCATTTGTAGCTTTTAATGCTAACAACCCCTTAAAAATTGCTACTCATCATGATATTCCACTGATAGCACTAATGGGTTTGCCATATTTTACTAGTGAAAATCATGTTTCAGTTGTTAAGCATATCAAGGATGTAGCCACTCTTTATGGATTACATCAAGTTATACATGATGATGTAGCATTGAAATTGATGGTAGCCTCTCTCAAAGGTAAAGCCTTAATTTGGTTCTGAGGTTTAGCAGTTAATTCTATTGCTACATGGGATGATTTGGGAACCATTATGATTAGTACATTTGAAGATAAATATGATAATCTTTTATTGGTTAAGAAGTTGACTACTATTAAAAGGCATCCTATTGAGCATATTTATTATTTTAATTTTCATTTTCAGCAAACTTGGGACAAAATTTTGGTATCAATTAAACCTTCTAATGATTACACATTTTTATTCTATTTGAAGATTTTTAATAGTGATATTTCAGTTATGATACAGTCTATGGGTGGACGTAATTTTCCTAATACATTTGATTTTTCTGTTAGAGATGAAAACGGTTTGATACAAGCTGGTAAGCTACCTCCTAGGCCTCCTCAAGTTCCTTATCAGCAAAATAGGCAGTCAAATCAAGCTTCTAGTTCAAATCAGCCACACCAAGCTCAAGGACAACAAAGAAATTATAATCAAAGTGTTGATCAACCTTAAAATTATTCAAGTCCTAGTACTTCTAAAGAGCTAGTAGTTATTCCTTAGAATAATTATGCATAAGAGGAGCAATGTAGTACTTGCAATGCCAACCACTTCTGGCTTGATTTTCCTCATGTGCTTGAAGACAGAAAGAAAGATGTTCTAAAGGGGTAGTTGACAAATGTTCAAGGAGAATCTCAACATGACCAAATATAGCCACAAGGTAATCATGATGTTACTCTAATGAATTTTAATGAAGATGAGACTATTTTAGCAATAGATTTCAATCTAAACCAAGTATGGAAGCCCATAGAAGCAAGTAAAAGGTCAAAAATCAAGGTTGCAGATTATCGATAACAAATTGGTAAGGTATAACAACCTATTTTTATGCCACAAAATCAAGCTATTAAAGGTAAACAATAGAAATTACAAGCTCAAGAAGTAGCAATGGAACCATTACAACTAGCAAAGGAGCTTTCTATTCCAAAATAGAAGTAGAAGGCTAGTGTTCAAAATTTTAATATAGTTGATCATTTAAAGAAAAAACATGTTCTTGTATCCATTTGGGATGTTTTAACACTTCCAGGCCAAAAGGATATGGTACATGAAGCATTACAATCACTTGCATTGTTTGATGATGCTTTGGCACAACAAAATCCTAAAGGTTCTAATAGCTGCAAATGCCACTTCAACCCAACAACCATCTAAGCTGGTTAAACCACCACCTTTTTATGTCACTATTATAATAGGATAACACCTAGTTCATAATTGCATGATTCACTCTAGTGCTTCTTGCTCAGTTATGCCAAACAAAATTGTAGACCAGCTAGGCCTTGAGAATGAGCCACTTGAAAAGGGGGTAGTTCAATTAGATGGGACAACTATTGACATTGTTAGAGTCATAAGGAACCTAGAATTGACTATGCATGCTTGTCCTATTTTTTTAGTCCCTACGGATGTTTGCATTATAGATTTGCCTCCTAATTTTTCTATTTGTCTATCATGAGATTTCACTACCAAAATAGGGGATTATTTATCTGTAGACACTAAGGTAACTATTCCCTCAGAACCTATTACAAAATGTTGTATTGAGTAGCATGTTCATGGCACTGAAAATGAAATAGCAACTATGTTGTTTGATCAAGATGAAATTGTTTCTATTTGTGAGTCTCAAACACAAATAGATCAAGTTCCTAATATATTATTAGATGTGTGGGCTACAAAAAATATTAAAATTTTAGAAGAACAGATAGAAGAGCCAAGCTTGGGAAATTATGTTATTCATGAAACCACTAATTTCTTGCCAAATCTTATTAAAGGTTCAGATTTAAGTTCAGAACAGTAACCTAATGTTGTTTGGAAATTATTTTTTGATGGTCCAGGCAACAAGATAGGTGTAGAAGGAGGTTGTATGTTAATTTCACCAGCAAATCAAAGGTACTATACATCATTTAGATTTACTTTTAGTTGTACCAATAACATTGTTGAATATGAAGCACTTGTGCATGGATTAAAATGGGCAATTAAAAGAGGTATCAGTTGTTTACAAGTTTTTGGTGATTCTGAGCTTATTGTTAATCAAGTTAGAAATATTCATACAACAAAAAATGATTTATTGAAAAGTTGTAAGCATGTTGTATGTGATTTTATTGAAGGATTAGAAGCCTTTAATTTGCTATATGTACCTAGAAATCAGAATAAGCATGCTGATAGACTTATTGCAGTTGGAGAACGATATGATATTCCAATCAAAATCAGAAAAGTTAAAGGTCAAAATTATGTAAAAGTGGTTGTTATACCTTCTATTCCAAATAATACTAACAATTGGTAGGTTTTTGAATCTGATCAACATATTGTTAACTTCTTAAGAGAAGAAGCTAAATTTTCTCATCCTAACCATCAAAAATTACAAAACCAATATGAGGGCCAGATTATTCAATTAAGGACAAATAAGCTGCCCAAAGGTCTTGTGACCTTAGAATCAATTTTCAACACTGATGATCAGCTAAAGAAGGATAAATCTAGCTTATAGATTAAATAAGAACATTATGAAGAAATTATTGTTGTAAAAGATAAGATGTTGAAGCTTGGAAAGGTATGTACACCTAAAGAGCGTCAGACCTTTTTTAATTTATGCAATGAATTTCATGATATTATTGCTTGGGATTATTTAGATTTAAAAGATTTTGATCATAGTATTTCTCAGTGTACCATATAATTAGAACCAGGAGAAAAACCAGTTAAGCAAAAACAAATACTGGTAAATCCTAAGTTAGAGCCTCTTATGATTAAAGAATTGAATAAACTCATTGAAAGTAATATAATATTCCCAATCAAACATACCTCTTGGGTTTCAAATTTGGTTCTAGTTAGAAAAAAGAATGGAGAGATCAGATTGTGTGTTGATTTTTATGATTTTAATAGAGCTTCATTGAAGGATAGACACCCTTTGCCTTCAATGGAGCAGATTTTATAGGTTGTTTCAAGTTCAGAATGATTTTCATTACTTGATGGTTTCTATGGTTATAACCAAATTTTGGTAAAGGAAGAGGACAGGTTTAAGACTAAATTTACAACCAAATGGGGAAAAATGGCTTATCAGAAGATGCCATTTGGTTTGTCAAATGCAGATGAAAATTTTCAAAAAGCTATGGATAAAGATTTTATAAACTTAATGTATAGGTTTGTACTTCTTTTTCTTGATGATATTACTATTTTTTCAAAGAATACATTAGATCACTTTCAACACTTAAGAGTTATATTTGAAAGATGCAGGGAATATGGCATTTCTTTAAATCGCAAGAAACGTGTATTTGTTATTCATGAGGGTAAGTTACTGGGATTTATCATTTCTAAAGAAGGTATTACTATTGAACCTAAAAGAGTAAGTTCTATTCTTTCCCTACCACTTTTGGCCCATAAGAAATGACTTCAAAGTTTCTTGGGTAGGATTAATTTTTTGAGGAGATTTATTCCAGATATTGCTGAATTGTTAGTGCCATTAATAGCTATGCTTAGAAAAAATATGAATTTTAGCTGGACTAAGGAAGGTAAACATAGTTTTGAATTGATAAAATAAGCCTTATTAATGTTTCTCCCACGTTGTTAAATCCAAACTTTTCAAAAGATTTCATTTTTTACGCTTATGAAAACATTGATAGAATTGCTGCTATGTTAGTACAGAAAAATGTTGAAGGCTTTGAGAAACCCTTAGCATTTTTTAGTCAAGGACTTAAAGATTATGAGTTACATCATTCATTTGTTGAGAAACATGTGCTTATTGTTATAAGAAGTCTTAAAAAATACAGACATGTGCTTTCAAACAATAAGATAAAACTAATGGTTTCTCATCCTTTTGTTAAGGATTTCTTGTTGAATAAAGATCTTAATACTAAAAAAGTTGGCTGGATTACCAAGGCAATGGAATATGATATTGAAACTAAAGTCACAAATCTAGTTAGAGGCAAGGGTTTATGTGAGTAGCTTGCAAGAAATGGAGATAATATTGTTGAAGTTGATTCTGATACTATTTTTTCCTTATTAAATGATAATCAACTTGTTGTTCTTGATAAACATAATGATTGGATGGATGATATGATCACCTTCTTGAAAATAGGACAATTTCTTGAAGGTTTTGAAAGGTCAAAAAGAAGGTATTATAGATTACAGTCTATTCTTTATTGTTTACTAAATGACGTTTAATTTAAGAAAGATTTGCAGGGTGTTTTACTGAGATGTATTAAACCAAATTAGATTGAGCATGTTTTGCATCAATTTCATGAAGGGCCAGCTAGAAGCCACTTTCACCAAGAGCTACAGCTATCAAAGTGATGAAAGAAGGCTATTATTGGCCAAGTGTATTTAAAGATGCATATTCCTAGGTAAGAAAGTGTAAACAATGTGCAATTTTTGCTGGTAAAGAAAAATTAGTAGTGTTGCCTTTGCAGCCCATTCAAGTGGACCAACCATTTATGAAATGGGGTCTAGAATGTATTGGCATCATTAATACACCTTCAAGTGAAGGTCATAAGTGGGTATTGACAACCACTGATTATTTCACAAACTGGATTGAAGTAATTATTCTCAAAGATGCAAATGAAACTGCTATTTTAAATTTTTATAGTGATCTAATTTGTAGATTTGGTGTACCAGATTTGATTATTTTAGATAATGCACTTACATTTATAGGAAACAAGATTTAAGAATGGGTTGTTAAAAATGGTGTGTTCCGAAACACTTCATCAAATTATTATCCACAGGGTAATGGGCAGGTTGAATCCACTAACAAGAACTTGATTTAGATCATAAAGAAGACTTTGGAAAGGAATCAATGTTCTTGGCATGACAAGTTGAAAACAACATTATGGGATGATAGAATAACTCCAAAAAAGTCAACTAGTTTGTCTCCTTACATGCTGATTTATGGTAAGGAAGCTAGATTGCCTATTTTAGTTGAGTTTCCAACACTTTATTTTATGTATTAATTAGATATGATTGCTGAGGAACCTATGAAAGAAAGGTTGGATCAACTCAATGAATTAGAAGAGAAAAGGAGGGATACTTGACATAGGGTAGGCCTGGATAATCCCAAAATGGATAGTCCAAGTTTACACCAACAATAACAACAACAACAACAACCACAATGGAATACAACAAAATAATACTTCAAATAGAATTTCATTCAACATGCCCGACTGTAAGGCCTTCCAAGTTGGGGCCAAATACAATAACTTACAAAAGTATTTATTTAATCTCCTATCTAGTCCAGCTCTGAAGCACACCAAAAACTGGTGGAAACACTTAGGTAGATCTAAACTTGACTTTGCAATCCACCAAGCAATCTCCTTATCTCCAAGCATGCAAACCACTAGCTCTGGTATTACAACTATGAGACAATTAATCTGATCTTCAAGACCTCATAAGATCCAATTATTATCCTTGTTAATCTACTTCCCTAACTAAATCCCACTTTCTCTTCTAAACAACTACCTAAACACTCCTTAAATACATTTCCTCAACCTCAAGTCAGCTGGAAGAAATAATTAACTCTTAAGTCAAGTTGGCTTCTACTATAAACAAATATTAAATGCAACAATAGTCGGCTCTCAAATAGCCTTACAAATAATTAATTCTCCATGTCAGCCTCTAGATCCACATAGGAGAATACAACACAAGCTACCAACATTAAGTACACCAAGTCAGCCAACCAAAACTCCAATAACTATAGTCAGTAAACCAGAACTACCGAGCACGAGTAAAATAACTGAGCACGCTAGGCATCACCAACCAAGCATGTCAACCGAGCACCACAAGCATCATCGAGTACATATTCCACCAAGTGCTAGAGGTTTTACCGAGTTCCTTCAGTGACCGAGTCTCTTCAATAACTGAGATCATCAATTAAAGATGCAATCGAGCAACATAGAACCACTTCAACAAACACCACCATGCAGATTTGTTGAATAGCCAAGAATGCCACTACATCAGCCACTCCAGGTTTGAAAATATGTTCTCATAGGCTGGAAGAACATCTTCCAAGATTCAACACATAAGCCCTGAAGTGGTTATTCACATACAAGTTCTTCGAGTCTTCACCTCACATACTCTTCCACTTCTATTTCCTCTATCTTTTCAAGTCTTTCCTTGACAATACATAGGTCTATTCTCCATATTGATCAGTCCTTTTAGAATTATTCAACTCATCTCGGCTACCAAATATCAGGTTTCTCCTAGCGAGTGTTGTATCTAGCAAAGGCATTAGGGAAAACTTCATGTCATTCTTCTCAATAGTAAATGCATTCTTGACACAATCATGCATAGCTTTGCAATCATACTACCAAGGTCTACCGAGCAATATGTGACAAATAATCATATCTACAATATCACACAACACTTGATCCTTATACTGGCCAATCTGAAAATCAACAAGACATTTATCCCTCACTTCCAGAGCATGAACATCTTGCAACTAGCCAATTCTATAAGGTTAAGGATGTATTACTCTCTTCAAGCCAATTTTATGAGCCATCTCCTCAGATACAAGGTTATCGGTACTACCACTATTCACAATCACATTACAAAGTTTACCTCCTAACTTGCACCGAGTTCTGAACAAATTACTCCTCTAACAAGGTTCCACCTTTGGACCGAGCAATGTTCTTTGAAATAACAAGTTGTTTGATTCAGGTTCATTTAGAATGTTCTCATTTACTACATCATTCCTTTGATCATCAATCTTCTTCTATGTGCACTCAAAAGACCAATGTCCTTCACCACAATTATAACAAGTTCCCTTAAAGATAACCCTACATTTCCTCTTTTTCAGCTCCACAGGTCTCAGTTCATCTTCAATAGTCAGTTTATCCTTCACCAAGTGATCTAGCTTCTCCTTCCCTCAGGAATTACCATGTTGTCTTCTCTTCAACTTATCTTCTACCTTTAGAGCATACTGATGAGCATCCTCAACCAAATCAATCTTCAACATACCAAGCTCATCCTAAATATTGAATCTCAAACCATTCATATACTAAACTACCTTTTCTTTACCAAGTTCTCTGTGTCCAGACCAAATAGTCAACTTATAGAACTCCTCGGTATAGTCTTCCATAGTCAATTATTTTTTCTTTAGATTTTGCAACTTCTTAAAGAAGTCAAGATCATAGTCAGAAGGTATAAACTTAGCTTTCAATTTAGTCACCATGAACCTCCACCAATTGATCTTCATTTCACCTTCATCTTCTCTATCTCTTTGCAATTCCTTCCACCAAAGAGAAGCATCTCCTTTCAACTTAGTCTATGCCAATCTTACTCTAAGAGTATCTTCAATTTCTTCAAGCTCAAAGAAATCTTCTAATTCACCAATCCAATCAATCAAATCCTCAAGTCTCAAAGTACCAAAGAAAGTAGAAACTTTCATTCTGTAGCTAGTACTTAACCGAGCTCCAGATCTATGCAGCTGACCAATTCTATCTTTACCAGATCTGTCCCTCTAGCCATCTCCACTAGATCCCATAGCTTCAAAGTCTTCAACAAAACCCTCATATCCATCTTCAGTACCAAGGTTCCTTGGCATACCATCAATAGCCATCATGATCACAATGATCATGTCATTCTTCATCAATTCTATCTCAGATCTAAAATTGACTTTAACTTTCTCTGTAATCTTCGATTCCATAGCATCACAGAGATCTATAATTGCCCTAGGGTCCAATCTTCTTGGAGGCATCCTTCAAGATATTCAAAGAACACAAGGCAAAAAATCACCAACTCAAGCTCCTAGTGCAAACTGCCTCAACTTGATGATCGGTTTACACACTCAAGAATTTCAAGCTCTGATACCACCTGACACAAGGTAGGCCTAGATAATCCCAAAATGAACAGTCCAAGTCTACACCAGCAATAACAACAACAACAACCACATTGGAATAGAAAAAAAAATGCTTCAAATAGAATTTCATTCAACATGCCCGACTAAAAGGCTTTCTGAATTAGGGCCAAATAGAATCACTTACAAAAGTATTTATGCAATATCCTAGCTAGTCCAGCTCTGAAGCACACCAACAACTAATGCAAACACTAAGGTAGATCTAAACTTGATCTCGCAAGCCACCAAGCAATCTCCTTGTCTCCAAGAATGAAAACCACTAGCTCTACTATTACAACTATGAGACAATCAATTTGATCTTTAAGATCTCACAGGATCCAATTATTATCCTTGTCAATCTACTTCCCTGACTAACTCCAACTTAATCTACTAAACAACTACCCAAACACTCCTTAAGTACATTTCCTCAACCACAAGTCAGATGGAAGAAATAATTAACTCCTAAGCCAAGTCAGCTTCTACTACAAACAAATATTAAATGCAACAATAGTCGGCTCTCAAATAGTCTTACAAACAATTAATTCTCCATGTCGGCCTCTAGATCCACATAGGAGAATACAACACAAACTACCAATATTAAATACACAAAGTCGGCCAACCAAAACTCCAAGAACTCTAATCAGTAAACTAGAACTATCAAGCACCAGTAAAACAATCGAGCATGCTAGGCATCACTGAGAAAGTACATCGACTAAGCATCGCAAGAATTGTTGAGTACATGTTCCACTGAGAACTAAAGGTTTTACCAAGTTCCTTTAGTGACTGAGCCTCTTCAATAACTGAGATCATTGGTTAAAGCTGCAATTGAGCAACATAGAACCACTTCAACACACCACCATGTAGATTTTATGAATACCCAAGGATGTCATCACATCAATACTTTACAAAAAATTGAGTTTCATCAAGCTCAAATGAAAAGAACATTTGATAAGAAAGCATCTCTCAAGAATTTCTAGCCAGGAGATATTGTATTAAAATGGGATGAATTGAAAAGTAGACCTAGAAGGCATTCAAAATTTGATGCTATGTGGGCTGGTTTATATATCCTAATAGCCAACATGACACATAATGCTTTCTATTTATCTACACTTGAAGGAGAGGATTTAGAAATCTTGATAAATGGGATCCACCTCAAGCGTTAGTTTTGAGGTAAGTTAAATTGAATAATTTCCTTTGCACATAGTTAGTTTTCTTCAGTCATTTTTTGTTTGTAGTTTTGGAACAACAAAGAATCATAAATCTATAGCACATCATGATGACATGGATAAGCACCCATCATATATAGCATGAGTCACAACTCACTACTCTATATCATAAGTGACCATCCATCTCACCATCATAAGCTATAGATTTTCCTTCTTATTTACTAATCCTATTAGTTTGAGTTTGATAAGAATGAAGAGTATCATTTTTGAGATGCAAGAAGACAATATGAAAAAACATTCATCAAAAAGAGCATGCAATTACTTTTCTGCCCTATCTCATGATTATCGGTTCACACAACCCTCTTGGAGTGGAGAAATGATTTCAGAAATCTTTTTTAGAAATCAATAGTTGCATCCCATCAACATAATCATACAGATTTATACTTCAAAATAAGTTGCCTTGCATGAGGAAATACTCACTCAAAAAACTAGTATAACAAACATATAATGATGGTGAAGATAGGAAGATATAGGTTTCTAACACCATTTGCAAAAATCAGTTTGGTTTTAGTTTCAGTTTTGGTTTTCAGTTGGAGTGGTGTGTTTATTTTCAACATGTGTGTTTCATTTTTAAAGGTTTTATAGTTTTTCTAAAAGTTTGAGAAGGTTCATTTTTTTCTAAGTTGAAGACTATATGCCCAATGGATATGCAAGAGAAAACTGGTCTATTTCTATTTAGCAAGAAAACACCCCTGAGAGGTCGCCAAAAATGTTACTAATTGTCACCCTACTTGTTCTAATTGGCAGGGTTGTTATCAGCCCTTATTTTATGGTGAAATAAGTTCATTTTGATTGACTAAATTGCCTATTATAATTGATTCTATTCACTTATCAGACAGTTTCTCAATTGCTGGTTTATTTCTGGTTTCATATAAAAAAAGTTTTAGAAGTTTGATTTTTGTTGTCCTAACTATCAAAAGATTTAGATTTTTTGCAAAATATAAATGCTTGATTTCAAATAGAAAGAAAGATATTTTTTCAATTTAGATAACAACTATATAATAATGAAATATTCCACACAAGTAGAGGTTTCTTTGAAAATTGCAAATTGAATGTGCATTTTAAGATAAACAAAGGCTCTTTTATCAATAAAGAGATATACATTTATGAAAATGCATTTATTATACAACCACACAACCCATGGCTTAGGCTAATGAAAGGATGCATTTTGAATATTAAATGCAGAAATTAAATCTATTTTACATCTTTGTAAATGAAAGAAAGTCAAGAAATAGGATGATAGGGTTAGGCCCCCCATTGCCCGATATTTTCGTTGGAGGTTGATATTTTCTTCAATCTAGTTCCTGCATCTAAAATTTTCTTACAAAAAAAAGGAGAGAGAGAGAGAGAGAGAGAGAGAGAGAGAGAGAGAGAGAGAGAGAGTTAGTTCATATGAACTGAGCAATGAAAGAACTAATCCTACCAATCTATAACATCCACTTCCATACATTTACAAAAATGTAAAATTAGAATGCAATAAAGAGGATTTTTTGGAAGGAATGGTTATAATACTTGAACTATTTTATTTGTTATCATTTTTTCACACTACTACATTTGGGGCCAAATTTTGATAGAAGTTTTCGACGGGTAACTTTTTCTTACGAATTTGGTGTTTTTTTTTGTAATAGGCCCCGATGATGGCAGTATTCCGATGGGTGTTTAATTGACCATCGAAACTCCATCAAATTCGGGTTATACATTTAAAAAAAAAGTGAAATAGCCTCTTCATTTTTATTTCATTTGGAGAGTGGGAGAAAAGGAGCGAAAGCTGAGCATGGGAGAAGGTATGTGATTTCTTCATCTTTCGAGCCTTTGGCATCATATTTCAAATGCATTTCATTTTATTGGTGAGGGAGTTGCTCTCTGAAATGACCGCATTCTACTGGTTTCATTCCCTAGCTAGTGCTATATCTCTATTATTTGATGTTATTAGTGCTTGTGCTCAAGGATATCAATTCACTGTATTCAAATGTTTGGATTCACATTTGTTGATATTACTGGCATATGTGTTTAATGATGCCATTGTATATTGTTGTCACTGAAATGACCACATTCTACTGGTGTCGTGCCCTAGCCAATGCTATATCTCTATTAATTGATGTTATTGGTGCTTGTGCTCAAGGATATCGATTCGTTGTATTCAAATGTTTGGATTCACGTTTGTTGATATTACTGGCATATGTGTTTAATGATGCCATTGTATATTTCTATCACTGAAATGACTGCATTCTACTGGTCTCGTGCCGTAGCCCATGTTTTAACTCCATTATTTGATGTTATTGGTGCTTGTGCTCAAGGATATCCATTTTTTTGAAATGTTGACTGTGGTTATCAAATGGACAGCCCGTGAGCTTCTAGCTAGGTGCCATTTGTATTGATAGCTTAGGGCATCAAATGTATTGTATCATTGATAGTTGAGACTTTGTTAAAAAGGAATAGGACAAAGAATGATTTTTATTTAGTTTCTCTATTTTGATCCCTAAGTGGCTTACAACCCTAGAGAAGTATATGCAGATTTACGGATCTAGTTGCAGGATACATAGCATCTGATAATTCACAAGAAATCCATGCATCCAATTTGAATAGAAATTAATACAAAGAACTAGGGTCCTCCAATGGCCCAATCATCCAGACCTTGACTATCCCCTCAACCAGTGACCCTTCAAAACTGGGTTATCATGTAATCAGTGAGTGATCCTTCATTCTCCTGGTCTGCCTTACATCCAAACATATTGAAAATACATAATACAATGATAAAAAGTCTTTCACAATCCCCCTTCCCCCAAGGAACACTATCAACCATCCCTTCCACATAGCATTTCACTATTTTGTGAGTGGATTGTGCAGGAACAATTAACATTAAACAAGGAGCAAACTCCTCAACACATCTTGGAAACCATTGAATTCAATAATAAATGAAACCTAACACTAACACTATTCCTTTCATAGTTGCAGGATACATAGCAGTTGATAATTCACAAGAAATCCATGCATCAAATTTTTATAAGGATATCCTACTAATCAATAGGAATTTTCTTGATATGACCAATGATTATGCATTTTGATGGTAGTGTGCTAGTTCAAAAGGATAATAAAAATATGAAACAATTTTTTCTGATTTTCTCAAACTATAAATGTGGTTAAAGGGAAAATATTATGTGGAAAACCCACAAACCAAGCTAGAAAATGATTGTACATCAAATTATTCCTATATTCATTCAAGTATTGCTATGCTTCAGCTACCTGACCTTTGAGCTTCATCTAGAGGAATGTGTAGGTTTAAGATAGAGTTACTTCTTGGGCCTTACAATAGGGTGGAATATGATCAAGATTTGTTTAGGCTGTATCTTTCTTAGTCCCATTGTTAGGTTCTTACGGTTCATGGTTTGAATCTATTATGGTTGTGTAAGGGATTTGTAGATGCTTTTTCTAACATAATTATTGGACATGATGATTGGAACAACTGATTGTTGGCTATTGTACACATGAATCATAACTGTCAATGGTTCTTTGTGTTCAAGAATTCCTTGATCAATCTTTGAGATTTATCGTCCCAACTTTAAAAGAGTGATAAAAGATATAGTGAGTGCTATCTTTTCCAAGTGTTTTTTGGGTGCCATTATCTTCTAGGAGTAATTGCTGGAACCAAATTATGTTCTTTGCCTCTAGTAAATATTGCAAACACAATCATCTTCTTGGTGAAGGGTTGCTTCCATCCCCATGAGGCACTATTGCATGGTTTCCATTCCCTTGTAGTATAGTGAACCTAATTTAATACAAGTGTGCACTATTTTGGGATCCATAATTTATGGCCCCTACATTGTGGTTGTTAGCCTAAGACAGGCCTACCTTTGCATATAATAAGAGGCCACCATGAAACAAACATCCAGAAGTTAGGGGGTTTTTCCTTGTCCATAATTTATTATTTAAGTGCTAAGTGATGATGGGTATATCATGTAAATCATACCTAGTGTGTCTCTTTCTTTCTCTCTACATTTCACATTAGGAGTATATGCTATAAAATACCAATGAAATCAACTATTGGTCAAATATAATCAAAATTGTAGTATAAAGATTAAAATATATCTTGAAGAAATATGGGAACCATTTTTGATAGATATTGTACAAATGAAGAGAATACTCCCAAGAGGAAATGCTTCAATGTGGAACAATTGAAGGATAATATTTTACTTTTATATGCACATCTGCGATGTTTTTGATATATTTTTGAGATAAAAAAACCATAGAAAGAATAGCATATAGAAGAAAGTAAAAAATAATGATCATAATTTGAGATATTGTGGAAACTTAAAGGAAAGAATGCTTGGTGGGGTTATCATGCAATTAGTGAGTGATCCTTCATTCCCCCCTCTTCTAGTGATCCTTCAAAACTGGGTTATCATGCAATCAGTGAGTGATCATTTATTCTCTTGGTCTGCCCTACATCCAAACATATTAGAAATACATAATACAATGATAACAAGCCTTTCACAATCCCCCTTCCCTTAAGGAACACTATCAACATCCAGACCTTGACTGTCCCCTCAACCAGTGACCCTTCAAAACTAGGTTATCATGCAATCAGTGAGTGATCCTTCATTCTCCTGGTCTTCCCTACATCCAAACATATTGGAAATACAAAATACAATGATAACAAGTCTTTTACAATCCCCCTTCCCTCAATGAATGACTATCAACATCCAGACCTTGATTGTCCCCTCAACCAGTGACCCTTCAAAACCAGGTTATCATGCAATCAGTGAGTGATCCTTCATTCTCCTAGTCTACCCTACATCCAAACATATTAGAAATATACAATACAATGATAACAAGTCTTTCACAATCCCCCTTCCCTCAAGGAACACTATCAACAAGTGACCCTTCTTCTTATCAACCATATCCAATGTTTCATTGAAGTCACGGCCAAGAATGAAGGTCACCTTACCCATACCATTCATGGATTCTGAAATGTTGTTCCAAACTCTTGAAAACTTTTCTATTACTTCTTGTTGCTTCTTTAAATACTTCTTCTACCACAATGTCCTCATGCCCCATCTTCTTGATCTTCCTGGCTAAAGTAGATGAATCCACACACAATAACCCAAAATGAAGGGTTTTGTATCCTTTAATGAATCTCAATCACTGGTAATGCATGGACAGTCAAACTAGTAGTCTCCAAAGCATTCAATAAGTGAATATGAATGTTTGAAAACTTTCCTCTCAACTTCCCCAACCACTCCTAACCGGTTAGAGGAATATTTCTAGAATCTCCACTATTCCTATCCTTACCAACAATTCTTAAACATACTTTATCTGATATGATAATAACATGATAAAATGAACCAATGGCATGTTCTTCGTGTGGTACAAGGAAGATTTGGCTATCAAATTTTCCTTTGTGCAAGCTGAGCGCGAGAGAAGGTATGTGATTTCTTCATCTTTGATTGGTATCTTTGACGGGCAATGTCTTTCAAGCCTCTGGCATCATATTCAACCGCAAATTTCAAATGCATTGCATTTTTTTTGATCATGAATGCTCACTGAAATGATCGCATTCTACTGGTGTTGTGCCCTAGCCTGTGCTTTATCTCCATTATTTGATGTTATTGGTGCTTGTTCTCAAGGATATTGATTCACTGTTTTCAAATGTTTGGATTCATGTTTGTTGATATTACAATTCATCATATCAGATAAAGTATGTTTAATAAGTTTTAGTGTCTAAACACTCAACTAATCCCTCTAACAGATTAGGAGTGGTTGGGGAAGTTGAGAAGAAAGTTTTCAAACATTCATATTCACTTATTGCATGCTTTGGAGACTACTAGTTTGACTGTCCATGTGTTAATATTTAGAAGAGATCAATGAAGTATTTAAAGACATTCTTACATGTTTGGAGAGGTTTAAGAGGCACTTATCATGACTGTACCCTCACAAACAATGACATAGACTAGTTTTACTAAGTTTCCTTTCTCTATTTTGAGGTTTCCTTTCTCTACCACAAGGGTACAATCAGAGGGTTCATTGAAAAAATGATCCTTTGAATGGTTACTATGATTATGAATGATTTGATATAGCATATTGCTCATTTTACTTGAAGTTTGGAATAGCTTGTGCAAGGGTGAAAGTAGTTTTGGTCATTTTGGTCGTGACTGTTCGTCTACACAGTCAGAAAATGTAACTGTCTAATGATTATATGTAATGTTGAATGGCTTAAATGCTTTATTCCTGGTAGAAGTGAATGGAAGGAATAGTGTTGGTGTTAGGTTTCATTTATTGTTGAATTCAATGGTTTCCAAGATGTGTTGAGGAGTTTGCTCCTTGTTTAATGTTAACTGTTCCTGCACAATCCACTCATACAACAGTGGAATGCTATGTGATTGACAATTTCATACAACTGGTCCTTTGGCATGTATTAAATACAATCTAGTCACTTATTGAATGCTTTGGAGACTACTGGTTTGACTATCCATGTGTTACCAGTGTCTGAGATTCATTAAAGGATACAAAACCCTTCATTTTGGGGTTATTATGTGTGGATTCAAATGTAGGTTTGATTTGGTTAATGTTTAGAAGAGATCAATAAAGTATTTAAAGACAATCTTACATGTTTGGAGAGGTTTGAGAGGCACTTATCATGACTATACCCTCACAAACAGTGGCATAGACTGGTTTTACTAAGTTTCCTTTCTCTATTTTGAGGTTTCCTTTCTTTGTCGCAGGGGTACAGTCAGAGGGTTCATTGACAAAATGATCCTTTGAATGGTTACTATGAATATGAATGATTTGATATAGCATATTTCTCATTTTACTTGAAGTTTGGAATAGCTTGTACTTGAAGTTTGGAATAGCTTGTGCTTGTGCTGGAATTCTTGGTAGAAGTGAATGGAAGGAATAGTGTTGGTGTTAGGTTTCATTTATTATTGAATTCAATGGTTTCCAAGATGTGTTGAAGAGTTTTCTCCTTGTTTAATGTTAACTGTTCCTGCACAATCCACTCATAAAACAGTGAAATGCTATGTGATTGACAATTTCATACAACTGGTCCTTTGGCATGTATTAGACAAAATAGAATTTTCAGCATATTATTATAATTCTATTTCTTTGTTGTAAACATGCCATTGGTTCAGTTTTGTAAAAAAATATGTGTACAATTCTTTTTTTTCTATTTTTTCCATTTGATAATCACAGTCAACATTTCAAAATAGTGAATAACATCAAATAATGGAGATAAAGCATGGGCTATGGCATGACACCAGTAGATTAAAATCGAACCAATAACATGTTTACAACAAAGAAATAGAATGATAATAATATGCTAAAAATTATATTCTATTTAATACACATCAAAGGACCAGTTGTATGAAATTGTAAATCACATAGCATTTCACTGTTGTATGAGTGGATTGTGCAGGAACAGTTAACATTAAACATAGGCAGTGTTCTCTTTACTTTCTCAAATCTCTGCAAGTCAAAAACATTAGAGTTGTATAATACATTTTTAGTATCCTTTTTCCATGGGTCCTAGGTCTTTGGGTCCATGGAAAGGAAATAGATTACAAAATACACTTCAAAACAAAGGAAAAATTTAACAAATTCAGTCTAACTCACTATAGATGAAGGAACAATCATGCTAATAGTTCCTCTAAGTCTTCCAAAACATTTATTGAACTCCCCTAAAGTCCTATTGGATCCCCAAATTGCTTAATCCAATCAACTTACATCAGGATCATGAGAAACTTCAAAGGATTAAAAACATTACTTGGAATAGTCAAATCATTATGCTTTCAAATCAATTACCTATCGACATATCCCTTGCGAGGGAGAGAAGCCAAACACATAAAGAACATGCACATAAACATGATAGCTGAAAAACTTAAATGGAATACACCAAGAAGTACCAAATGATGAATGCTCAATTGTTGTAATGGCAAAGCATTAGAACCGTCCATTTCTAGAACTTGATTTTATAGTCTAAATGATTTTTCTATAGTCGTAATGATTTTTCTAGAACTTGATTTTGTAGTTTTAATGATTTTTCTATAGTCCTAATGATTTTTCTGTAGTACTCTTAATGATTTTTCTAGAACTTGATTTTCTAGTCTTAATGATTTTTCTATAGTCCTAATGATTTTTCTATACTCTTAATGATTTTTCTTTCATCCTAATGTTTGTTGCTCTTGATAAATTAGGCCTTGAATTTGAATTTTTGTTCACTGTTTTATTTCAGCTTGATATTTCATTCATTTTTCATATACACAGAGAGTACACATGCTGATAAAAAATGAGCTATTTGATTAAGGTTAACTATTCATGATTGCAAATAGTCAATATTTTTTATGGTAATCCTTGGTGTATTTCATTTTAAAATAATCATGTTTATATGGCTATGATAAATGTCCCTTTGTGTTGAGAAAATTAGAGTTGAAAAAATGGTTGCGAACAAATCATCCTTCTTCCACCAACATTCTAGTCAATGTACAAGTAACGAGTCATTCCATTCAAGAAAGACCATGTCTAACAATATAAATGCAGAACAAAATAAGGAGTATGCAGAATTTAGTGAGTGTATCTTCCATTAGAGCCACTTCATATGCACAGGTGATGAACATGCATATTTACTTGAGCGCTATTGGGAGATTACCCAATAGCATATACCTTCTATGATCAACTCTTATATGCACAAATGATGAACATTCAAATTTGCTTAAGCAGTACTTTTAGTAGTCCTCCTACACATGTACTATTGTGAAAATCATCACAAGTCCATTTGTTGGAGGGCTACTAAAAGTACACATGTTTGGAGGTCTGAAGGAAACAAGAGAATTTGAAGAGTCACGAGTCTAAAGATTGTACTTAATATATCCAAGCTTCATTCAATGGTACATTCAAACATGAAACAAACCATTCTTAAACTAGATTAAACTAGTAAACCAAAGGACATACTGATTATAAGTAAACTAGTAAACCAAAGGACATGCTTTTACTACTAAGTCTCTATTTTTTGGGCATACTGATTATAATTACTTGACATATATCACAAATGTTTCTAATTAAGGTTGGCGAGATGATTACGCCTATCCTAAAAAAAGATTGTCAAATCATTGTGCTTTCAAATCAATTACCTATCGACGCATCCCTTGTGAGGGAGAGAAGCCAAACACATAAAGAACATGCACATAAACATGAAAAATGAAAAACTTAAATGGAATACACCAAGAAGTACCAAATGATGAATGCTCAATTATTGTAATGGCAAAGCAATATCTGAATCGTCCATTTATAGAACTTGATTTTTCTATAGTCCTAATGATTTTTCTTATTTCTTGTCTGTGCTTGGTGACAAAATTTTGAACATTGTTGACATACTTAAATGGAGTACACAATACCAAATGATGAATGCTCAATTGTTGTAATGGCAAAGCATCAGAACCATCCATTTCTAAAATTTGATTTTGTAGTCTTAATTATTTTTCTATAGTCCTAATGATTTTGAAAATTGTTGACAAAGAGTTTCTTTTTTTGATTGTAGTATAAATGATTTTTCTTATTTCTTGTCTTTTGTCCCTTTTTTATTTCCTATGTCTGTGCTTCATGGTAGGATTTTGTCACCTTCTTTTGATGGTATATTTCATTCAGTCTATGTGGATCGAATACTATTTTGTTCACTATTTTATTTCAGCTTCATATTTCTTTCATTTTTCATATACACAGAGACTACACATGTTGATAAAAAAATGAGCTATTTGATTTAGGTTTAATTTTCATTATTGTAAATGGTTAATATTTCTGATGGTACTCCTTGGTGTATTTCATATAAAAATAATAAATGTAGTAACAATGGTGCGGTGCATTATTGATATATAGGCTTGATGACTCTTGCCAATGTGCCAAACTGTCGATGTGGTGGTGGGAAGTGTGTGTTGAAGACTTCACGGACACCGAACAACCCTGGATGATAATTTTGGTGCTACCCAAATAGAAAAAAGGTTGCTGATGTGTATATATTTAATGTTTCTAATGTAAATACTATTCATTATAATATAAGAACTAATGTAGACTAGACATAGGGAAATAATGGTTGTGGATACTTTAGTTGGGTCAATGACAACTCATCTGCATCTATCCACCCATCTCCACTTATCCACGATGAAGGATTTGAGTGCAAAATGTATCAGGCTAGGACAAATTCTAAAATTATATTTTTACGATGCCTTCTCTGTATTGTAATCACATATCTTTGTTGCGACCATATGTAGAGATGAACTTAGGAATTAGTTAGTTTAGTATTTTCATATTGTAACTAATATTTTAATATGGATATGACATAACTTCTCTTTGCCTCAAGTGCACATATATATGGTTTACATCTTTTTTTAGAATAATTCTTCATGTTGATGGCTCAGGTGAGCCCCAATCTGCTATCAATCACATGATTTAACGTATAGTGTTTTCTTGGTTGTTCCATTTTTTCCTTGACCTTGACTATGGATTGACTATCATTTTCAAGCTTGAGTGTGATTTCGTAACACACACCATCTGTAGATTTGTATGCAATGCTGATTTACGAACGTAAATAATGCATTGAACGTATCTATGAACATTGCATGTATGAAGTCTTGCTAAAGTTTGAGCATCCTCCCTTTATTCCAGTGAGGGATTGGAATGAGTTCATTTTGGATGCAAAGGAGAAAGGGGATACTCAAAGAGGAATTACACCAGCAAATGGGAGAAGGTATAAACATTTTAATAGATTTTTATTATTAAATAATGAAATTTGCATATACTTGTGTTCTAAGCATCCTCATTACATGATTTAAGGTCTTAGTCCATGGACAAATTAAATTAGACTTCCTATCCAAAATACATAAAAAACATGCACATAAACATGACAACTGAGAAACATAAATGTAGATTTCACAATAGTTGAGAAACATAATTGTAGGCATCATAGTCACAATCTTTTGGAGACAACGTAATTGAGTTGTGTACCCAAGCGGTGTAGAGAAACTTCTACACCCCCAATTCCAAGTTGAATACATCTGTTGGAGGACCTTGTATTCATGAGCAACAGATGTAGTCAACTTGGAATTGGAGGTGCAAGAGTTGCTCTCCACCGTCTGGGTATACAACTCAATTATGTTGTCTCCAAAAAATTGTGACCATGATGCCTACAATTATGTTTCTCAATTGTTGTGTCCCAGGACCCCTTATGACCCTTTACAACCATTTAGGATCCCTAAGAATACATTTTAGAGGTCTTAAAATGTCGTAAAGGGTCATAAGAGGCTCCTAGGAGGGGCTAGATGAGCTTCCACCTTCACGTGGTTGGCCCTGTTAAGTAAAGAATGTTTAACTATTCTCGAAACAAAGACAAGCTCAATAATTTAAGGTCCCAGTCCATCAAGATGCTGAAAAAATGATAGGAATCAATGATGGAGAGTTTTTCAATTCTGAGAAGATGTATATGGATTGGAGGCTAGATTGAGTACCAGTGTAGAGTGTTAATAATTATAGCCTTTCAGCCAAGATCAAACTGATCAAATAAATACCCTTGTGTGATTTATAATAATAAGGAGATTATTATTTCATTTATATATATGTGTTGGTTGAATTAGTTAAGGGCCCAAGGTTGGCCTCTTGGCTTTAACATTAAATATATTTAATAAGACCAGGTCGGCCCTCTTGAAGATAATTCAATTCATACATATATGGTGTTGGATTCTAGGGAGAGAAGCACCAAAAACATAATGTTCTTCCCTCCCCCAAAACCTTGATTCTCTACCTTAAGAAAACTTAGATCAACATATATTGGTGTGAAAGATAAGTAGCTTCGGCTAATAGATAAGAACAAGTCTGAGCATGAATAAAGATCAGATTATGATCTGATCCATACAACCATCAATTATTGGCAATGTTAACTGTGAGTTGATTAGGGATGGAAGCCTCTTTTAGGACTGGACTCTTCCTTAATACACTAACACTAAGGTACTAATCAGGTTCTCCTCAGCACCTTTGTTAGTACAGTTGGAGGCATATAGACTGGAGTATACTTGGTTGATATCCAAGTATCTTCTATCCCTTCTTGTTTACTTTATTCTATGTTTAGTTGTGTTAGATCTCTATAGTTTTTTCATTCCAAAGTAGAATCTAAAATATATCAACAAGAGATGATGATTTAGTAACCTACATCTAGAAAACCTTCACAATTATCCCTTCTTTGGCCTCCACTGTTTCTTCTTCTCAAAAACGGTTATCTAGAAACTTTGGAGCCTGCCGATTCTTGCCGTACACAACCTATGCATGTTGATGAAAATGAGGACGGGCATCATAGTAATACAAGTAAACATCTTAAATTGATTGGTGTAGTAATAAAAATTTAATTGCAATTGGTGTTTGGATTAATGTAACAATTTGTATTGCAGCTATGGAGAGTGTAGAGGCCGTTGTTAATGAGCAGGTTGAGGTTGAGGCCGAGGCCAGACAAAATGACCTCAATGTTGATGATGTGACTAGATCAGGTAAAGAGCTATACAATTATGAATGTTTTCAATGCCTTTATTACCAAGGAATCACCGCCCGCCATTAATGAATATTAATGAACACTTACACCATGAAGAAGACAAATGATTAAATAGAAAGAGAGGACCAACTGAACCATCTTGTGGTTAGTCTATATCACATTGAAAAACAATGCCAAGACTTGACAATCAAAACAATCAAAATTTTCTTCAAGACCATGAATGATCAACAACATTCCATCAAAAAACAAAACACTAATCTATGTTATCATTAAGCCATAAAATATATCTTTAAAGTTTAGAAGCATCACAAAAACTTTCAAGAAACATAGTACTATCCAAAATATGTCTTTAAAGTTTATTTCTAATGATTATGATGATGTTGATGTTGATGTCTATAATTTATTTCACTTACTGATGCTTACCTAGATTGAATTTTGAATTGCCAGGTTGGAGAATGCTTTCAAAGTTTAGGGTCTGTTCCACATGATACTCTTAGTTATAGCTCAAATGCAACTCAACATATTTTCGATTCTGGGCAACCCACTGCAGAAACTCATCCGCAGGTGAAATTTAATGTTGTGAATCTTGGCATTGTTAATGTTATTACTTTTCCTCACATTTCATATTTGTGAAAATGTTTCTTGGCATTATCTTCTTTTTCAATTCCTATATTTGCAACTTTTTAGATCATTAACTTAAGCATTACATTTCTTTGTTCAAAGTTTATTCTAACACTATATTATATCTTATTCTTATTACAATGTTCTTTGTTATGGGGCAAGAGGTCAATCTTCATTGTCTTCATTATGGGGGATAGTGAAGATTTCTCTGACAAATAGTAGGTCTTCTTTAGTATCTTATAATAACATGCTAAACTGATAAAGGTGTTATGGGCATTTAATCTGCAATTACTAATAGAAAAAGCATATTATTACTATGCTTAATGTTCCATTTAAGTGCATTTAACACAAAAAAACAAATTTACAAAATTGAACCAGTGGCATGTTTACAACAAAGATGTGTTGAGGAGTTTGCTCCTTATTTAATGTTAACTATTCCTACACAATCCACTCATACAATAGTGAAATGCTATGTGGAAGGGATGGTTGATAGTGTCCCTTGAGGGAAGGGGGATTGTGAAAGACTTTTTATCATTGTATTGTGTATTTCCAATATGTTTGGATGCAGGGCAGACCAGGAGAATGAAGGATCATTCACTGATTACATGATAACCCAGTTTTAAAGGGTCACTGGTTGAGGGGATAGTCAAGGTCCAGATGATTGGGCCATTGGAGGACCCTATTTCTTTTTATTAATTTCTATTCAAATTGGATGCATGGATTTCTTGTGAATTATTGACTATTATGTATCCTGCAACTGCATTTGTAAATCTACATATACTTCTCTAGGGTTGTAAGCCACTTAGAGATCAAAATAGAGAAACTAAATCAGAATCTTTCTTTGTCCTATTTCCTTTTAACAAAGTCTCAACTATCAATGATACAATACACTTGATGCCCTAAGCTATCAATACAAATGATGCCTACCTAGAAGCTCATGGGCTGTCCATTTGATAACCACAATCAACATTTCAAAAAAATGGATATCCTTGAGCACAAGCACCAATAACATCAAATAATGGAGTTAAAGCATGGGCTAGGGCACGACACTAGTAGAATGTGGTCATTTTAGTGATAGTAATATACAATGGCATCATTGAACATATATGCCAGTAATATCAACAAATGTGAATCCAAACATTTGAAAACCAATGACATGTTTACAACAAAGGTCTAATAGAACTCCCAACAATTCTTAAACAATTAAGGTTGGAGTAGACATAGTTATCACACATTTTTTTTGTGTGGTAAAAGGAACATTTGGCTAGGTCAAATCTTCCTTTGTGCTAGCAGTCTACAGAATTAGACCTTTATTAACAATTGATCATATCAGATAACTAGTATGTTTAAGAATTGTTGGGACTGGTCCTTTGGCGTGTATTAAACAAAATATATAGAATTTTCAGCATATTATTATCATTCTATTTCTTTGTTGTAAAATGCCATTGGTTCAGTTTTGTAACTTCACTATTGTATGAGTGGATTGTACATGAATAGTTAACATTAAACAAGGAGCAAACTCCTCAACACATCTTGGAAACTCCATTCACTTCTACCAAGAATAAAGCATTTAATCCATTCAACATTACATATAATCATTAGACAATTACATTTTCTGACTATGTAGAGGAACAGTCACGACCAAAATGACCAAAACTACTTTCACCCTTGCACAAGCTATTCCAAACTTCAAGTAAATTGAGCAATATGCTATATCAAATCATTCATATTCATAGTAACCATTCAAAGGATCATTTTTTCAATGAACCCTCTGACTGTACCCCTATGGCAGAGAAAGGAAACTTAGTAAAACTAGTCTATGCCGCTGTTTGTGAGGGTACAATCATTATAAGTGCTTCTCAAACCTCTCCAAACATGTAAGATTGTCTTTTAATACTTTATTGATCTCTTCTAAACATTGACCAAATAAAAGCTACATTTGAATCCACACACAATGACCCCAAAATGAAGTGTTTTGTATCCTTTAATGAATCTCAATTACTGGTAATGCATGGATAGTCAAACCGGTAGTCTCCAAAGAATTCAATAAGTGACTCAATTGTATTTAATACACACCAAAGGACCAGTTCTATGAAATTGTCAATCACATAGCATTTCACTATTGTATGAGTGGATTGTGCAAGAACAATTAACATTAAACAAGGAGCAAACTCCTCAACACATCTTGGAAACCATTGAATTCAATAATAAATGAAACCTAACACCAACACTATTCCTTCCATTCACTTCTACCAAGAATAAAGCATTTAATCCATTCAACATTACATTAATCATTAGATAGTTACATTTCCTGACTGTGTGCTAGAGGAATAGTCACGACCAAAATGATCCAAACATTTGAAAATAGTGAATCGATATCCTTGAGCACAAGCACCAATAACATCAAATAATGGAGATAAAGCATGGGCTAGGGCACAACACCAGTAGAATGCGGTCATTTCAGAGAGCATTCATGATCAAATAAAATGCAATGCATTTGAAATTTGTGGTCGAATATGATGCTAGAGGCTCGAAAGATGAAGAAATCACATACGAAGAACATGCCATTGGTTCAGTTTTGTAAATTTGATTTTTGTGTAATTAGTAATTGGTAGATTAAATGCAGATAACACCTTTATTAGTTTAATTAGCATGTTATTATCATATCAGATAAAGTATGTTTAAGAATTGTTGGGACTGGTCCTTTTGTGTGTATTAAACATAATAGAATTTTCAGCATATTATTATCAATCTATTTCTTTGTTCTAAACATGCCATTGGTTTAGTTTTGTAGATTTGTTTTTTGTGTTAAATGCATTTTTCGTGAGGAGGGGTCTTGTTCTGAGGAGATTGATGAAGATCGCGCACCTCAAAAACCAATTCATAAGGTACCAATCCATGTTTCCTATTCACTTATATTTTTGGTTTGGTAAATCTCCTTATAATTTTCATGTCCTTTCTTTTGATTACTATGGATGAGATATATATCTTACATTTAACATTCAGTTTCTTTACATTTTAGAACATGTAGTATGTTTTTTGAGGATTTTACCAAATCAACTTTTAACATAAACCAAAAACACCAAACTGATATCTTGCCCTTGCAACATGACAAAATATTTGCATTTGACCAATAACTACAAGCAATTGAATGATAAATCCACATACCTGTATCTTTGTAAAACACTTGGAACATCAAAAAGATGGCTAAGTGGCTGCCACCATGATTTTTATCTACTGAATATGGGAAATAAAAACACCAAAAGGAATCGAATAGAAAACATGATTGGTCATTTCAAAGAGCATTTATGATCAAATAAAATGCAATGCCTTCTCTCACTCTTGATCAACTTTCACCCGCTCATTTTCTCCCATTCCTTTTCTCTACAATCAAAATAAAAATGATTTGGCCGTTTCAAAATAGTGAATCGATATCCTTGACCACAAGCACCAATAACATCAACTATTTTGATCTATGGGTACCCTAATGTTGGCAAGAGTTCTTTTATTAATAAGATTACTCGGCAAGCTTGAAGAAGTGATATATTTTGGCAAATGAAGAGTGGAAAGATGATGATGTTCCTGAGATCATGGATGGACACAATGTTGCAGATAGAATGGGAAGACATCTTTCGAGCCTAGCCCTGGATCCTTTGACAATTGGGGTAGGATCGAGACCCAGGCTAAAAAGATGTCTTCCTTTTTGTTGTGGAATATAGGCTCTGCTGTTGCAACAATGACAGACTGCGATGTACATATCACAATAGCTGAGAAACATAAATGTAGGCATCATGGTCACAATTTTTTGGAGACACAACATAATTGATTTCTATTCCCAGATGATGCAAAGCAACCACTACTTTGAATCATCTTGAAAAACCACTCAATTATGTTGTGTCTCCAAAAAATTGTGACCATGATGCCTACATTTATGTTTCTTAGCTGTTGTGTCCCAAGACTCCTTATGACCCTTTACGACCATTTATGATCCCTAAGAATACATCTTAGAGGTCTTAAAATGTTGTAAATGGTCATAAGAGGCTCCTAGGAGGGGCTAGGTGAGCTTCCACCTTCACATGGTTGGCCCTATTAAGTAGAGAATGTTAAACTATTCTCGAAATAAAGAGAAGCTGAATTTAAGGTCTTAGTCCATGGAGATGCTGAAAAAATGATGAGAATCAATGATGGAGAGTTTTTAGATTCTGAGAACACATATATGGACTAGAGGCCAGATTGAGTACTAGTGCAGAGATGATGATTCAATAACCTACATCTATAAAAACTTCACAATTATCCCTTCTTTGGCCTCCAATCATTCCTCTTCTCAAAAATGGTTATCTAGAAACTTTGGATAGTGTTTTCTCATCCATGCACAAAATGTGCTAGTGATCGTATAAAATTACTTTAGGCCTCCAGTATTGATGAGATGTACAAGTGTAAAATGTTTTTGTGAGACTATGATCAATTTCTATAGTGTACATAAATGCAAGGTGGTGATTATTCTCGACGATCGATAGGTAGCTAGGACTAAAGATAACACAGCTCAAGAGACCATCATAGGTTGTCTCTTTCTTCGGTCTATATTATTGACATAATGTTTTACCTTTCATTTGCTCATCAAATCTAGGGATTTGAAAGAATTTAATAGAATATTTTCATGACAACATATACTATTTAAGTTGACATTGCACAAATTTATCTACTTCGTGCACTTGTATACTATGAAGACAGAGATAAAGAAGCATCTCCTCCCATGGCAATGCTTCTTTATCACCATCCTCATAGTCTACAAGTGCACGAAGTAGATAAATTTGTGCAATGTCAACTTAAATAATATACGTTGTCATGAAAATATTCTATTAAATTCTTTCAAATCCCTAGATTTGATGAGCTAATGAAAGGTTAAAAATGATGTCAATAATATAGACCGAAGAAAGAGACAACCTATGATGGTCTCTTGAGCTGTGTTAACTTTAATGTGCCTATCCGTCAGTTTTTCAACAATTCATAATTAATTCTAACAAAAGTGCTATGCATTCAACAGATAAAATGTCAAAAAAAAATCATTTTTGACATTTAGTGCGATAGTAATGCTATACGTTCGACAGGAAAACCTGTTGGAGAATAGTGCATAACTGTCGCTATTCTAACAGTTTAAGTGTCGTAAAGAGAACATTTTTGACAAAACTTTCGATAGTGAGGCCATATCACTGATAGGTAGACCTTTCAAAATATGATGCTAACTATCGGTATTCCAATAGTTAAACCGTCAGAATGAATATGGTTTGACAGTCAGTTCCAACAGAGATTGTATATTTCTGATAGGTCTTGTTATCAAAATTTTGATGGATGAACCAGAGGAAATGCCATTTCGAAGCTGTTGTCATTTGTAACTTTCTGATGTGAGGTGTCGGTAAACCAACAGGTAGGTCTTTTGTCACAATCTTCTATGCAAAAATGGCTATGGACTCATGTGTCAAAATTATGACAAATGAGCATTGCAAATCCAACAAATGGCTATCGAAATTTGGCCCCAAATGTAGTAGTGGCATCATGTGTAGATATAGGTATGAAGATCTGAGGTTTTTTAAGGATCATGCATAAATTATACGCATGAATCCTTTCAACTGAGTCATGAAGATGTGAAGATTTTGGGGAGACTATTGAGGGGGCATACATAAGTTACAGGTATGGGACCTTCTAGTTGAACCAAAGTAGCTAGTTGAAGATTTGAGGAGATTGTTAAAGGGATGTACATTAATTACAAGTATGAAACCTTTCAATCAAATCATGGAGCTGTTGAAGATTGGTTGTTGAAGGGAGATGATGTATCTTGTCACAAAACCTTTTAGCCCAATAAAATCAATCATTAATTTCTACAGGATCTTATCACAATCTACATATATCTCAGATTTCTACAGGACATAATCATCATGACATATTGCTACAGGAAATGTTTTTTTTTAGTCATATATATATCAGATTTGTATTCAAGGATGCATATCATGTCAAATTAAAGGATATAGAGGAGTGGAGAAAGTTGCCATTATGAGAAATAGAGGGTGCAACAAGTAGTCAACAATACACAAGTTTACAACAATGGAAGAGTTATAGCATAAAGAATAGTTCAACAATAGGGATGACAAACTTCTCAATTTTTAGTTTCCATTGGAAATAAGGGATTATATCAAGTACTCACCCAACAGAGATTGGGAAAGTCTCCACAGAGTAGTTCATGACACTGACATGAAGGAACATTAGTAATCCTAGCAACTAGAAACCCATCATTTTTTTCTATGTATTTGTCCAAGAAGAATAAATTGATTTCAGAGCATAACAACATGAGGTAGGGCATCAAATGATAAATTTAAAATATCATCATAGCTATGGAAACAATTTAATAATTTTGGTATCACACTATTGGGATGGTCAGGAAAGGCTAAAAGAGATATCCGATCAAATATCAGCAGAAGGCATGCTGATATCATTTGAATATTAAAATAAAAGAATGAACGTATCATTAATATTTGTAGTGATAAAAAAATAGTATTATAGATAATGATGATTTTATTAGGAGAACTCATAAAGGCAGACTAAAAGAAAGTGATCCTTACCGATTACTGATAGGGCATCGATCCAATATATAGTGATGAAATAGTATAAAGTGTAATAATAACAAGAAACACATTTCTATATGACAAGATGACAAATGATTCTCTCTCAATAAGTGATATGCCAATCAAATTATCAAAAAATATGTTAAAGAGGCTAGAAAAGAAGTGAGTAGCACTGATAGTCGAGGGTCCTTCGTTGCAACACATAGAAATTAAGAGAAGGATGTTGGGTTATTGGTAGAAAGGAGTTTCATTGATAGGGATTCCCAGTTTTTCATCGCTGCATGTTATAGCAATAGAATGGTCAAAGTTGGTTTAAGGCATTGGTTGGAGATGGAACCAGTTAAGCCAATGAACAATGGGTTGTCGCTATAATGTATGGTGATAACATGAAGAAATGATATGTAGATACAGGGCTATATATAGTTTTTTTTAAAAATTCAAGGCTTCAACAAGAGCTCTCACGGAATGGAGGCCTCAACATAAGTAATCAATATTAAACCCTTTAGTTAGCACATGGAAAAAGAAGCACAATTTTCTTTCAAGAAGCTCAACAAAAATAAAAAACCCTTTGTAAATTTTAGTTATGAATGCAAAAGGAGAAAATATCTTTTCATTTTACAATTTTCTCAGAGTCAAAGAAGTGATAAGTTGCAGATTCCTAAACTAAGACAAAGGTTGCAATTGCCTTTTTCTTAGGATCTGAGAGTTGAGAGAGGGTGAAAAGTGTTTTCAAGTCTTCATACAAGTGGAGGCCATAGAGTAGCAAAAACTCAAACATTCATCTCCAAACCCTTCAAGATGACAACTAGGTCTCCGAAAAAGTTCATAAAGCTTCCATGTTTTTTTCTTCAAACCCTTGAAAGCAACATCTCGTGACAAAGGAAAAATGTAGGGATATACAGAAACAATAGTGAACCAAATATCTCATCTCCAAAGCTTTATGGAGGCAATAGTTAGTGAGATAAGAGTGAAACGATAATGGAGGAATGTTTGAGAAAAATCAAGCAACAAAGCATGGCAGCCATGGAACGACAACAAGTCCCCAAACTTCAGTTCAAACCCTAGCAAGGTCAGTAGTTGTAAGAGGAGTAGAGCAGCAACAAGGAAGACAATAGTGAGCCAAATGAAATGTTTTAGGGTTTTTATCCTATGTAACACATGCCTTCGTGACTTTCCCTTGCTTTAACCTTTGGCTTAGTTTAACCTTTTCCTTAGTAGCATCCCTTAGGATTAGTTTAGTAAAGGAAAACAAAATTATTATTATTTAAATAATAATAAGTATTGTTAAAATAATGAAATATAATTTAAATAATATCATTTTTAAAATGATATTTATTAAATTGGGTATTTCATTGTTTTTAATTATACTTATTATTTTTTAATATGAATATAATTTTGTTTCATTTTTTTGTTTTGTGAGTTCCTTCAATTTATTTATTTAATATTTAAATACGAATCTTGATATACTTAAATTAAAATAGATAGTGTTAACTATTTTTTTTAATTATAAGTATATTAGGATTCATTTTTAAATATTAGGTAAATAAATTTAAGTCTTTTTATTTATTTATTAAGTATTACTTAACTATAGTTTAATATATATAGTTTTGAACAAATAAGTTAATTGTTTGTTTCTAAAATTAAATATATTAAAATATTTTTAAGTAACAGGTAATAAATAAATAAAAGGAGTCTTTGGGGGCTTTTCATTGTTGCATTAGTTATGAATAATATTAATGTGTGTCACTACTATAAGACAAATATTATTAATTATTCAAGTGCAGTTTGGAAGTCTTCTTTAGGAGTTGGCCTTAGGTTATATCATGATTTTCTAGGGATGGATCTTTAGTTGGCTACTCATTCTATGCTCACTTAGAGGAGAGTTTTTATGTTCATGATTAGTTGTGGGATAATTCATGCCTATTTATAGCACTTTAGAGCCTAGTTGGAGGTATTTTGGAGCTATCTATCAGTTGTCATCAGTTGGGGAGCCAATTTTAGCAATTTGGTTACAATTTCTTGTAGTTATATCCCTATTTCAGTGGGATTTATTTTCACCACAAACCCCAATTTTTTTAAATGTTTTTAGGATTTTGAGCATTTTTGGGGCAGGTTTGAGTGGTTTTTCAGTTGGCCATGGTTTGGTGGAGTTTGTGGATTAGTGGAACTAGAGTTTCTGACAATTTAGCTCATATTTTTGAGGGGTTTTCTCATGCATCCAACCCTTTCTAATTCTTGGTCCTATTTATTGTATTTTGACCTCATTTTTGAGGAATAATCTTTTAGCTCTAATTTTTGCACATTGTAAATTTTTGAGTGAATTGTATGAGCATTTTGTAGCAGAGATTCTTTTCCAGCATTGATTATACTGATACAACAGTTCCTTCTCATAGATTTGGATGCAATATAGGGGATTGTTTCTTTTATGTTGTGTTTATCCTTCATTCAAGCTATAGTCCTTGCTGCATATTCGAATCTCAATACTTGTTATTGTAGGTCTATGTTTGTGTCCTTATTCTTTTGTAGAAAATTGGTGAAGCCTAGTTTCCCTTTCAAAGCAAAAGATTCCAGGTCCTTGAATAGAATCTTTTTTTATAATTGCATGTTTGTCTGAGTGTTGAGAATCATTAGTGTCTTCAATAATTCTTGTTGAGTCAATCGAAGTTACATACAAATCATTGGTGTATCACCCCATTAAGGTTTTACATATTCATATTTTTCTCATTCCCTTCCCTCATACACATTTAGTTTTAGGTGAGCATTATTTAGGAACTGGCCTATCTTCTAAAAATTCTTCTCTTTTTTTAGGATAACCCACCACCTGAGAGATTTTCCATGTTTCAACAAGATAGTTAGATTCCACATCAAGCTATAGGAAAAATCTCTATTGACAATGGTACCCTTAAAATAAACCTTATCTATCCTCTTCCTCAGCTCAAAAACTTTTAGTTCATCTTCAGCAGTTGGCTTGTCCTTCGCCGAGTGATCCTATTTCTCCTTTCCTCGGGATCTACCTTGATGTTTTCTTTTCAACTTATCTTCTTCCTTTAGAGCATATTGATAAGCATCCTCAACTGAATCAATCTTCAACATACCAATTTCATCTTGAATATTTAATCTCAAACCATTAATATAATGAGCTACCTTTTCCTTGGAAAGTTCTCTTTTCCCAGACCAAATGGTCAACTTATAGAACTCCTCGGTATAATCCTTCATAGAAAAATGCTTCTATTTCAAATTTTGCAACCTCTTAAACAACTCAAGTTCATAGTCCATAGGTATGAAATTAGCCTTTAAATTAGTCACCATCAATCTCCATCTAGCGATCTTTAGTTCACCTTCTTCTCTATCTCACTGCAATTCTTTCCACCAAAGAGTAGCATGTCCTTTCAACTTAGTCTGTGCCAACCTTACTCTGAGTGGATCACCAATATCCTCTAATTTAAAGTAGTCTTCCAATTCACCAATCCAATCAATCAGGTATTTAGGATTCAAAGTACTTGATAAATTAGAAACATTGATCTTATGCTTCAACTCTAATCGAGTGCCAGATCTATCCAATCGGTCAGCTCTATCATCTAGATATATTTCAACATGATTAGTTCTATCCTCTCCACTAGATCCAAAAACTTCAAATTATTAAGAAGCTTCCTCATAACCATCCTCATTTCCCACATTTTGAGGTACACCAGCCTTAGCCCTTATGATCTTAGTGATCATGTCATTCTTCATCAATTCCATCTCAGATCTAAAATCTACTTTAACCTTCTTTGGAATCCTTGGCTCTACAACATCATAGAGATCTACACTCACCCTAGGGTCCAATCTTCTCAGAGGCATCTTCCAAGATCTTCATAAACCCAAGGCAACAAATCACCACCAGATCAACTAATATCTGAGAAAATTTACCCAACCCAAGTTCCTAGTGCAAATTGTCTCACCTTCGGGGATCTATCCACACACTTAAGAATTCCATCTCTGATACCACCTGACATAGTGCAAGGCCAAGAGAATCCCTAGAGGAGATGTCCAAGCCCCCAGCTAAACAACCACACAATGGAATCACAATAGCAAAGCAAGATCTGATAATAATCTGAACTCTTTATTCATAAAATAACTTATTACTAGTTATGGCCAATTAAAAAGCAAGTAATAGTTTTGCAAGATTCAATTAAAACTCTAACCCTAGCTAGACAGATCTAAAACAACACATCAATCTAGTAGAAACATCCAGAAAGATCTAAACTTGTGCTCACAAGCCACCAAGCAATCTCCTTGTTCCTAGGTCACAACCACTAGCTCTACTCACCAATTCACAGCTTCAAATTCCTAACTTGAATCTCTGATCCTCCTCTCCTTTATTCTCCTCTAAAAATCTACCCTAGACCTCCTTATATACTACTTTAGCCAAAAGTTGGCTAGAAGAAAGAAATAAATCCTAAACCTAGTCTGCTACCAAAGACAAATAAATATACCTCAAATCAGCTTACAAATAATATTATATACACATAGGATAAATATCCAAGACCCAAATAGGTCCACACACATCCTGATAATTGATCCATGTCATGATCATACACTACACACATTAAATGCATTAAGTTTACCGATCAAATCCGCAAGACCTCCATTCGGCAAGCCAAAATGTCAAGTGTTAGAAAAACTACCGAGCAATCAAGGCATCACCAAGAAAGCATGCCAACCAAGCTCCATAAGAATTTTCAATTATAGGTTATATCGAGTACCAAAAAAAATTCCAAGCTCCCTCAACAACCAAGTCCTTCAACGACTGAGTCCTTCAGCGACAGAGCCCTTCAGCGAATGATCCCCTTAGTCAACACTGCAACGAAGCAACACTTCTCCAACACTAAGGCCAAAAGAATCCAACATGCAGGATTTCTAACTACCCCAGGGTGCTCCTGCATTAGTAAGCTAGGGTTTCTTCCCCTATCTAATGTTCATTAAGGAAAGATGCATGCTGCATCAATACAAGGACTCAATAGAATGTCTATCTTGTGAGTTGATGCTAGTGTTCACTTTTTAGGTGAAGCCTGAAGTTATAAAAATGATGTTTATGACTACAATGGAAAATCTATACACTTGAGGTATAATTTAAGAAGTTTATGTTTATTTGGCATTATTGTCAAAGAGGGAGATGAACAAATATACATCATAGAGGGAGAAGATCATAGAAGATCAAAAGGAGAGATGAATATTTCAATTGATGTAAGAAGGAGATATTTACTAAAAGAGGGAGAATAGTAATTGAGAATAGTATATCATAGAGGAAGATGAGTATTAGCAGGGAGATGAATGGAGATGAAATATAAGAGAATGTTGTTGATGGAATCTAAATGGAAAACTGATAGAAAGAGATAGACTATAGATAAAAGATCAAGAAAGGAGAAGTTGCTAGTCAAAGGGAGTACAAAATATGAATGACAATGAAAGTATACCATCATCAATTGAACACTAAATTTTTTAGTGTTGCCATCAATGCCAAAGAGGGATATTGTTACTATAACTGATAGTAATGTTGAAGATTGATTATTTGACGCAGCTGATGATGAAGACCAACAAAAATAAGAGGAATACATGATAGTAGAAATATTAGATCATTTATTGTCTTGTCATTAATGTCAAGAAATTGATTTATGGTTTATATTATGTTTCCATATCATTTGGTAATGATATAAGATGAATGAGTTAAGGAGAAGAAGAAATGACAAGTTGAGAAGTTGAAGAATTTAATTGGGAAACTGGTACAGATCGGACAATAATTAGATTATGTTGATATAATTTTTTTCGACATAACATATGATTATGTTAAGTTGGTAAAGCATGATGATGAAGATTTGACATTTCATTAAGTGAAGTTATTTTGACTACTCAGTAGAAAAGTCACTCGGTAAAGTAAAGGTAAAAAGAAAGGTCACTTGGTAAAGATCCAAATTCTAATGAAGAACACCGAGTGAGGAATAGATATTAAATAAGGATTGAAACTACATTTAATGTTTAGCTATGGTGAGATGCATGATCATGATGTTGAGGAAAGTTAGTTACAAGAGATCTATGGACAAGAAAATTCAAGGTAAAGATCTATGGAAAGATATAACAAGATAAAAGAGATGGAACAAGTTTCTAGAAAAGTTTAAGTTCCTAGGTGAAAAGAAAACGTATTACCAAGATTCAATTTAAAGGTATAATGAATTGAATGTTCAAGATTGATTAAAGGAAAATGTAATAGATGAGATTAAGAGGAAAAAAGATGTCTATATAAAGGATGATCTTGTATGGACAAATGGTTGGCAAACTAAATAGTTGAAGGGTTACTAGCTATTGCAAAGAAGAAGGAACAGAGAAATTATGAGTTTGAAAAGAAGGATTTGATGAAGTGTTGATGCCAGTTGATAAAGAAGAATTTAAGTGAAGACAAAAGAGTGCACAAGGATTTGATTGAGAAAAGATGCAAATTTATAGGTTAATTTTATTATTGTTGCTTACTAGCATTTGTAATAGATAAATATCTTAACAGAGTAGACTTAACCTTTTTATTGTAAAATCCTTGGAAAAGGTGACATCCTAAAGAGTGTTTAAAACCCTCTAACAAGGCCACTCCTAATAGGGTGAAGATCCTAATAGATCTGAGGTAAATCCCTTAATTGGGTCACACCTAACATTGTGTATTATAATCTTTAACTAGATTAGCTCTTAACTAGGTGTACTTTAGAAGAGTATTTTCTTAGTGGGTGACAATTCCCATAGTGGTTTTTCCCAAAGTTGGGTTTCCACATTAATTATTTGTATTACATGTCATGAATGATTATTGATTTTTATAGTTTATTTACTGATTTAAGCAATAGTGTATTGTGTTTCAACCAAGCTGCTACCAAGTTAATCAGAGTAAAGTTGTTAAGGTTTTTTGGATCAGGGATTACTGATTCACTCCCTCTCTCAATAATCAAACAAAAATCCTTAGAGATTTCATCTAGAATTTGTACTTGTGGTCTAGCCAAGAATGCTACAACATGCTCTTTTAATGTTCTATAGTTCTGATTGCATAAATGTGGTGGGATTGTCCATGAAAGTCCCACCTTAAGAAATAACTTGTTTATTTATTAGAGGGGGAAACCACATTCCACTAAATGTCATGTGCTAAAGGAGTTGAGCTAGTTTTGAGTAGGCATTGTGTAGCCTTAAGAGGGATAGAAGTCCTAGTTGACATTGTAAGGTGTTGAGATGCAAAGGGTTGTCATAGGGAGAAGATGAAGTGTATGTGATCAGTTAAGAAGAGAAAGCAATCTGATGGATTAGTGCATGATTTCAAGGTTTGGTATGAATCAATGGGTTATTATTTATTTGGTTGAGATAGAGTAGAGTGGTTTTCATGAGATATGAAGAAGAGGAGTTTTTTCTTGAAGGACAATGAATACGTGAGTGTTGTTACAAAAAAAATAAGGATAATGAAGAGAGTTGGTATGGTATGACCTTGTTTTTTTGTAACAATAGTCACCTCTTCAAATGTCCTTCAAGAAAATACTCCCCTTACATACCATCAACACTTCATATCTGATCACAATCTCTGTCACATAAACTCTTGATCTTGACAATGACCCAAAAGGTTAGGCCTCTATGCATTAGGCCTCAACACTCTTTACAACCCTCACACACTTCTCACCAACCATGGTTACACAAATATAATTTTCATTGAACATCATATCAACCTTTGATCCAAACAGAAAACCCTAATTCTTGACTAATCACATACCCTTCTTGACTATCATACTATTCCCTATGATATAAATACTCCTTTTT
Organism: Chamaecyparis obtusa; assembly: GCA_027943335.1. Lineage (NCBI taxonomy): Eukaryota > Viridiplantae > Streptophyta > Pinopsida > Cupressales > Cupressaceae > Chamaecyparis > Chamaecyparis obtusa. Next base: position 1,577,845 of record BSBK01003945.1, on the reverse strand, counting down.
GACACATCAATAACCCTCATTGTCAACTTCACACTCCTCTAACATAAATAATAACTTAATGGACTAAGATTTTCCTTTTAAAGAACCCCTTCAACAAACCTATACTTTGGATCTTTCCTATTGCCACAGAACCTCAACTTCAACCAATTTTATCTTATTGATCATTATGTCTAATCAAATTTACATTGACTAAAAAACTTAATCTCTAATTTGGACCATCACTTCAATTAAGGGAATTATTCACAACCATTTAGTTATAGGTTGTTAAATATGGAATGAGTATATAAATAAATGTCAATCTTGTTTTTGGTTGAAGATCACTGATTTTTTGGTTGAGAACCTTACCAAAAAGTATATTGTTTCTTCGTATGGAAGAAACTTTCCTCCTGTAGAATCATCTCCTCATGTCAAAATATATCAAATATCTAGCATACAAGAAAATATTAGTTAATAAATATCTTATAGAATCTAAATATGTTGGTATTAACTAGGAATCATAGTAGTAAGAAGTCATTTTTCAATCACAAAGAGTTGATGAATAGGAAATGAGGTTTGCACCAGTACATGAAACTAGATAAAATTAAGATTAAACCATTGTTCATTTCTAAAACTACATTTTAACAAATAAAAATATTTATAGATGCAATTATATTTGAGTTTCCAATTTAAAAATTTTGTAAGTATAGTAAATCTTAAAAAAATCATCAATTTCAAGCCCTTCTTGAGAGGCATTCCAATCATTTGAATTAGAATATTTCCTTAAAATAGAATGTGGTTTTCTTAGGAGGGTAGTAATAGGGATCTATGTCATCAAAGTTTTCAACTATTGATTGTTCATAACCAACCTTACCTCTTTAGCATCCAACAAATCCCTCTATATAATTAATGACTTCAAAATATAATATGAACCAGGTGTATGTGCCTAAATAATAATAGATATGTTAAATTGCATATAATACCAATGCACCACTCAAGGAAGAATTGAAGTACATTTTATTACCTAGTTGTTCAAAGTCCAAGCCATCTAATAGGGAAATCAATCATTCTTTTCTATGAAAATGCAAATATATCGGAAGGGCCTCAATCCTACAAACAATATCTTATCAATATGATATGTATCCCAAAATAATAATTTTCATCTTCTTCCTCTTATAAGATGCATTCCTTGTAAGTAGATATATATAAATTGAGATACCATAGAGTATCATTGTGAAACATTCTCCAATCCCAACATCAAGAAGCAATAACATAATCTAATGTATATAAAATATATAAATAACAATGATGAAGACCCATACGTAGGGATAGAGGTATCAAAGGGTTTCATAGGGAATCATGTGCATTGAGAGAAGAGCCCTTAGAAGGGGGAAAGAGTTATAAGACCAATGTCAAGATCTGGTCCAAGATAAGAATCAATGGGAAGATGTAGTGTAAGGGTTTTGTTAAGAGTTTGGGAAAGGGGACAATCACACTAGATGTCTATATGTTAAAAGAATTGGTGGGAATTTTGGAAGCCTAATTTGTTAGTCGAGAATGTCATTTGCAGTTGTAATCACTAAAAATTGGACAAGATCAATTTATTGACAAATCAAGGCAAATCAAGGTAAAATCAAGGCAATTAAATTGAATCGAGCATTTGGCCAATCAAAATTAAAATCAAGTCTTAATTCAATATAATTCAAAATCTAAAGCCAAAAGATCAATTAAAAGAATTTAAATCAAGTGAAATTAAATCAATGTGCAATTAATCCAATTAATTGTATAGTTTGAATTAAATCAAATCAACCCATTCAAGGGGTGCACATGGCTAAATAAATGAATTAAAATCAATTGATTAAGTCCTAATTTCTCTCAACACCACATGGGAAGAAAAAGCCTCAACCAATAGGATTTAAGGAAAGGAGCTCACATGGATCAAGCCAAAATGAATCTCAATCACTCATTCCAAAAGAGAATATTGTCTATTCATTTTGTCTACTTGTCCCAAGCTTTGACAACACAATATTTAAATTTTCTTCAAAGGGTGGAACCAAAGACTCAACTCAAGCTTAATCATGATCAACACAACTACACCCCCTACCCTTCTCTAAATCTATAAAAGGAAGGCTAAAATCAATCAATAATCAATCCACAAATCTGAGAATAGTATCAAACCTCTTGAGAATTATAGCTAGAAAGGCAATTTAGAAGTTAATTAAGCATTTCTATTTGGAATTGAACTAATTAGCTTGCTTTATCAATCATTTCTCATTCTAGGACTATCATTAATGGAAGCTTACTGAGAGCTTCACATTAACACTCTTAATTAGAGAGCCATAGGATGCTTAATTGTGCTTTATTTGCTAAAATAGAGTTGCTAATTGTGGTTATTTAGTTTCTATTTGATTTATTATTCAATAATAATTCTATCAAGATACTATTCCTAGTATACAAAATGGTGCCCATCGTGGGGCATTAGGCTTCACTTTTTCAAAATCTCGTAATCTTCATTTTTGGTCAAATTTTTGCAGGTTTAACTCTCGGGTTTGTAGAAAAATAGCACTTTTAAGACTTCAAATGGTGCTTTTGATCAATTGAACAATGCTTTTGGGCACTATTTCAGTGTTTCCATGACAAATTTGTGTGCCTTTGCACAGTCAAACAGTGCATTTAAATCCTTCTGACTTCTATCTTGCATTCTAACAATGCTTATTCCCTAACTACTGAGCATTTCTAAACATTTCTACAGTGCTTTTACATACTTTTTGAAGCCTTTGCATGATCATTTAGCACTTTTACTATCGGTTTATGTGCTTTTAAAAGTTTAAATAGCACTTTTGAGCTGATATGCAATGCTTTTAAATAGTTAGATAGTGCTTTTAATCATTTCTACAGTGCTTTTACATAAACTACAAAGTTTTATATTCTAACTATCAGAAAATGAAGTTCATGACTCTGTAGGATGACTGATCACAGAAAAGTGAAAAATCCATAGAGAAGATTTAATAAAAAAGGCAAAGCTTTAACAAGGAAAATCAAGGAGGAGAACATTGCTCATATTAAACTTGTCTTGGAGAATTCACAGCAAGAGGCTCAGGTATATGATCATTACATCAAAGTTGTAGAAGCATATAAGATTAAATTTATTTCATTAAATTGGATATTTTCGCCTTAAATCAAGTTTTTCTTAAAATTTGCAAGTAAGGTCTTTAGATTCAATTTTATCTTTGCCTCTTTAATTTTATCTTTGTTTCCATCACTTTTGTTGGTTTTGTTAACTAGCTTATTGGAGGAAAAGTACATTGGAAATGAACGATTGCCAAGGTAAGCATAAAAATTGCAAAATCAATAAAAAATACCCCTAGCTTTTTGCTAGCTACAAGGGAAAGGTAAGCCTAAACTTAGTCAAATTTTGTACTTAAATTGTGGCTTTGGTGCTTTCAAAATTCTAGTAATTAAAATGCAGCCTATTATTGTTTGAGAAATTTTGACACTAGGCCTATGCTCTTCACTTCTTTTAGTGAATCAAAATGCCAAACATGTCAAAATTTCTTGATTAAAAGAAAGGTTAAGGAAATCAAGCACATAAAATCTTAAACCCCTTGTTTTTAGAAGAGAGTAGCAATACTCAATTCTCTCTAGTTAGTGGGTTGGTAATTGGACATTGTTTATTGTGTTTGGGAAATTAAGAAAAAGTTAGGGATATGCTCTTCACCTTATGGTGAATCAAATTCCCAAAAAATATTTCTTAACTCCATTTCTTTACTTTCCATGAACATGCCAGATCTTTAGTTGGGCTCACCTCCTGAGATTTTCCTTATAAGGGCCAGTGAGAGGGACATCCCAAAGTGGGATACACTTGCTTTTGTTGCAATAATCGAACCCACTATAAAATGAAATACATACATCCTTAATGGGGTGTGTGACAAAAGGATACTAAATTTTTGAACTTCCTCGAGTAGTCCTTATGAATTGCACAAAATTACAATATACTGGTGGTGGGAATCCTCTTAATGATGTAGCCAAGGGATGGTGGATCCAATTAAGGATAGTCCAAACCTTGAACCTTCAAAATTACACAGTAGAAAAATAAAAAATAACAATTGTTTCAAATCAATTTTCATTAACATGCCCGACTTTAAGGCCTTCCAAGTTAGGGCCAATTACAATCAGAAACAATTCTTCTTGATCCACACAGATCCAATACAATCTAGCTACTTCAATTTTGAAACAATCAGTAAATGATGGAAACGCTAAGGTAGATCTAAACTTGAGCTCACAAGCCTTTAAGCAATCTCAATGTCTCCAAGTGTGCAAACCACTAGCTCTGCTATTAAAACCTATCAGATAATAATATGATCTGCAAGATCATGCAAGACCTTTTCCACAACTTTGCCAACTCCATCTTTCCAACACCTCCAAGACTAGTATTTTAGATCTAACAAGTGTGTGTCCCCCTCAAACATCTACCCAAACACCTTTTAAATACTAATAATCAGCCACAAGCTAGCTAGATGAAACTCTTAACTCTTACAAACAAATATTAAATGCAATACATGTCAGCTTACAAATCACCTTACAAACATTTAATATAGCATGTTGGCCTCTAGATCCATTTATGATAATCCAACAAAAGATACAAATAATAAATGCATCAAGTCGGTCCAACACAAAACTCTAGTCAGTAAACCAGAAGTACCGAGCAACAATGATATAACCAAGCATGCCAGGCATCACCAAGCACCAGTGTCGACCAAGCACCATAGACATTGCTGAGTAACACTTTTACCAAGTGCCAAAGATTATCAAGTTCCTTTAGCAAATAAGCTTCCTTCAATAACTAAGACCGTCGGTTAAGGCTGCAACTGAGTAACACCAGCCAAAATAAAAAACACACATGCAGTTTCACTAAGGACCAAGAATGCCCCTACCTCAACTAAGAATACCCTTGCATCAGACACCCCAGGTTCCAAAAAAATTTCATATCTAAGAAGAACATCTTCTAGGATTCAACACATAAACCTTGAACTAGTTCTTCACATACAAGTTCACCTTCTCACTTTGCATATTCTTCCACTTCAGCTTCCTCTATCTTTTCAAGTCTTTCCTTGACAACACACAGGTCGGTTCTCTAAACTGATCATTCATTTTCTCTGGATCCACCAACTCAACTATTGGAAAGTTGACTATACTAGTGTATATGACTTAATATAGTGTTTTCATTATGGAAACAAAGTCATATGATGTTTTGGAGTCAGCTCTTATGATAATAAGATAAAAAATTGGCTGTGTTGAAGACTAGATAGTATACAGAGTACCTGAAGGTCAGAGCATCCACGCACATGCATATGATAGATTATGGTATGCACCCAAGAAGTTAAGTTGGTAAGACCATATTCATGCTACATCTAAGAGTGCATGACCAGAAGATTCAGTATGAGGAAGATACAAAGAGTTCAAGTTGCACAGACAGTGAATGCGAGAGAAGAATAGTGCAAGCAATCAACTGTTGGTATTTTGGTTAGCGATTATATTATTATGTTGTAAAGGCTATGTGCCTATTGTAATTAAGTTCTAGACATATAATTATGTTTTTTTGTAAACATGCTTGAGCCAGTTCAATTGAAAGCATTGTATGTAATCGGTTAAAGGGCCGACCTAGTTAATTGTTTTGTATGCGCATATAAATATTGGATGTGCCATTGTAATTAAGCATGAGAGTTGTTATAGATTTGAGAAAAGAAGAGAAGAAGTTTTTAGAGAGATGATAAGATGTATTAGAGCTTTGTAACATGTCAAAGCATCAATGCATCAAAGGAACTGATCAGACAAGTAGTGTCACAGTGACAGTTCATCCAGCAGATATAGTGTGTATCTAAGATCAAAAGGTTGTAGCCTTCACTACTTGAGTATTCAACTCTAGGATAGTGTGTCCACACCCCTAATAGTGTTATTGTAAAAGACTCCTAATAGGGTCTGACCCTTGACCAGGTCACTGTACTAAATACATTTTAAAGAAAATCCTAACAGGGTTAAAGATCTTCTAACAAGGATCATAAAATAGTAGTACAAAATATTAGTGGGTGTCAATTCCCATCGGGGTTTTTACCTATTTGGGTTTCCCCATAACCATATTGGTGTTATGTGTTGTGTTCAAGTTTCTTATATATGTTGATATTCATTTTAGTACTTAAGCATTCAAGTTAAGATTAAAGAGTGAAGCAAAAAGATTAAATACTATGAACACTGATTCACCCCCCCCCCCCCCCCCACCTCAATGTTCCCATTCCTAACAATTGGTATCAGAGCTTTGGTCCTCACAAAATATTTTTAACCACTTGAGGAGATCATGGACAAATTAGAAATGAAACATCTGAAAAGAAATCTTGAAGTTGGTCTTGAAGAGCTGGATAGATCTAAAAAAGAAATTGAAGAACTAAAAGAAAAAGTTAGTGATGCTCAAGCAGTCATCAAAAGGCTAAGGAGGGACTTGAAATAATGATTTACTAGTGATTTAGGGATAATGATCAAGAAGCTCAATGAAGAAAATTCATCCCTGAAAGAATAGATTGAAGAATTGGATGATAAGTTGACTAATAATCAGGAAGTCTATGATGAATAGATCAAAGGGAACCTTCAACTGAAAGAAGAATTGAGACAAGAAAACATGGAAATCTTGGAGCTACGAAACAACAAAGAAAGCTTGGAATCTAAATTGAAAGGGGAAAATAATCACATTGATAAATTACACACCAATTTTGATTTGATAGAATCTTAGTTGTACGCAAGAAGACTTAAAGGAGATACTAGCTACATTGGATACAATGAAGCACAAAATCAGATCGACAACATGCGAGAAAGAATGAAAGCACTAGAAGTCACCTCAAATGCTAAGGAGACTGGAAGTCAGACTAAAGATCATGTTGAACCATCCAAGAATGAGCACAAGATAGTAGATCAAACTTGTTATGCATGTAACAAGCATGGACATATAGAAAGGAAATGAACAGAGGTAAGACCTTTCAATGGTTACTATTATTCATGCAATAAATTTGGTCATAGAGCTATAAATTGTAAGACAAATCAGAAGAACAAGACTCAACGTAATTAGATAAATTAGAATTAGTCAAATATAAGAAGTTCTCAAAATGTTACATGCCAGATATGTAACTATAATGGTCACTCAACTAGACAATGTAAAATGGTAACCCATATCAATGTGCTGAGGAATATAAGACCTCCAGTTATCTGTCACTCATGTAACAAGGCTAGACATATCTCAAAGTTTTGTAGATGAAGAATGCAAAGTTAAGAAATCCCTAAAAAGCCAGAAGAAACAATATTGGATACCGAAGGAGAAGTCAAGTTTGTGAAAGCTTTAGAGGATGCGAGCTTGATTTGGTTAGAGGCAAAGAAGGATAAGGTTGATGAGAATGTATTGGATGCATCCATAGTGGACACACCCTCTACATCTAGATGAATGGCCCTCAGGGTCATAAGGGGAGCTAACTTAGCTCTAAACCCCTACATGGTTGGTATACTCACTCTCTGAGTATGCACCTTTGGACTTAACCTTTTGGAGACTAGCATAACCTATGTGCAAGAGCACACTAGCTGATTGTTTACATAATGAAAGTTGGAAATTATTAGTGATAGCCTAGTTTACGCAGAAAGCATTAATGGAAAAATTATTAATATAAAGTATACAAAAGCCTTTAGATCTCTCATTTCATTTGAATTCAGAGTGATTGGAGAGCAGAGGAGCCCTAGTATTTGATAGAAAAGGATTGCAGATTGAGTCACCAGTGATTAGCACTGCATTTGATCAGTTGTGGAAGCCCTAATCCATCACGTCGATTTAGAAGTCTTGAGATCATTTGGAAAGTGATATACAAGTAAGTAATGGCTACTCCCATTATATTTTGTAGTGGAGAAGAAGAGATGTGTGTTTAGAAGGCATCCATTCAAATTGATATTAGACGACCTAGAAGGTGCATTCTCCTGCACTCCCATGGGTGTTATGCATGTGGAAGATATTAGGGCATACATATATTGCAAGAAGGAATGAGTAGGTTTGGATAGAATAAGAGCACACATGGAAACAATGATGAAACCTGACAAAACCTTCATGGATGAGTATGCGTAGTTGGATAATCATCCTATAATGGAATATGTTATGGCATATGAGTTCTATGAGTTAGAATGGATCAAGATCCTACTCAAAAAGATCCATGATGACCTATTTTGGATAGGTGAAGTACCAGTTAGGATAACAAGAGATCTAATTCATGAGATGAATGGACTCTCAAGGACTGGCATCATTCTTCCAGCTGGAAAGGACACCAGAAAACTTGTAGAACAGGCTTTCAAATCAAGAAGTGATAGGTGTAGATTGACAATAGAGCCTATAAAGGAGAAAGACATCAAATTGATGTCCATGATACTAGGATACAGGTTCCAGCACACCAACAGAGTAAACAATGTGTCAGCGGCCACCATTCTAGAAGCAATAAGGTTGGTAAGAGAGAATGGAGAGTTCAATCTATGTGAAATCATGGGCGCACAGCTGATAGACAACATAAGAGCCATCAAGCATGACAAGACCAAGATATTGAAGTTTGGGTCTCTAATAATCTATGTGTACTTCCATATTCTTGGAAAGGTGTCTGATTTGTATCTAGACAAATCTATTCCCACAATGCCACAAATATCTCTCAAGGCATGTACTGAAAGTACATTGAAGGATTACATGACACTAGAAGTGAAGACATTTAGGGCCAAAATGTAGATGAGATATAGAATTCTAGAAAATATTGTTGAAAAATACAAGGATAGTATTTGTTTCATGGTAGACTGATACAACATGCATTGAGGTTGTTGAACCAAGAAAAAAGTGGATTCATCCACTGGGATATGAAGTTGAAGAGCCTATTCTAGAGGCTTATGCTCAAGTTCTATTGTCAGCACCTAAGGACCCCAATCAACCTAGATGGGGAACTTATGAAGAGAAAACAAGAGAAGTAGATATTGTATTGAACAGTGCAACAACAAAAAGAAAGTTTGCCAAGGTTACTTAAGAGATTCTAAAAATTCATGGAGTATCTCAAGCAGACCTAGACAAAGCAAGGCAAGAGAAGATTGCTTTGGAAATAGAGAGCGCAGTTGTAGCAAAGATAGAATCTGATGATCCAAAGATGCAAAATGTAAAAATTGAGAAATCTGATGATCTGCAGGGTAAAATAGATGATACCCCTTCTGCACCCAAGGAAACTGTTGACCTTACTTCTCCTCCTGAGTATAAGGCAATGTCTAAGAGGAAGATAGAGATTAACACCAATCATCCATCCTTGCGAGTAACAAGGAATAGAAAGAATACTCAAGCACCTCTAGAAGTAAGCTTCAAACCTAGTCTTAATGTGTTGAGTTCATGGATTATTGATGAAGGCAGGATAGGTCAAGTAGGGAAGTTCTATGAGAAGTATAGTGAAATTGACAAATTAGAAATTCATGGAATGATTGTCAAACATATGCTGAAGTTCAAAAAAAAAGTCCTAGAACTGAAGACTATGATTCCAAATAATGTGTGGAACATCCTAGAATTCCTAAAGAGACAGGCCATTGAAGAGGACCTAAGGATAAGGGAAAAGACCTTAGATGAAACCCGCCTAGTATGCTTGCTAGAAGAGAAGACTTTATTGTTAGATCTAGTGAAGCCACATCTTAGAACCAAGTCAAGGACTTTACATATAATGGACAATAACTATGAATTGGTGGCTAAGGAAATAGAGAAAGCATTTGAGAAGTTTTTCATGAATAGGCACATGTACCCACCCACTGTGCCCATAGCTCAAGTTACCTCCAAGGAAGTCAAGATGGAAGAGCACACTAATGTACCTATGACAGGTCCCCAAGACTCAATGCCTACAATTGAAACACAAACAAAGGAAGATAAGTTTGTGACCATGACAAAGTCACTAAAGGATAGCACCATTATCATTGATAATATAGAGATAGCCATGGAAGCCACAGATAAAGACCTGGACAAGTTTGAAGAAGATTTTGTGAGTACATAAAAAGCTGAAATTTTATGTGATGACAACTCACCTAAGTTAAAAAAGGAGGAAATACTAATTGAGGACATAACAGGTGAAAAAGAAGAATAAAAGATAGAAGAAAAGAAAGGACAAGAAGGGATAAAAACAAGTGAATCAACAGACAAGCCATTTGTTGAAATAAGAGTTAAATAAAAAATAGTGGATAGCACTCCTATTACTCCATCACCCTCATCAGCATTATTGTCAAGTTTGACACCTGAAACAACTAGTTTGGATTCATGGGGAGAAGAAGACCTAATCAAGATTAGTGTCTTAGCTATGGAGAAGGCTAAGGAGAAATAGGTAATGAGGAATCCCCTCTTTGTAGAATCAGTAAATATCCTAAACAACCTATTACTAGAAAATAAGAAAGTGTCCAAGGTACACTCTGTTGATGATATAAGTGCCATTCTTTCATAGTTCAAAAGTAATTTCTACAAATTGGAAGAATCAAAATCATTAGTAGTAGAGGAGAAGTATATTTAGAAAAGACTAAATGAGTTGGTTAGTAACTTCTCACTAGACCTTAGTTCACTCAAGTTGGACAAGAAACTTTGAAAGAATTTGCAGCAAAAGGAAGGAAAATTGTTGCTGACTGTATGAATCAAGATAAGTTGACAACCAATCACTACAAGAAGATTCAAGAAGAAAAGGCCATGATAGAACAAGTGAGGAAATTAGTGGAAGATCCCTCTACTGATATAAACATGTGTACCAATGTATATCAGGGACAGCTTGACAAAATTGAGAAGGCAAAAAAGGAGATGTCAAAGATAAGGGCTAGGAAAACTCAGCTTAGAAATGCTCTTGCACCCTCCTTAGATGTGTTGAATCAGAATATAAAGGAAATTGATGCCACCATGGTGACATATGATCAAGGTTCTAGTTTAGATTTGGAGAAGATGGAGAAACTTTAGTATGCCTTATGTGCCTATCTCCAAACAATCAATGCATTGATTGCATTTTGGAAGCAAGAGATCCAAAACTTATAGATTGCATACCCGGATGTACTTTCAGTTTGAGTACTTGTATAGATTTAGTTTTGTAACACCTTTGTCATTAATGTCAAAGGGGGAGTATGTATAGAATATGGAGCTATAGCTATGTAAAGAAAATGTATAATAAGAAGATATAAGGGAGATATAAGATAGAATATGATTAGGTGTTTTTTGTATTAAGGGATAGTTAGTCACTTTGCCATATTCCTTTGTTGCCATCAATGAAAAAGGGGGAGATTATTGGAAAGTTGACTATACTAGTGTATATGACTTAATATAGTGTTCTCATTATGGAAACAAAGTCATATGATGTTTTGGAGTCAGCACTTATGATAAGAAGATCAAAATTTGGCTAAGTGTTGAAGATTGGACAATATACAAAGTACCTGAAGGTTAGAGCATTTGTGCATGTGCATATGATATAATTATGGTATGCACCCAAGAAGTTAAGTTGGTAAGACCATATTCATGCTACATCTAAGAGCGCAGGATCAAAAGATTCGATATGAGGAAGATACAAAGAGTTCAAGTTGCCGAGACAATGAATGCCAGAGAAGAACAGTGCAAGTAGCCGACTATTGGCGTTTTGGTTAGCAGTTATATTATTATGTTGTAAAGGCTATGCACCTATTGTAATTAGGTTTTAGACATATAATTATGTTTGTTTGTAAACACGCTTGAGCCAATTCAATTGGAAGTGTTGTACGTAATTGGTTAAAGGGATGACCTAGTTAATTATTTTGTATGTGCATATAAATATTAGATGCACCATTGTAATTAAGCATGAGATTTGTTATAGAGTTGAGACAAGTAGAGAAGAAGTGTGTGAAGAGCTGATAAGATGTATTAGAGCTTTTCAAGAGGTTAAAGCATCAACGCATCAAAGGAACTGATTAGACAAGCAGTGTCACAGTGACAATTCATCCAGCAAATATAGTTTGTATGTGAGATCAGAAGGTTGCATCCTTCACTACTTGAGTAGTGAGCTCTAGGATAGTGTGTCCACACCCCTAATAGGGTTATTGTAAAAGACTCCTAATAGGGTCTGACCCTTGACTAGGTCACTGTACAAAATACATTGTAAAGAAAATCCTAAAGGGTTAAGGATCTTCTAACAAGGATCATAAAACACTAGTTTAGAATATTAGTGGGTGTCAATTCCCACTAGGTTTTTTACCTATTTCAGTTTCCTCATAACCATATTGGTGTTGTGTGTTGTGTTCATGTTTCTTATTTATGTTGATGTTCATTTCAGTACTCAAGCATTCAAGTTAAGATTAAAGAGTGAAGATAAAAGATTAAATACAGTGAACCTTGATTCACTCCCCCCCCCCATCTTAGTGTTCCCATTCCTAACATCAACTTGGCTACCAATACTCAGGCTTCTCCTACTAAGCATTGTATCCATTAAAGGCATCAGGGAAAAATTCCAATCATCCTTCTCAACAGTAAACATATTCTTCACATAGTCATAAATAGCTCTGCAATTATATTGCCAAGGTCTAGCAAGCAATATATGACAACTATTCATGTCCACAATGTCACATAACACAAGATCCTTATGCTAGCCATTCTGAACATCAATAAAGCATTGTTCTCTAACTTCCAAAGCATGATCATCTTGCAACCAACAAATCCTATAAGGATGTGGATGTTTCATTCTATTAAAACCAAGTTTTTGAACCATGTCCTTAGCAACAAGGTTATCAGTACTACCACTATCAACAATAACATCATAGATTTTACTTCTAGACTTGCATCGAGTCCTAAAAAAATTACTCCTCTGACAAGGTACCTCCTTTGTACCAAGCAATGTTCACTGAAGCAACAAGTTCTCTAATTCAAGTTCATTATGAATGTTCTCATTCACCATAGCAGTTCATCGGTCAACCTTCTTTTGTGTACAATCAAAAGAATAGCATCCTTCCTCTCCATAGTTATAGCAAGTACCCTTAAAGATAACTCTACCTATCTTCTTCTTTGGTTCCACAGGTTTCTGTTCATCTTCTACATTGGTCAGTTTATCCCTCATCAAGTGATCAATCTTCTCCTTCCCTTGGGAGTTACTATGTTGTTTCCTTTTCAACTTCTCTTCTTCCTTTAGAGCATACTAATAAGCATCTTCAATAGAATCAATCTTCAGCATACCAAGCTCATCCTGAATATTGAATCTTAGACCATTCACATACTGAGCTACCTTCTCCTTACCAACTTCTTTGTGTCCTGACTGAATAGTAAGTTTGTAGAACTCCTCGGTATAATATTCAATAGAAAAATCCTTCTGTTTCAAATTCTACAACTTCTTAAACAATTCAAGCTCATAGTTAGCAGGTTTGAACTTAGCTTTCAATTTTGTCACCATCAATCTCCACCAATTGATCTTCGTTTCACCTTCATCTTCTCTATCTCTTTGTAGTTCTTTCCACCAAAGAGAAGCATGTCCTTTCAACTTAGTTTGTGCCAATCTCACCTGAAGAGGATCTTCAATTTCTTCCAAATCAAAGAAATCTTCAAGTTCACCAATCCAATCAATTAGGTTGTTGGGTTTCAAGGTACCAGAGAAAGTAGAAACTTCAATTCAGTAACTATTACTTAACCGAGCTCTAGATCTATGCAACTGAGTAGTTTTGTCTTCACCAGATCTGTCTCTCCAGTCATCACCACTAGATCCAATAGCTTCAAATTCTTTAGCAACTTCTTCATAACTATCCTCAATACCAACATTCCAAGGTACACCAGTAACAACTCTCATGATCTCAGCAACCATGTCATTTTTCATCAGTTCCATCTTAGATCTAAAATCTAATTTCACCTTCTCTATAATCTGGTATTCCACCATATCACAAAGATTAGAAATAACTCTAGGATCCAATCTTTTGAGAGGCATACTTAGAGATAAGAGAAACCCTCTGCAACAAACCCTACACCGATCACCTTGTGACAATCTCCAAGTTGTATACAAGTCAGATCACAACCTGCAACCTTGCACAAACAACTAGGGCAAGATTCCACAATTTCAATGTCACAGATCTACAACTAGAATCATATGATCCCTTTGCCAACAAGATCAATTTGTAGGATCAACCCTCGCAAGATCAATCTTTGCTGCACAAGATCAACTCTGCTTTGATACCACCTGACATAGATAAGGGATGATGGATCCAATTAAGGATAGTCCAAACCTTACAGTTTCATAATTACACCATGGAAAACTCAATAATAACAATTGTTTCAAAGCAATTTTCATTAACATGCCCAGTTGTAAGGCCTTCTAGGTTAGGGCCAATTACAATCAGAAACAATTTTGCTTGATCCACACAGATCCAATACAATTTAGCTAGTTCAGTTATGAAACAATCAACAACTAATGGAAACCCTAAGGTAGAACTAAACTTGAGCTTGCAAGCCTTCAAGAAATCTCCTTGTCTCCAAGTGTGCAAACCACTAGCTCTACTATTACAACCTATCAGATAACAATCTGATCTGTAAGATCATGCAAGACCTTTTCCACAACTTCACCAACTCTAGCTTTCCAACACCTCCAAGACTAGTATTTTAGATCTGACAAGTGTGTGTCCCCCTCAAACATCTACCCAAACACCCTTTAAATACTAATCATCAACCACAAGCCGGCTGGATGAAACCCTTAACTCCTACAAACAAATATTAAATGAAATACAAGTCATCTTACAAATCACCTTACAAACATTTAATACAACATGTCATCCTCCAGATCCACTTAGGAGAATCCAACAAAAGATACAAAAAATAAATGCATCAAGTCAGCCCAACACAAAACTCCATTTAGTAAACCAATACTACCGAGAAATAATGAAATAATCGAGCATGTCAGGCATTGCCAAGCACTAGTGTTGATTGAGCACTATAGACATTATCGAGTAACACTTTTACTGAGTGCCAGAGATTATTGAGTTCCTTCAATGACTGAGCTTCCTTCAATAGCTGAGACTATCATTTAAGGCTACAATCGAGTAACACCAGCCAAAATAACAAACACCCATGTAGTTTCACCGAGGACCAAGAATTCCCCTGCATCACTTAATACACTTGGAGGATGAAAGTTTAATATCCATTTTGAACTGAATATTGATTAAAACCTTGTTAACTTAGCAAAGACTACCTTATAGAGTCATGTTTATGAACCAATCTTGAGCTAGGTAGATTGCTTGAAGTGTCTTTGGTGCAAAACCCATGATAACGTTCTTTCAAAATCAAACATTTGGTGTTAAGGGTTAAAAAGAGACAAGTGTATTCATGATTGTGTGTTGGACAAAACATAAGACAAGTGAGAGATATCCATACAAAGATCAATCTTATATTTTTAATCTCTTCATTTAAAAACAAGAATTGTCAAATCAAAAGATCAATTCCAAAGCAAACCTCATTGGATGTCAGTTTCCACATGCTCCAATAAGTTCAAAGGGTCTTTACAAGGAGATAACACTTGCGTAGCTAGAGGAGTTCCTGAATTTGAATACCAAAGTCCTTTTAAAGATCATAATCAAGGGGATAGTCTCCCAAACCTTTTTGAAGAAAGACTTAACAATATGGATCAAAATTCTACATTTTATGATCATCAACATGGAGGAAACAATGATAACACTAATAATGCCAATGCCAATCTGCCTCCTAAGGAAACTCTTGAAGAAAAAGTTGAGAGAGCAGCCTAAGACATGGAATTCCTAGAAGTCATGGATAAACTGATAGAGAGGGATAGAGAGAGATTTTTCTTAAACCTAGCTCACATAGGAGTAAAGCTCCCCCATGACTATGATATAGACCAACTAAAGAAGACTCAAGAATAAGAGGACCCGATGAGTGCTATGACTAAGCAATTAAAAACATTCCAAGAAAAAATTGACTTAATGAAAAAGGTGGTTGAACCTAAGCCTTTTTCCATTGAATCCTTGTGCCCATTTCCATTTGATAAAATCTTAACCATGGCACCTTTTCCATTCAATACCATCTTTCCTAAATATGATATGTATATGGGTAAAATAGACCCACGGGATCATCTTTGTGAATTTTGTGCCTTATGTATTGAGTTTATGCATAACACTACATATCTAATGAGACTTTTTCCTAGGATTTTGGGAGGTTCCACCATGGAATGGTTCTCTAAACTCCCACTAGGAATTAATACTTTTGAGGAATTAGCCTCCAAGTTTGTGACCCACTACTCCTATAATATTGAGCATGAAATCATGATGCTCAAATTAATTGATACCAAACAGAAAGATGGTGAGTACTTCTGAGGATTCCTACAAAGGTGGAGGACCTTTTTTGCATGGTATCCACGAAGTATCCCCAAAAAAGAGAAGATGAAAATATTCACAAATAACTTGACCATGGAGATGAATTATCACCTCCAACTTCAATGTCCCCCAACCTTTGAAAAACTTATTGAAAACTGGATTAAAATTGAAGATGTATTGGTAAAACAAAGAGAGATAAAATTATTCAAAGATAATAAATCTAATACCAATACCAATAACCAAAAAAATCATTATCAATCTAATTATACTAATAATAGGGGAACCAATAATCACAATGATATGCCTAAGTTATGGTTGAAAAATAACAATAAAAATCTTGTGAATGATGGAGTCGTAGAGGCCAACAATTTGAAGGCCACCCCTTTCAACTTATCAAGTGGAGCCAATTATTCATATAACGTTAATCCATCAAAAAAGGCTCCATTTAATTCTAATAATTCCAATAATTCCAACAACAACAATTCCAAAAATCTGAACAATAACGTTAATAATAATCCTTATAATAATGCTAATGGGAATAAGCCCAAACCCTTTTTCTCCACTTATAACAAAAGAAAATTCACCTATCTAGGTGAACCCTTGGAGAATGCATTAAGGACCTTGGTTGCTAACAAGATCATTACATTACCTGATTTGAGAGATTATGAACCCCAAGTTAAACCTAATTGGTGGAATGATTCTCACCATTGTGAGTATCATTGAAATAGAGGTCATAAAACCAATGAATGCATGAGGATAAAACACTTAGTGCAAGACCTAATAGATGATGGAAATATCAAAATTTAAGGGCCTCAAAACAATGAGGATCATATAGCCTTCAAGAAACCATTTCTAAACCATAAAAAGGGTGAATCATCTAATAACAATCAAAATAAAAAAATGGTAATGAGAAGGTGAAATTTTCTCACACTTACGATAACATAATCAATACTCTAAGCGAAGAAGATAATGCCATAAATGTTATTGTGGTAAAGGAGAAATTAAAAGAAGCATCATCTAACATTGTCACTAGGGGGCAAGCTTCCAAAATCACTCTACTCGAAAATGCTCCAAGGATTGTTCTACCCAACCAAAACACACCTTCATCATCAAAGCAATATAACTTGGTTGATCAATTACAAAGGACTCCCACTCAAATCTCAATCAGAGTTGCTCAAGTTATCACCTATGCACAAGGAAATTCTAGAAAAAGATTTAGTGGAAACCAATGTGCCACTAAACCTAGATGTGGACAAGTTCCAAAATATGGTGGGACATCTCATTGCTCCTCATTGCTTATCATTTTTAGAACAAGATGATATGTCATTGAACCATCCGCATAATTTACCTTTACACATAGAGGCTCTTATTCACAAACATCGAGTGAAAATAGTGCTTATTGATGGGGGAGCTGGTTTGAACATTTACACCCTAAACTTGGTTAAAGCCCTCAGATTTTATAAAGAGGCTATTGATTCAAAGTAAAATATAATGATCAAAGCTTACGATGATGAAGAACAAGCATCAAAAGGAGTCATAATACTTCCCATAAGAGTTGGTCCTATGCAAAAGGAAACAATTTTCCAAGTGTTAGATTTAAAGTTGACATATAATATTTTGTTAGGGAAGCCATGGATCCAGGAAATGCAAGTCGTTCCTTCGACTTATCACTAATGTTTAAAGTTTCTTTATCTAGGGCAGGAAATAATGGTAAGTGGGGACTCAAACCTCTTCCAATATTGTAACAACATCAAGCCTATCAATGACTCTCTAGTTCCACACAATGCGGAGGGATCTATACCTAACCAAATGGAGCAAGGGAGAAGTTCTAAAGACATCCCATTATTGAAGGAAAAAGAAAAGATAGAAAAGGAAGTTGTTGTTGAAGACATAACAAAACCCACTAATCTAGCTACATCAACTAAAGGAAAAGAGAAGGTTAGTGACAATAATATTATTGAAAAACTGAAAGAAGATTTAACTAAAGCTATCCAAGTATACACCAAGGAGGCCCACTATCAGGAAATGGACCAAATGATGAATAATTTTGATGAGCAATGTAAAATCAAGCAAAAAGGAGTAGGTGAATACTCCCTATCCATGATGGACTTTCCCTTATCACCTAAGTCCTATGGAAGACCACCTAATATAACCTATAAATATAATGATAATTGTGAGGGCTAGCACTTCAAAATTCATGGATGAGGATGATAGCGAGATCCTAACTTGGCTTTACAAGGATGAAGAAACAAGTGCACATGTCAAACACATCCAAAATATCAGCATTCCCACATATGGGAAAGGATTTCAAATCATGAAAAAGATGGGGTACAAAGGTCAAGGACCTTTGGGCACAAATAATGAAGGACTCATTGAACCTATAGAAATGACATGGTGAGATAGCAAGGAGAAAACATGATTAGGGTATCTTGAACAAGGGTACACTCAAAAACACTATCCTAAAATCTATGATCAGATATTAAAATTAGAATCCCATAGTGATGAAGATTCTAATCAATGGGAATGGGAATCATTGTCAAGTGATTCATGCCATGATAAAGAGATAGATGTGATTCATACATAAACTTCTAGCAAAGACAAAGGACAAATAGCAGAATCAAGTCCAAATCAACCATCTAGTTCGAATAAAGTGGTTTTAGAGAACCTTCAAATTTAGGAGATTGCAATAAATCAATGGGTAGGTGAACCTTATGTACCTTCATGGAGACCTACTATGGAAGAATCAAACATTAGGTTTAATCTACATGACTTTTATCCAACAAAAACCTTAGAGGAGTCTAGCAAGGAAGACCTTGACCCTACTTCTTTAGAACATTTAGAAGAGGCACATATCATAGACTTGAATGATACAATGTACGAACCATCAAATGAGATATTAGTCCTAAGTCCCGTGGAACCAAGCCAAAGCATTGATCCTTTAACTCTCATATACCTAGAATTAATTGAATGGGATTCCATTGAACCAACCATCCTCCCAACCTTTTTGAATGACAACGTGGTGTCCCAATACCTCAATGTGGTTGAACCTTCTTATACTATGGAATATCAGGAAGAAATGATAAAGGGGAGTATCCAAACTTTCAATCCACCTAAAAGAGAAAAAAACAAAAAAAGTTAAAAAGGAAAAGAATATAGTGTTGAAAACCACATAGTGGTAGAAAAAAATAAAGGATGTTTGCAAAGGTGAAAACCCAATTGAGGCACCTAAGGAAGGAAGTTTGGATGCTTTACCTGAACATTATGAAGAGAGATCTTTAATCTTGATCGAGCCTATAGAAAAGATAAAAATTGGGTCAGAAACTGAGCCAAAGATCATACACCTAGCAACATCCTTATCTAGTGAAGAGAGAAAAGAATTCATATAAAATTTCAAGGAAAATAAAATCAATTTTTCTTGGTCGTATGAGGATATGCCATGATTGGATCCAAACTTGATTATGCATCACTTGAATAGCAAAGGAGTCAAACCAGTCAAACAGAAGTTAAGGAAGATGTATCCACATATAGCATTACTTATAGTAGAATTAGAGAAATTTCTAAAGGTGGGATTTATTATGGCCATTGACTATGCCCAATGGATTTCAAACATAGTGCTAGTATCAAAATTAGATAAGTCCATCATGATTTGCACAGATTTTAGAGACCTAAACTTGGCATGTCCTAAGGATGATTTTCCTCTTCCAAGTATAGATGCCATTGTGGACCTAATAGTGGGGCATTCTATGTTCTCACTCATGGATGGATTTAGTGGATATAACCAAATAAAGATAGAACCTAAGGACCAAGATAAAACACCATTCACATGTGTGTGTGGCACTTTTTGTGGGAATGTCATGCCTTTTGGTTTGAAAAATGCCGGAGTAACCTATCAATGAGCAATGACCACAATATTCCATGACATGATGCATAAGTTAATGGAGGACTATGTAGATGACATATTAGCAAAGTCTCACTCAAGAGAAGAGCACTTACTAATTCTAGAGAAAATTTTCACAAGGCCAAAACAATTCAAAGTGAGGCTCAATCCAAAAAAATGTGCATTTGGAGTCCAATTAGGCAAGTTACTAGGCTACATTGTATCAGCGAAGGGAATAGTAGTAGATCCTGCTAAAGTAAAAGCCATCATGGAGATGGAAGCACCTTGAACCATAAGCCAAATGAGATCACTACAAGGAAGAATTCAATCCATAAGAAGATTTATATCCCAACTAGAAAAAAAATGCCATAACTTCACCCAACTTCTCCATAAAGACACAATTTTCAAATGGGATGAGAAGTGTCAAGAAGCTTTCAACATGCTAAAGAAGTATCTCATGAATCCTCCAATTTTAATGCCACCAATAAGAGGTAAGCCCTTAATTATATATATTTTAGTGACCGAGCATTCATTAGGGGCACTCTTAGCACAAGAGGATGAATCAAGAAAGGATAAAGAAATATACTATAGAAGTAGAACTCTAGTCAAATATGAGTTAAACTACACATTCATTGAAAGGGCATTCTTGGCTATGGTTTTTGCTTCACAAAAACTACGCCACTATATACTAGCTCATAAGATAAGACTCACTGTCAAGATCGATCCTTTGAAATGTCTACTAAGAAAAACAACATTGAATGGATGGTTAGCCAAATGGGTGATGGTATTGAGCGAATTTGACATTGAATATGTAGAATGTAAATCAATCAAAGGGAAAGTCATTGTCGATCAACTAGTAGAATTGCCACTACAAGATGATAAGCCGATTCGAGTAGAATTCCTAGATTTTGAGATTGTGAATATTGAGACAAAAACATGGAAATTATAATTTGATGGTTCATATACACAACATGGATCAGGAGTAGGCATACTCTTGATAAATCCTCAAGGGTCTACAATTCAAAAATCCTATAAATTGCTATTTCCATGTACCAATAATATAACAAAATATGAATCCTTAGTCATTGGGATAAAGATGGCGTTGGAATGGAAGGTGACAGAACTAAAGATTTATAGAGACTCTCAACTAGTCATTAATCAGCTTAATGAAGAATATCATACCAAAGATGACAAGTTGGTGCCTTACAAAAACATGGTGGAAAATCTTAAGAAATACTTCATTCTTATTACATTTGAGCAAGTGCCTAGAGAAAAGAATAGAGCAGTAGGTGCAATGGAAACTTTGGCATCACTTCTACAACTACCAGATCAAAGAGCTAGATATGAATTCCTAGTAGAAGAAGTGGAACAACTCGCATTTGACCCTACCCATCCTCATACCATTTTCCTATTAACTAGAAATTAATCACCTTGGTATGGAGCCATTTACACTTACCTCAAAGACCAAATCTTACCAATGGACCAAACCAGGAACCAAAAGAATATTTTCATCAGCCAAGCCACTCAATATACCTTAATATCCAAAACACTATATCATAAGAGTCTTGATGAAATGCTTCTTAGATGTTTAGAGAAAGAGGAGTCAAATGTAGCCTTGCGAGAAATCCACGAGGGAATCTATGAGTCACATTCAAATGGATTAACCCTAGCTAAGAAACTTCTTAGGATAGGATATTTTTGGCCTATGATGGAGAAAGATGCTTGTCATTTTGGTAAGACTTGTCGAAAGTGTCAATTTCATGGAAACTAGATTCATGTACCAATCCAAGAGCTTCATCTGATGACTACACCATGGTTGTTTTATCAATGGGGATTAGACTTAATAGGGATGATTCATCCACCATCTTCTAATGGTCATAAGCTAATCATTACTGCTATAGAGTATTTCACTAAATGGGTGGAATTTGTACCTTTGTCAACTACACAGGAAAACAAATATCCTTGTTCATTCTAAATCATATAATTTGTAGATATGGTGTACCTCATGCCATCATCACAGATAATGCAAAACACTTTAAAAACAAGGATCTAAAAGAATTGTGTACCAAGTTTTTCATGATACATCATTCCTCTTCAATCTATTACCCCCAAGGTAATGGACAAGCAGAAGCAACGAATAAGAACATCCTCAAAATATTGAAGAGAACAGTGGGTAACTCAGGCAAAGATTGGCACATCAAAATAAACCCAACTCTATGGGCTTATAGAACTAGCATTAGGACGCCAATAGGGGCTACACCATTTTCATTAGTCTTAGTAGTAGAGGTCATCTTACCTTTGGAGGTAGAGATTCCATCCTTAAGGGTATCATTACAAGGGTTGATAACTAAAGAAGACTATAGGATTTCTAGGTTGCAGGAACTAGAACTGCAAGATGAGAAACAACAACAAGCATTTGATCACTTAAAAGTATATCAAAGAACCTACAACAAACACATTAAATCAAGGATATTCCAAGTAGGTGACCTAGTTTTGTGAGAGAATCCCAAGAACTGAGAAGAAAGAGAAAAGAAAGGAAAATGGGAAGAAAACTGGTTAGGACCTTTTGTGATCACCTCATCTTTTGGCGCAGGCACCTACAAGCTAGTTGATTGTGATGACGAAGAGCTACAAGACCCTATCAATAGCATTCATCTAAAAAGGTTCTATACATGAGAAAG
Organism: Chamaecyparis obtusa; assembly: GCA_027943335.1. NCBI lineage: Eukaryota > Viridiplantae > Streptophyta > Pinopsida > Cupressales > Cupressaceae > Chamaecyparis > Chamaecyparis obtusa. Next base: position 1,554,940 of record BSBK01003945.1, on the reverse strand, counting down.
ATTAAAGAGTATAAAGAGTATCAGAAAATCAGATGGCGAGCATCATATTTATTGTATATAGTCAAAAGAGATCTTGAAAAAAATAAAAAAACATTGGAAAAGCAGAAAAGATAAAAAATAGTGGAAAACTGAGAATGAAGAAAGCAAACATTTAGAAATGATCCTCAAAAGATGTTGTCTTGGTGAAAACCTAGTAAATAGATGCCTTGATGATATGGGGAAAACATTTGAAAAAAGAGAAAAATACAAAAAAAAAATGAAAAAGAGAAAAGGTATCTTGGCGAAAACCTAGCAAATAGGCACCTTGGTAGCAAAAAAAGGAAAAAGCTTTAAAAATAGAAAAATAAAGCAAGATCCATTCAATCAGTGAAAATCTGGTAAATAGACACCATTGAAAGTCCAAGTCAATCACATACCTAGAGGTCACCTTATAAATACTACATTCGCCAGCCTTTGTATATATTGCATAATAAAACCCCACAGTTGCATTTGCAAGTACCTAAAGATTTTGGTCACCTAATCTGCAAATTGTCCTAAGTCCAACTTTGTAATCATATCAAACTAGGGGAAATCTATTTGAAAGGAGGAAGGATTCATCAAAAGAAAACTTCAATCAATCAGCAAATCAAGTCATCAAAAGTACAAGTGGAAACACTTAATCAAATCTTCAATTCCAATCCAATTTGAACCCAATGCAAAATTAGATCCAAGATCTACATGACCTTATCTTTATCAGGATTAAAAGTATGAAATGGATGGAACTATACTTGAAATATGGATTTGAAAAAACATTGCAAACTATTTTCTAAGTGTTGACTTGATTGATGAAATCATGACTTTCTAGCAAATCAATGAAAGTTTATAAACGAGATAAGCTATGATGAAAGCATGATATTTTAATAGTTTTCTAAATGATTGTATTAAGATCAATGTTCTAAATCATGTATTATTTGTCTAAAGACGTGATCATCAAAGAATCATTGAGGACTTGTACATAGGATAAAACTGAGATCTTTGTTTGTTTATGCAAAAGGATACCTTGGCTATTTTGATCTTCAATATCATAATACCAAAATCCACTTGCAACATAGAATCTGAAAAAATTGGTATTCGTACTCTCATGATTGGTTTCAATCAGTGATATTCATACAAGATAAGAGATGGGAAAGAAAAACAAGAGGTGCAAAAAGTATTCATATCATCATGGTTGAACTAGTGATGGTTGTACTAAAAATTGGGATTCCAAAAACTGCTCAATGATGATTATAAGCTCAAAATTTTTGAATAATGATAGTTAGTTGCATACATCTTAGATTAAATGCATTTAATGTATTTTTCCTTTCTTAGTTTATAATTGCAAAAGAGAAAATGGACAAAAAGAAAGGGGGTGTAGTCAAATCATAAATCAAGAGGATCATCAAAAACTATATTTGATCGAGTGTGTTGGAAATTTAAAAAAAAAAAAAAAGTGCATTTAATGAGTTCACTTGCATTAGTTAGGTTCATTTAAGCGCACAACATTAAGTTGCATTAAATCATTGAAAACATTACATTAGATTCATTTTATCGTGCATTAATTTTAAGTATTTCATCGTTTAAACCATTTAGTTCATTACTTTTCATCATTGTATTAAGTTGCATTAATCTTCATCATTAGAATCATTGATATGTCATTTGCATTAGGTTGCATACATCAATTAGATTCATTCACCATTGCATTAAGTTGCATTCATATTCAAATCATTTGTATCAAATCCATTAAAGTGGATTTACCATTACATTCATTAAGATCATAATCATAATCATAATCATTATATCCATTACGACATTGCATTTCAAATAGATCATAACCATCATCATTAGGTGCATCTCATTCAAGATATCTTAGAAACATCATACACATAAATCCATTTGATAGGAGTATCACATCACATATCATATCCTTGCATCATATTGCATTCATAACACCATCCATATACATTATTCATTAAATCCATCTAACACATCTATATATTCATTACATTCATCCATCTATTATATGTCATACATAAGACAACCATTAAAGCATTAATAGGACATATGCATACATATCAACAATTGCATTCTGAAAAGCATAAAACAAAGCATATAGGAGATAGAATCATACAGATCTGCATATCATGTTAAAACACTTGAAAAGGAAATCCAACACATCATGACATCATATATAGTGAAAGCTATCAAAATGGGTATCAAAGTCTATAACATCATCATAAAATGAGCAGAATATCAAAGTCTATCAAATGATCATAAGAGCAATATCTAGATATCAATAGCCATCCAAATGCCAAAGTATCAGCATCAACAACATAGATCAAATAAAAAATGATACAATAGAGTCTGATGTCTTGATATCAATGAAAAGAATGAGAGCATGTATGTCATCATAAAGTAACTATAATATCTCATATCCATATCTCAACTAGCAGTACCATCTCCACCATCAAGACTAGGAGCACTATCTGGAGGATGACTCAAGCTCGCTTGTAATCCCTGCTGACTCATCATAGCTAGAAAGGTCTGCATCATCAAAATCAACTGAGTAACTTACTGTTGCATCACTGACATTTGCAACTGAAGAGATGTAACATCTGATGCTAAAGCTACCACAAGATCCTGTGTTGCAGGCATCAAAGAAGAATATGGAACTAACAAGGATGGAACAAAATTGGAAGAAGATGGTCATGAAGAAGATGAGGGCATCATAGTAGAAGTAGGTGCCTGAGCAGAGGAATCATGTGGAACAAATGGAGGTATCACCTGCTGAGCAAGAGGGCCCTGTTCCTGATCAAGTAACACCTATGCAACCTGTGCATCAACCTCTTGCTGGTGCCTAGGTCTATGTCAACTTGGTCTCACATCTGCATCCCTAGCAACCTGATGTAGTGCTCTATCTGGACCAACTCTACCTTGATCATCCCTAGGAGGGATAGGAGTAGCAGCAATCACTGGAATATGTACCCTGCTTGCTCTGACTACTCAACAACCCCATCATCTGTGCTATGCTCTAATCCTACCCCCACCTCTCCCACCACCACTATCATCACCATTATCTCCATCATCTCTTGCATCACCATCCTCACCATCTGATACCTCATCAATCCTTGGAACTCTCTCAGCAGGATCAGTAAATCTAGGAAATGGGTACCGATGCAACCACTCACCATAATCCTCTATGATTCCAACATCCATCACATGATCTATCATCAACCAAGGTATATATCCAAGGTCTCAGATCTCTCAAATAGTTGTGCCATAATCTACACAGGGACCCCACAATGATCTCTCTACCTGCACTCAAGCATACATAGCTACTCTTTATGACATACCTTATTTGCGTACATACTGACACAAAACTCTCCTGAAGTAGAATCTCTCAATGATAAAAGTGGAATGCCCAATCATCCATCAGGGACAGAACATGTAAGGTAACTCAGCGTCATCCTTGGGCCAAGCCTCACAGCCAATATAGGGCCTCTAGACCATAGCATCCATATCATCAATGACACGATGCTAATAATCAGTCTTACCCATATGGGTCTGAATAACCATGCCCTCATACATCTAGGCGAATGGCCAATCAGGATCTTGTAGTCTCACTGAGATAGGACGTGTCACTAGGATATGCTCCCATGTCCAAATCTGTAACAAAATTGCTCATGCAATGAGCGTAGATGATCACCTATACACAACTGTATGTAGCTCATGGTATAGCTGAGCTAATATGCAAGAACCCCAATCAAATCTTTGGGGATGCACTAACAAGTCCTCTAGAATAGGACCCCATCCGATAGAAAAACTGTGACCACGTATGTCAGGAAGCAGAAATCCACCAATCAAAGCACCAAGAACTGCTGGAAGCACTAGGAAAGAAATGAATTGAACCCATTGGATATGATCATCGCTAATGGTACAATCCAAGAAAATCCACCGACATGCAGAACCATCATATACAGAATCATAGTAAACCAACTCACCTCTGGTAGGAAATCACAAGATATGATACACATCCTCTAAGGTAATCATCATCTCACCCATTGGCAAATGGAAAGTATTATAGTCTGATTACCATCACTCAGCCATAGCCATAGTCAATCCTTGATTCACTTAGAATTGAGGAAGAGCCAGTAAGAAAGAAAGACCACATAGACTAATATGTCTCTAATCAGGTGCACTAAGGTCCTAGATCATGGTCATCGGTAGAGGATATGAACCATGAACACCCAGTGACTTAAGCACTACCTACAAAAAGAAAGCTCAAACACATCAGTTTTGAAATTAGTTATCATTTGGATTATCCTAAGTCAATCAAACGTTTACAAAAAATCAAACCACAATCAATTTTCATGCTTCTACTCAGATAGAACAGAAAATTCATCATCACCTATCATCTAAATCAAGATTGATGATCCAACATTCAAATTATGACTGACTCATACTGACATTTTATGACTCGCTATAACATCAAGTTCATTACCTTAACCAATCATTTGATCAAGGATGTTGAACAAGTTGAAAATTGACTACAGAAATTTATAATCTTTCCTAGCAGGGTGAAAGCGTTATTTCAGGCTTTAGAAGTGCTAAAATGCAAAAGCACTTTTTAAAAGTGTAAATATGCTAATTAAATATTCAAATGCACAACTTGAGGAAAATGTGCTAAAAGAATTTGAAAATGCTACCTAAAAATTCATAAGCGCTACTTTATGGGGCAAAACCGTAAACCTAATCAAAAGCGCTATTTGATTAAGAGAATATGGTTTAGGGCCAAAAATAGGCCTACAAATGCACTATTTGAAAGCACGGACATGCAACTTAAAATTCTGGAAGTGTTATTTCAAGGGTAAAAGTGCTATTAAAATGGGAAAATGCACTATTTGAAAGAATTAAAGCAAAGAATGGGGGTTTTACAAGGAAAAATTCAGATTTTTTGGAATTAAATGCTTAAATCAGAAAAACTAAGTAGTTTGAGTACTCATAGGAGGTCTGTAGTTCAGTGGTCACTAGAACCATTGACCACGCTCAAATATATGCTCGCGAATAGGGACAGACATCGTCAGAAAGTCAACAGAGGTCAGAGCTCAAAAAGTGAAAAGTAAAACTAAAAATGAATAGTAAAAAGACCTTTTACCCTTTATATAAACAATTTTGACCTAAAAAGGGTATCTTTGACCTAAAAAAGGGAATCTTTCAGCAGAAGGGGCCCGAGAACTTCAAAATTTTCACCAATTCTGCCAAATTGGGGGCATTTGTAATCAAACAAATGCAAAAAAATTATCAGAAATGAAATCAAAATTCATTATAAAATAACCTAATCAACGCAAATCAACCTAAATCATTGCAATTTTTCAAACATCTATCAATTTCATTTCATTTTTGAGGGGGCATACACTCAGACAATCAAATCATCATCAACATCATCAAATTAGGAGAACAACCATCAAATTAGAGTGTAATCTTTTATCAGGAAATTTTTTGTTAAATCAATCGAAAGGGGCATTAAACATCAAACCATCATCAAATCAGGTATCACACCAGTAATCTAACATCAGATCGATCATCAGAGAAATCAATCAATCCTATCATCAAAACTGCATCTTATATCAAACATCAGATCAACCATTGATAGAATCAAGACCTTTCATTAGTTGAATCAATATATTCTTTGAATTGACACACTTTGCACGTCAACTCAAAGAGGGGCATTTGTAATCACTGAAAAATGGACAAGATCAATTTATTGACAAATCAAGGCAAATCAAGGAAAAATCAAGGCAATTGAATTGAATCAAGCATTTGGCCAATCAAAATTAAAATCAAGTCTTAATTCAATATAATTCAAAATCTAAAGCGAAAAGATCAATTAATAGCATTTAAATCAAGTGAAATTAAATCAATGTGCAATTAATCCAATTAATTGTATAGTTTGAATTAAATCAAATCAACCCATTCAAGGGGTGCACATGGATAAATAAATAAATTAAAATCAATTTATTAAGTCCTAGTTTCTCTCAACACCACATGGGAGGAAAAAGCCTCAACCAATAGGATTTAAGGAAAGGAGCTCACATGGATCAAGCCAAAATGAATCTCAATCACTCATTCCAAAAGAGAATCTTGTCCACTCATTTTGTCTACTTGTCCCAAGATTTGAGGACACAATATTTAAATTGTCTTCAAAGGGTGGAACCAAAGACTCAACTCAAACTTAATCATGATCAACACAACTACACCCCCTACTCTTGTCTAAATCTATAAAAGGAAGGCTAAAATCAATCAATAATCAATCCACAAATCTGAGAATAGCATCAAATCTCTTGAGAATTATAGATAGAAAGGAAATTTAGAAGTTAATTAAGCATTTCTATTTGGAATCGAACTAATTAGCTTGTTTTATCAATCATTTCTCATTCTAGGACTATCATTAATGGAAGCTTTTTGAGAGCTTCACATTAACACTCTTAGTTAGAGAGCCATAGGATGCTTAATTGTGCTTTATTTGCTAAATAGAGTTTCTAATTGTGATTATTTAGTTTCTATTTGATTTATTGTTCAATACTAATTCTATGAAAATACTATTTCTAGTATACAACAGTATCAGTGAATTTATGGAGCCTATAAGTAGTTGAGTAGATGCATAAAGGATTAGTTAGAAGTTATGAAGAACAATGAAATCAATAATGATATGGTCAGAGTTTGTTGAACTAGTGGGTAGGTATTGGTTGGATTGGAGAAGAGTGTTGTGTAAGGGTTAGTGTGTTGTGAAGGCCTAATGCTTGAGGCTTGACTAATGTGGGTCATTAGAAGAAACAAATGAGTTGTGATTGATGATTTGAGAAGTTGTATCTAGCACAAAGAAGTAGGGGTTTTTCTTGGAAGACATTGTTTTGTTTAATGAAAATGAAGGAAACATCATATTTTTAGTGTGATTTTGGAAGGGCCCATGATGCTATTTGCACTCTTTCCATTCCAATGGAAAACTTACCTCTTTCTTTACTAGGATCCAAATATTTTATATGTTGTATCCATACATCCAAATGAAGGACTTACGTGCAAAGATAAAGTTGGTTTCAAGCATTGGAGGTTATGTTTTTGGTTATGAATAGAATGAAGGTTTTGGAGGCTCATTAGCTATACTAAGGTGCTTAGTGTTTTGAATAGTCTTAAAGGGAATTAGGTGTTGTATTATTTACCTAATTTTTTGAATGTAAAGGTGAGTGATTGGAGCCTTGTGATCAAATGGATGCTTATTTTCCTTAGAGATGATTGAAGTTAAAACATGGGTCTTAGATAGGTGTTGTTACAAAAAAATGTTAAAATATTGAAGAAATAAATTTTATCCTTATGCCTTGAGGTCAAGAATGACATGTTCCTAATCAGCTTATTTAGGTTTGGTCCAAAATTGAACAACCAATATTTTTTCATGATAACCAATGGGAACTCTAACCTAAGATGTTGGTCCAAAATATCTTAGTGGAGTGGTCCTAATAGGAGTGGCCATTGGGGTTCAGCTTGGATTATGGAATGTGAGCATGGAATAGAGTTTTGGATGATGTGACTAACCTTTTAGAAATTTAAATGAATATTTTCCTATGTAATCAACAATATGAATATAAACAAAAAAATATAAATCAAGGACCTTACCTATGACAGTCTCCACTAAGTAAATTATTGTGTTGTTGTTCATGTTGGCTCTATTGGACCCTACAATTAAGATTCAATACATATTATTCAATAACATTAAAAGTGGAGCATAAGGAAATATTGAAAAGTGTGTTACCTTATTGAGCTTCACTTAGTTTTAAGAATATTTTAGTATCATCTACTTAATAGGTCCAGCCATGTGAAGGTGGAAGCTCATTTGACCCCTCCCCCTAACATCATTCTAAATTCCCTATTAACATATAACATTCATTCATTATTTCATCCATTAATAAAATATAGCATTCATTCATTATCACATAACATTCATTAGCATATTACAAATTCATTATCACATAACCTTCAATAAAATTCACTAACAGATATCATTTAGTAACATTCATTGAAACATAATTGCATCCATTACCACAGAATAAATATTCATTAACACATAATATGTTTAAACTCATTTCTTTTTTGGTGTTTTTTAGCTAAGAAAATACTAAGTGGAGCATCAACGTCTTCATCATTTTAGTCCTCTTTAGGTGTTGTTTCCTTTGGTCGTGCCCTATGCCTAGTCAAGTAATCACAATGTGGAGGCCTATGCAAAGGGGGGTACGTTGTAATAACAAATAAATTGATGCAAGAGTGGGCAAGAGGGGCCAAAAATGGCACACCCTAACCAGATCCACTTTTCTCAACAACACGCAGAAGCAATAACATACACAGTAAGAGAGAGAATGCAGAACTTATATATATATATATATATATATATATTATCCTCAAATTGATTCATACATGTCAGGTTGTAAGGCCTTCCCGATTTCAGCCAAATATTCCAATCAAGTACATAAGTCCTCAAACATGCGAGGATCTACAAATAATCTCTAATCTTCTATCTTCTATCCCAAAAATTCCTCCTAAACTCTAACCAAACAACTACATTTATAGAAGAGGCCACCGAACCAAGTCGGTCTTCAGATCCACAATCAACAGAAGAAATGACCAGATCTAGGTCCACATGCTTCCCAAAGATGGATAGCAACATTAAATTTGTGACCCAAATTAAATGCATAAGTCGACCTCAAAAGAAATCCAAAACAAACAACTTGATAAGCAAGGAAACTGAGCGCTAGAGAGATAACCGACCAACACCGGTAAATAAAGGAAATTGAGCAACACCGAACCAACTTGGTCAAAGAAGGAACCGAGCAACACAAAAAAACTCAAATATGTTTTTGGTGACATGGGATTTCCAAGGACCCAAGATGCTCCTACATCAGACACCTAGGGCTATTTGAAATGATTCTCTAAATCATGAAATAGGTATGATCCGAGCTACATCCAACTCAGACTATGAAATCCATGAACTGTCTTCAATCGGTCTATTCTTCCACTTTACCAGATATTCCATATATTGTTTTCCTCTTGTACTTCTGCCAATTCTTTTCTCTAAAATATGCTCAACTTCTTCATTCTATTTCTTAGGATAATCCATCAGTACTGCCATGTCTTCTTCAGGTTCATGAAACTCATACAAATAAAAAATGTTGAATATAGGTGATATATCCATGTCATCAGGTAACTCAACTTCATATGCATTTCCATTGTCAAATTTTCTCAAAATCTTGCAAGGTCCAAACTTCTTCATCTTTAGTTTCCCATATGTTCCAATAGGAAATTTGCCTCTCCTCAAATGAATCATCACTTCATCACTACATCAAAAGTCTTATGTCTTCTTGATCTATCAGCTATGTCTTTGTATTTTTTATTACTCTTTTCTAGTTTAAGCTTCACATCTCCATGCAATGTCTTCATGCACTCAGCAAATTTTACTCCTTCAGCACTTCTCTTTCTTTCATTAGTAATGTCTCTCAAATCTGATATACCTCTCAGTTCTATGCCATTTACAATCTCAAAAGGTGTTTTTTCAGTACTCCTATTCATTGAATTATTGTATGCAAACTATTCTCGTGACAACACAAAATCCCAATTACTTGGTGTGTCTCCAACTAAACATCTCAAAAGATTACCCAAGCTTCTATTCACAACTTTTTCCTATCCATCAATTTGTGGGTGAAATGTAGAACTATATTTCAATTCAGTACCCAACTTTCTCCAAAGAGTCTTCCAAAAGTATCCAACAAATTTATTGTCTCAGTTAGAGATAATACTCCTCGGTAATCTATGCAATCTGACAATTTCCTTGAAGAAAATATCTGCTACATGTATTGCATCTGATGTCTTTCTACATGGTATAAAATGTGCCATTTTAGAAAATATATCCACAACAACAAATATAGAATCATTACCTCTTACTGACTTTGGTAAGCCAAGAACAAAATCCATACTGGTGTCAATCCAAGGTTTCTTGGGTACAATAATCGGTGTATACATTCCAATATTCTGACTAACTCCTTTTGAAACTTGACAAACTCCACAACTTTTCACAAATTTCTAAACATCTTTATACAATTGTGGCCAAAAGTATTTCTCCTTAAGAAAATTCAATGTCTTATCAACACCAAAATGTCTAGCCAAACCACTACTATGTTTCTCTTTTATCAAATTAGTTCTCATTGCTCCTCTCGGTATACACAATTGAATACCTTTAAACAACATAACTCCTTGCATAACATATTCATCCCATTTAGTAATTTGTTGATCTTGAATAGGTGCTCTGCACTCTCTCCGCGACTCAAAAAAATCAGGATCAAATTCATAAGAATCTCTCATGTCATCAAAGCCTAGAATTCCAATTTTCATCTCAGTCATCAAAGATCTCCTTCTACTCAATGCATCAGCAACTCGGTTAGTGACTCCACTGTTATTCTTTATCACAAATGTATAACTTTGCAAATACTCAACCCATTTCATATGTCTCTGATTCAACTTATTTTGACTACCCAAATACTGTAAAGCTTTATGATCGGTATACAACACAAATTCACTCGGTATCAAATAATGTCTCCATTTCTTTAGTGCTTGAACAATAGCATAGAATTCTTGATCATACACAGAATATTTCCTTTTTGAATCATTCAACTTTTCACTAAACAAAGCAACAGGTTTACCTTCTTGACTCAACATAGCTCCAATTGCACTTCCACTTGCATCACATTCCACTTGAAATACCTTATTGAAATCAGGCAATGCCAAAATAGGCAATTTAGCAACCTTTTTCTTCAGAGTCTCAAAACTTTTATCAACTCCATGTGTCCACTTGAATTCTCTTTTGTCTCCCCTCATAGTCTTAGTCATAGCATTACAAATTGAACTAAAATTCCTAATGAACTTTCAGTAAAAACTTGCCAAACCATGAGATGATCTTACCTCACTAGCTCACAGGTGTAGGCCAATTCAAAATAGCTTCAATCTTTCCAGGATCCATTTTCAAACCATCAGCTGAAATCACAAATCCCAAATACATAATCTCCTCTTTCATGAATGAACACTTTTTCAAATTTATCAGCAACTTTTCTTCTTTCAATCTCTGCAAAACTTGTCTAACATGCAACAAATGTTCTTCTCTAGTCTTACTGAATATTAGAATATCATCAAGATATACAATCACAAACTTACCCAAGAATTTCTTCAAAACTTCATTCATCAATCTCATAAATGTACTCGGTGCATTAGTTAAACCAAAAGGCATAACCAACCACTCATACAAACCTTCTTTTATCTTGAAAGAAGTCTTCCATTCATCACCTTCTCTGATTCTGATATGATGATACCCACTTTTCAAATAAATATTAGTAAAATACTTTGCTCCAGTCAAAATATCCATTATATCATCCATCCTCGGTATAGGAAACCTATACTTCACTATTATCTTGTTGATTTCTCCGGAATCAGTGCATATTCTCCATTCTCCATTCTTCTTAGGTGTCAATATCATGGGTACTACACAAGGACTCAAACTTTCTCTAATCAAACCTTTCTGCAACAATTCTTGAATCTGTTGGTTCAATTCCTAATTCTCGGTAGGTGTCAACCGATGAGGTGCCTTGTTTGGTAAACGAGCTCCAGGGAAAATGGAAAAAGATGGTGAATAAATATACTCTATTTTCCATCAGCCCAAAGAGTATATTTATGCAATCTCCCATCATATATAGTATGTCTATCATATTGCCAAAGTCTACCCAACAAAATATGACAACAATCCATAGGCATGATATAACATAACACCTTATCATAGTACTTTCCAATTTTTAAATTCACATAATATTGTTCACTTTCCAAGAGTGTATGCTCATCTTTGATCCATGAAATCTGATAGGGTTTCAGATGTTCCAACCTTTGCAACTGCAACTTTGTGACCATTTCCTTAAATGCCAGGTTCTTCAAGCTACAACTGTCAATGATTACCTTCTAAAATTTGTCAGAAACTCTACATCTGGTCTTGAACAAACTTTTCCTTACTAGATCTTCCTTTTTACCTTCATTCCAAAGTGCTCTCCTTACGATTAAGTTATTTTCCTTCTCAAGTTCATTCGGTGACTCTTCTTGCAACAAAGCATTTCTATTGCTACTAGCCTTCTTACTTGCATGTGTACACTCAAATGATCTATGTCCTTCTCCAGAATTGTAACAAGTTCCTTGAAAACCACCTCTGTTATAACCACCTCGGTAGTTACTACCTCTACCTCTAGTTGAACTTTCACATTTCCACTCGGTCTTGCCTTTATCAAGAGTTGTCTTTTCTGGTTCAGATCTACTATTTTTTTTATGAATAGAGGTCTTTTCTATTAAAAATATTAAAGTAAAATATTCACAAAAAAGAGTCAGGGGAAAGAGTCACCTTGCAAGTCACTCAGCACCAAAAGCCAGAAACATACAACTATTCATCAAAAAACTATATAAAATGAGAAACCCTCAAGCTACAAGAGCAGTAGCAGAAGAGGGAGGATGATCTTTATCATCAAGATTGCCCCAAACATTGGGCCTAGGATTTTGATTAGGAATAGCCCAACCGTCTTCTGGATCATCTTTTTCTAATTCTCCTTCCTCCCACTTGGGAGAAATAGCCAATGCCAGGCGAGGGAACTTATCTTGATTGGCAGGAACAGAGGCCAAAGGCCGAGAAAAAGTGGTAGCAGTGGAAGCAAGCACAGGAGGCCAACTAGAACCCACATCCCTCTGAGGAGGAGGAGGAGAGGCAGAGCGATGGACCCATTGATGTGGAGTCTAAGAGTGTCTAGCAAAGGAACTTCAGCTATGATGTCAAGCCCTGGGTGGCGTACAGTCAGCTAAGAGAGAATCTGGAGGCACCTGAGCAATAGTACAAGGGGCATTACCCCAGTGCTAAAGAAACTCCTACAAATGGGAAACCTCAAGGGCCACTTTATCAGCTTGCAATTGAATCTACATCATGACATTATTAAAAATACATGCCTTAGCATAAAGAGAGACATGAATATCCAGAAAACTGTGAGAAAAAAGTAGTGTTTTGATCTTTCCACAAAGTAAACAAAATTTCCAGCCTAAAAGTATGCCATATTTGGGTGTACTGAGAAGGCATTCTGGGAGAATCACCAAGAAGAGCCATGTGCCAAGAAAAAGGTTCAGGCCTAAAAGGAGCAAAAAAGTCATGGATCCAACCCCAATAATTCTAGGCATGACGACAGAACCAAAAAATGTGCATGAGCATCTCAAAGTGACCACAAAAAGGGCATTTAGGGTCAGGAACCCCCATATGTTGGAGCCTAGCTCCCAAAGGTAAACCCTGGTATAACAAGCACCAACCATAATGAGAAATCTTAGGCTTAGTGATAGAATCCCAGATAGCTTGAAATCTCCAACCCTAAGTCTTCTGAGAAGAAGAGAGATGCCAACGCTGGTTGAGAGAATCTGTCATGGGTAAATGAGGCATAAGCCAGGAATACCCAGGTTTTAGCTTGTAACTGGTGAATGGTGTGGTAGGATACCATTTCCAATATTTCCACCATGGTCTAACAGATTGAATACCCAATTTATGCAGGAGGCGAGGTGGAATGATCGAGACCAAAAAGTCAAAAATCTGATGATCTACTATTTTAACCATGGGATCTGTTAGTGATTTTTCTTGCTGAATCCTATTACAAGCCTTAAATGCTTAAATTGAACTTTGTGATTCCTAAACTCCTGACTCAAGCAAGAAAAGACTAATTAACAAGGAGAAACTCTTTCTTCACTTTGAGCTCCACAGACTCAGGCAGGTATACCTCTTGTGATTTACTGCTTCACAGTGAATCTTCCAGTGGATTAAATGTCTTGAACATAGATATTTAACATTCAGACCAAAAGAACTATAAAGTAAAAGAACTGATTTAATTTTGATTGATGGTTTTAACTACTAAGCAAGTAGAGACCAATTCCAAATCTAGGGCAAAGAGTCAAGTAAACATACATTCATAGAAAACTCTTAACAGAGACACACCCTAAACCCAAGTGAAATGCCTTACAAGTTACTCTTTCATTCCCATATCTAGACATCAAATCCTTATGCAACTATTGAATCCTCTAAAACTGCCCTCAAGAATTACCCTTCCCTTGAAAGAAACTCAAGACCAATTTCATAGTTACCTTATAACCAGTGTATTTAATTTTCCTTACAAACTCATTACACAAAGATTCAGATACAAACACATGAAGACATAAAATAGACATGCAAATAGGATCTAGATGTTCTCTCATTAAGATTCCTCTACTTCAGTACATTTACAAAGAAATAAAGTTATGGAGGTAGACCAGAATCAGACCACTACTTCTAGCCCTGAATTCACCATCCTTGTAACAATGAAGAAAAACTCAGATATAGGCAAATGTGGTCAATTGAAGCCAATTGACAACTGTCCATTCTTTGCATAAAATATCTCCAAGTTTTCTCCTCAACTTTGATCTGCAACTAATTCTCTCCAACTGATCATGCCTGCAATCATGTCCCAACAAATTCATTTGATTCCATTTTCACCAAGAAAATGATTTGATCCCAAAATGCAAAAGCCCATATTGTTCTTTCCCACCACTCTAAAACTGAAAATAATCATTACCAAAATATTCCTCATTCCTTGCCATTTCCAAAAACATACTACATGCCTATGTTCACATAAAAATTGAATCACCAGGCATTAAATCTGTGAATAGGCCCTGCCATTTAAATTTTTGGAATTATCTCCTAAGTATGGACTATGTCACATTTTAAATCCTTTTGAATCTTTTAAATCTTTTGGCATTTTAAATCTGACCTTTTATCCTCAGACTTGACCAGAATGTGACAAGTGTCACAATTTGATTGGCTTCTCGGACTAACCCTGGCCTTGACCTCTGATTTGGAGATTGGACAAATGTCTTTGTTCTTTGAATCTTTGAATTTGTCATCTAACTATGATTACACTTGGAGAATGGGTGACTAGGCTTATCTCCAATTCTCTAAATTTTTCCTCTAACCGCCAATGATTTGGATATTGCGCGACTCCTTGTTCTCTTAATCTCCAGATTTATCATACTAACCACCAGGGATCTAGAGAACTAGTGACCAAGCATTCTCCTATTCTCCATATGTTAGCCCTCTAACTGTTATCATTTGGTGAACATGCGACCATGGTCATTCTCCAATTCTCCAGATCTCTTCCTTAACTACCAACCTATCACGAGATTGAGCGAATGGCTGCCACATGTCCACTTACTAGTCATGTTATTTGCAAGTTGTCTTGCAAAATTACCTTACTTGTGGGCCCACTGACACACTTCCCAAGATGCCTTCATGCGAGCACATGAGCAGAGCCTCCACTCTTCATTCTATCTCATATGTGTGCATTGTTCCATTTAAACATCTGAAATTTCATTTCCGGAGCCAATGTGGGATAAATCTTCTCAAGGTTTTTAAAGCACTGCATTAAAATATCTTCATAATGCACCCAGTTGACACGTGCATCCATGCAGGCCCACAAGGAAGAGGCAGCCACAACCTCTTCTCTTTCTCACTTTACATATAATGTGAGTGCTGGTGTTTATAAACATCTCTAAAGACCAATTTGGGGTGCATGTGGGATAAAAGTTCTGGAAGCATTGGTGTTTTTTAATTTATGCCACTACTTAGAGGATGGTAAATTTCAATTTTCAAACTGGCTTTTTTTTTAACTTTTTTTTGTAGAGTGCACACATGGTCATCTCAAACATATAAAAAATTCAGCTTGACCCAGTTCATACTTTTGAGATACGATTAAAAATGTGACTAGTTGTAGATTTTTTCTTTTTGTGTCCCCAACTTCCACTTGGCTTTGAAAAAACATTGAGATCATTTGGACAAATACATGGCTACATATTATCACAATATTGCAAAAGGATATCCCTTGATGATTTATGAATCAATTTTCATTTGCCTCTAAAGTTGACCTCTTGATAACAAAGACCCAACACACTCTGTTAATCTCAATAGATTATCTTTTGATTTGATCTCATAAACCCATCAAATGAGACCCTTATGATTTGAAACCGTGGGTGTAAATTCTCTTTCACATATAGAAAACAAGGCTATAATTAGATTCTTCAAATGATCTACTGGTCATCCAGAATAAATATTCAAAGTCATCCCTTCAGAACTTCCTACTTAAAACAATGAAATATGTAGAAATTGGATTTGGAATGGGACAGGCAAAGTGACCAAACGAATTGGACATGATCTACAAATATTCATAGAGGTACCCTTTCATGTTTATAATGTGGAACAATAATTAATTTCACTTGTTCTTGAACTGGGTGAAATTTGTGAGACCTCAAAGTAGGTCATTCAGAAAACTAAACAAGGCAGACACGGAGAAACTTAACAATCTACAAATGAAATGGCTATGGCAAATAGGTCAAAAAGTCACATGGGGGGTTGAAAATTGGCATGAAAACTCTCTCTCATGCCTACAACATGATGCAATAACCTACATGTTATGATTAATCACATGGAAATAAATGCACTTCCTCAAAGTGGGCTACTTAGTAAAAATTAGGAAACGGGCTTTAAGCAGATTTTTGGGAACACCCTTAAATAGCCACCTCAAAAACATGTTGGAACTGAAACCCAGGACCTAAAATCTATTACACATGTCAAATGATAGGTGATAGACACCCTATCCAAGTGATGTATCATGAAGAACAACATGTCCACATCTTTGATGCACTCAAACTAGGCATCTTTCAATGAATTTCAAAGGCACAATTCTGACACTTAGAAATTTTTTTGAAATTGGACTCAAAACATATTTAGGATTTTTGAGCTCCAATAGTGGGTCTGTTTGGGGATGCATGCCCCTTGCGGGCATGTAGAGGATCTAGAATCTTTGGTATAGTAGACCACTACAAGAGAATCAATCTTGACCTTTTGACTTCTCAAAATTTCGAATAGGGAACCCCTTATTGAAAGAAAAGACACACACAACTGAAAGGAAAGCAGTTATACACAGACTTACAATATTTACAAAAAGGCTCAAGGCCTCAAAACTTCAATCAATTTTTACCCCTATCGAACAAATGATTTTCATCTCCATATAGCAGAGGAAAATTGAAATTACATCTTCCATCTAGCCTGTCAAAAGCATTTTGATCCACTTTCAACATATCATAGAAAAAATGATCATTACACTCACCATCATCCGGCAAGACCATGCCATCAAACTACCATAAATACTGATCACTTTGTGATATTAAAGCATCACACTCTTCATTCTCACTGCCATGCTAAAAAAGGAAACACTGCAACTCAATTTCATGGCTGGAAACATCAATATTTTGATCATTAGTTTGTAAGAAAGAACAAAACGCTTTTATCTCATCACTTTGTAAACTAACTGTTACCCAAATTTTCTTGTCTTATACAAATTTGGCTAAATCTATCCCAAGGTCTCTATTTTTACCCTGCCAAGCATCCCTGAAAGTTTCATGGCTTTAGGTCTTATCTCTTGGGCTCTGCAATTCTTTTTATCCCTTGGTCTGCAGTTAAAAAAATTCATAAATATAGTCGTTACCCGAAAAACACCCAAGCAAACCCCTGCGACCTATTCTATTTCACTGTTACCTATTTGGGCCACTTAAATCCCTCTAAATGCACATGCCCTTTTAAAGTGACCACCTTCATGTGTTAAAGTCTCTAGGTTGTCAGGCAGGTTCCCTTTAATATTTCCTACAAAAGCCTAGGTCTTCCCGACAAATATTTCCTCCCAACCTCCCCTTTTTAACTTGTGGCTGTTGCATGTTCACATGGAATCTTCTGAGCCCATGTAATCATATGACAGGATCACCTATCTCGGCAGGCCCAGTTCTCAGTCACAAATAAGATCAACAGTGGTCGCATGATCTCATGGGATCTTCCGATCCCATGCGATCATGCGACCACCGTCCGATGCAAGGGACTGGATTTCTTTTGAATTCTGTGGGTCTGTTTGCTGAGGTGGCCAATTTTTATTGGTCTGGGTTGCTATGATGTGGCCTTTGACTTTTTCAAAAGAGGATTGCAGTAGCTTTAACAGGTTTTCTTTTGTTTGTTCCTATTGATCATTTGCAAGCGCGGGTAGCTCAGAATTTATGTTTTCAGGGGTGGTTGCAATTGGAATAGATGAGGAAAAGATCTAGGCAACCATTCTTGGTGGATTCTTACTAGAAGAGTATCATATTTGAGCATTCATGACAGCCCAACTTGCAGAGAAGTAGTTGGATCAAGGTCTTTTGTCTACCGGCAATTTTAGTACAAGGATGGACACGCAAAGACATATCTGATCAGTTGAGATATTTTCAGAGATACATTTATCATTAGACTTGAAAAAATTAGGGTTGTGATTATTATATGGAAATTTATGTAACCCTAATTTACTTTTTCTCCTTCCTGTATTAGAAGAGATGTATATATTGTTTTTTGAGAGCTTTTAGAGCTGAGAGTTCACATTTTGTAAAGAAGAAGGTCTCTTTCTTAGAAGGCTATGTGTGGCATTTTTCTGACCTCTGGTTTTCTACATTCTGTAATCTCCCATTGATGCTTCAGATATTGTAAAGGTATTTTGTGACAATTCTTCATGTCCCTATGCTTCCTTGCCTAAATTATCTCTTATTGAATCGAAGTATATGTATGTTTTGAGTGATATCTCAGGGTTCCTAATCCCTCTCTCTTTTTGCAATTATTGTGTGTTATTGTGGATGATTTGATGTGAATTATTTTCTGGGTATACCTCAACCCCTTAACAATCTTGTCTCATTCCTATGCTGAGTTGCAGAGGTGAATATTTGTCTGCAGGTTGTAGATTGTGTCTAAACTTTTAGGAATACTATTATTTGTGAAAGCTCTCTCTCTTTCCCTGAATAGTCTCTTTTCTATTGCAGACCCTTCTATGAAATATTTATGCAGGCCTATTTAGTGAGTTGTGATCTCCTAGACCTGAGTTGTTCATTTTTTTCATCCCCTATACTGAGATTCAAACCCTTCATTTCGGTGTATCACCTAGTAGGTAGTTTTCTTTCAAGTCATTTCCCTTTCAAGTATTCCTTCTATCCCTTTTCCCCTCAAGTTTTACTTTTCATGTCTAGAAGCAAATTAAGGTGATTATCCAAGAGGAACCAGCCTAGAACCTGGAGGTCTCATCTCAATTAGCATAGGTCCCACAACTTGGAGATGATTCCCATGTTATACTAAGTTATCAAGACTATGAGAGCTTGAAAAAAGGGTGCAAACTTAGTGTATAACACTAACATAGAACTTCTCAAGACAAATATATGATTGCACAAAATCGGGGACAACTTGTTGATTACAAACTACATCAGAATCATTTAGAAGGGAACAAGCTCTATTAGTGAGTGACTCATTAGTCACTTGCAAATATGAGAAAACACATTCTGATTTGTCATAGTTTACAGCATCAAAATGTAGATAAGAACCACAGACATGATCCTCTTGAAAATCGGAACACAAACTAGTACATTCCTCATTGTACTCATCAAATATAACATTATCAAAATCATCACAATGATATGTACTATCCACTTGCATATCTTTTAACTCAAATACAAGAGAAGGAAGATCAATAAATGTTTCATACATCATGCCATCATTTGAATCATCTTTGTCAAAACTTATGTCTATAGGGAATGGAATTTTTGAAACAAACTTGGGAGAATACCTCTTAAACTTAGTCTCCAAGAGCTCTTAAATTTTCTCACTACTTAGTAAGTACTAAACATCACACTCCATCTCTTCAGTTTCACTACTAATGCTGCAAATATCTCCCCCATCTAAAATAGGGACTGAAATCACTTGTCTCACATTACCTTGTGTAGAGTAATCACTTTAGGAACTATCATCTGCATTATAATCATATTCTTCATGTTCACACAAAACATCATCAAGTTGAAACAAGGAACTATTATCATCATGCTGAGAGAAAGAGAAATATATAAACTCAAGGGAATCACTATCAGCTAAAAATTCACCATCTACTCCTTGATAACCATAAATTTCATCATCAACACAATCAACACCACATGACTCAGTATCCTCAGCACAACTAGATTCAACATTTACAAATGAATCCATCCATTCTTTAGTTTTTTCAAGTGCTTCTTCTCTAAAGGATGTAGTCCAACTAACTGATTTAGGCATACCAAGTTCTAAAAACATTTCAGCATACTGGGATTCTTGAAAATCAAGACCTATAGGAAGTTCACTACATGCAAAAAGAAATTTCTTGTAATAAGATAATGTAGACTCCTTTTTTCTTTCTCCTATTGCACATCTTAACATCATTATGCAATTGTACTGAATTTTTTGATTTATCAAATGAAGTTCATCATTATAACTTTCTAAATCTAACTGAAAACTTTCATATTTAGAGGCATCCTTTTGATCTATCATAGCTAGGAACTCCATTTTAACTCACTGATAAAACAATAAATCTTGTTCTCTTGACAATATTTCTATCCAAATTCATGCAAACACTGACTTCATTAAACATCAACATAATTTTGATACTCTTTAGAAACTGAATCTTCAATCCAAAAATATGGCTTGAACTTTCAAACTAATTTCCCTTTTTCTTTAGTGACTTATCACCTAATTAGGGACTATTTTTACTTTGATAAAAGATTACCTAGAAGTGCTACTACTAGTGCAAAATACTAATCTGAAGTTTCCTTCAAATCACCTTTCAAAACTTTGTAGAGTCACCACCTCTTTGTAGAGGACCAATCTTGAACCAACTGAGAACCTTTATCTCAAATCTGAACCTTCATTACCAGGAAACACAAAACAACTTCACAGGATGCACTGTTTGTAAGGATCACAAAATACATTACAAATTCAATTTCAAAACATTGATCAAATAGAGATTCATAGTCGCCACTCACATTCAATGAGAGAATATAACAATTTTTGAAAATAAATTGACTCTATGATCACTTAACTAGACTCTGGGATAATTCAGCCAAGCAAGGAAAAATCATCTTAAACTTGATGTCCTTTATTTCTTCCCTAGTAGAGTTGCCAATTTGTTAGTGATTTTTCTTGTTGAATCATTTTACAAGCCTTAAATGCTTAAATTGAACTCAGTGATTCTTAAACTCCTGACTCAAGCAAGAAAAGACTAATTAATAAGGAGAAACTCCTTCTTCACTTTGAGCTCCATAGACTCGGGTGGGTATACCTCTTGTGATTTACTACTTCATAGTGAATCTTCTAGTGGATTAAGTGTCTTGAACATGGATATTTAACATTCAGACCAAAAGAACTATAAATTAAAAGAACTGATTTAATTTCGATTGATGGTGATAACTACTAAGCAAGTAGAGACCAGTTCCAAATCCAGGGCAAAGAGTCAAGTAAACATACATTCATAGAAAACTCTTAACAGAGACACACCCTAAACCCAAGTGAAATGCCTTACAAGTCATTCCCATATCCAGACATCAAATTCTTATGCAACTATTGAATCCTCTAAAACTACCCTCAAGAATTACCCTTCCCTTGAAAGAAACTCAAGACCAATTTCACAGTTACCTTATAATCAGTGTATTTAATTTGCCTTACAAACTTAGTACACAAAGATTTAGATACAAACACATGAAGACATCAAATAGATAAGCAAATGGGATCTAGATGTTCTCTCATTAAAATTCCTCTACTTCATTACATGTACAATGATAGAAAGCTATGGAGGTAGACTAGAATCAGACCACTACTTGCAACCCTGAATTCACCATCCTTGTAACAATGAAGAAAAATTCAGATATAGGGGAATGTGGTCAATTGAAGCCAACTTATAGCTACCCATTCCTTGCATAAAATATCTCCAAATTTTCTCCTCAACTTTGATCTGCAACTGATTTTCTAAACTGATTCTCTCCAACTGATCATGCTTGCAATCATGTCCCAACAAAGTGATTTGATTCCATTTTCACCAAGAAAATGATTTGATCCTGAAATGAAAAAGCCCATACTGCTCTTTCCCACCACTCTGAAACTGAAAATAATCATTACTAAAAGATTCCTCATTCCTTGCCATTTCCAAAAACATACTGAATGCCTATGTTCGGATAAAAATTGAATCAACAGGCATTAAATCTATGAACAGGCTTGTCATTTAAATTTTTGGAATTATCTCCTAAGTATGGACTATGTCACATTTTAAATCCTTTTGAATCTTTTAAATCTTTTGGAATTTTAAATCTGACCTTTTATCCTCAGACTTGACCAGAATGCGACAAGTGTCATGATTTGATTGGTTGCTCAGACTAACCCTGGCATTGACCTATGGTTGACCTCTAATTTGGAGATTGGGTGAATGCCTTTGTTCCCTAATCTCTGAATTTGTTATCTAACTACAGTTACACTTCTAGAATGGGTGACTAGGCTTATCTCCAATTCTTTGAATTTTTTCTCTAACCGCCAATGATTTGGAGATTGCACGACTCCTTGTTCTCTTAATCTCTAGATTTATCATGCTAACCGCCAGGGATCTAGAGAACCAAAAACCAAGAATTCTCCTATTCTCCAGATGTTAGCCCTCTAACTATCAGCATCAGGTGAACACACAACCACGGTCATTCTCCAGTTTTCCAGATCTCTTCCTTAACTGCCAACCTATCACAAGATTGAGCGAATGGCTGCCATGTGTCTGTTTACTAGTCCTATCATCTGCTAGCTGTCCTGCAAAATTACCTTACCTATGGGCCTATTGGAATGCTTCTCAAGGTGCCTTCACATGAGCATGTGAGTAGAGCCTCCACTCTTTATTCTATCTCATATGTGTGCATCATTCCATTTAAACATCTAAAATTTCATTTCCGAGGCCAATGTGGGATAAATCTTCTCAAGGTTTTTAAAGCACTACATTAAAATATCTTCATAATGCGCCCAATTGGCACGTGCATCCATGAGGTCCCACAAGGTAGAGGAAGACACAACCTCTTCTATTTATCACTTTACATATAATGTGAGCACTGGTGTTTATAAACATCTTTAAAGACCAATTTGGGGTGCATGTTGGATAAAATTTTTGGAAGCATTGGTGATTTTTTATTTCCGCTAGTACTTAGAGGACCATAACTTTCAATTTTCAAACTAGGTTTTTATGAAAAATTTTTTGTAGAGTTCACACACAATCATCTCAAGCATATAAAAAATTTAGCATGACCCAGTTCGTACTTTTGAGATATGATTAAAAATGTGACTGGCTGTAGATTTTTTCTTTTTGTGTCCCCAACTTCCATTTGGCTTTGAAAAAACATTAAGATCATTTTGACAAATACATGGCTACATATTATCACAATATTGCAGAAGGATATCCCTTGATAATTTATGAATCAATTTTCATTTGCCTCCAATGTTGACCTCTTGATAACAATGACCCAACACACTCTGCTAATCTCAATAGATTATCTTTTGATTTGATCTCACAAACCCATCAAATGAGACCCTTATGGTTTGAAACCCTGGATGTAAATTCTATTTCACATATAGAAAATAAGGCTATAATTAGATTATTCAAATGATCAACTGGTCATCCAAAATTAATATTCAAAGTCACCCCTTTAGAACTTCCTGAATTTAAAATAGTGGAATATGTAGAAATTGGATTTGGAATGGGACAGGCAAAGTGACCAAATGAATTGGTCATGATCTACAAGTATTCATAGAGGTACCATTCCATGTTTATAATGTGGAACAACACTTAATTTCACTTATTCTTGAACCGGGTACAATTTTTGAGACCTCAAAGTAGGTCATTTAGAAAACTAAACAAGGCAGACAGAGAAACTTAACAATCTGCAGATGAAATGGCTATGGCAAACAGGTCAAACGGGCACATGGGGGGCTGAAAATTGGCATGAACACTCTCTCTCATGCCTAAAACATAATGAAACAACCCACATGTTATGATCAATCATAGGGAAATAAATTCACTTCCTCAAAGTGGGCTACTTAGTGAAAATCAAGAAATAGGCTTTAAGCAGATTTTTGGGAACACCCTTAAATAGCCACCTCAAAAACATGTCAGAACTGAAACCCAAGATCTAAAACCTATTACATATGTCAAATGATAGGTGATAGGCACCCTATCCAAGTGACGCATCATGAAGAACAACATGTCCACATCTTTGATGTACTCAAACTGGGCATCTTTCAATGAATTTCAAAGGCACAATTCTGACACTTAAACAAATTTTTGAAATTGGACTCAAAACATATTCAAGATTTTTGAGCTCCAATAGGATCTACCTCTTCCTCTAGGAAATCTACCACCTCTACCTCTTTGTCTTTTCTCATGTCTCTTATTCAATTTCTCCTCAGTTTTCAATGCAAATTGATAGGCCTCTTCAATGTTCTCCAATTTGACCAAACGTATTTCTTCTTGGATGGAAACTCTCAAACCATTCAAGTATCTAGCAATTCTTTCCACATCATCTTCATCATGTCCAAATTTGATGTCTAATATATATAATTCCTTAGTATATTCCTTTACCGAGCTATCTTTCTACCTCAAACTTTGCATTCTCCTAACTAGGTTAATCTGATAATCACAAGGTAAGAACTTTCCTTTCAATTTATTCTCCATTTTACTCCATACCTTGATTTTTTCTTTGTCTTTCCTCTTTCTATCCAGCTGCAGATGTTCCCACCATAAGGATGCATGCCTTTTCAACTTTGTGCTTTCAATTTTCACCTTCTTTTCCTCAGGTACATTTTCATACTCAAAGTACTTTTCCATCTCAGTGATCCAATCCACCAATTCATTAGAATCCAATTTCCCACCATACTCAGGAGGATTAAAGTGTGGTGTAGACTTCATAATTGTCAAAGCCTTCAAGAATCTTTCCTCACCCTAATCCATCACAGGTTCAGGTTCTACATCACCTTGTTCTACCTCAATTTCATCATCACTAACATCTTCAATATGTCTTCCTCTTCTTTGGGCTATTTCAACAACTTCTAATCTAGCAGCAAATTGTCTCAACATGTCTACCAATTCTAGATTTTCATCTCGCCTCCCACAAACCATCTTGAAAACCCTCTGCAATTGCAGGTTAGATCGCAATCTGCTACCCCACAAAAATTCAACTAGGGATTCACAAGAAGGAACCTTCAAACCTAGATTTGAAAACCTATATCTATATCTCACCTCACTATGATACCACGTGATGCAAGAGTGGGCAGGAGGGGCCAAAAATGGCACACCCTAACTAGATCCACCTTGCTCAACAACACATGGAAGCAACAACATACACAGTGAGAGAGAGAATGCATAATATATATATATATATATATATATATATATATATATATATATATATATATATATATATATATATATATATATAAGTTCTGCATTCTCTCTCTCACTGTGTATGTTGTTGCTTTTATATATATATATTATCCTCAAATTGATTCATACATGCCAAGCTGTAAGGCCTTACCAGTTTCAGCCAAACATTACAATCAAGTACAGAAGTCCTCAAACATGCGAGGATCTACAGATAATCTCTAATCTTCTATCTTCTATCTTCTATCCCAAAACTTCCTCCTAAACTCTAACCAAACAACTACATTTATACAAGAGGCAACTAAACCAAGTCGGCCTTTAGATCCACAATCAATGAAAGGAACAACCAGATCTAGGTCCACACGCTTCCCAAAGATGGATACCAACATTAAATCAGTGACCTAAATTAAATGCACAAGTCAGCCTCAAAAGAAATCCAAAACAAACAACTCGGTAAGCAAGGAAACTGAGTGTCATACAAGCATCACCAAGCACCAGGGAAATTCACCAAGTGCCAGAGAGATAACCAACCAACATTGGTGAATAAAGGAAACTGAGCAACACCAAACCAACTCGATCAAAGAAGGAACCGAGCAACACAAACAAACTCAAATATATTTTTGGTGACACAGGATTGCCAAGGACCCAAGATGCTCTTGCATCATAAATGGGTTAAATTCATAAGTTTTTTTAATTATTGTTACAAGTATTTTATTAATTAAAATAACATTACAAGGGTTCTCTTTACGTGATGGAGCCACATCATCTTCTTGATCATGTCATCTAGCCTCATCCTCTTTATTTAATGGAGGTACATCACATTCTTGATGTTGTGTAGCATAATCATACTCCACTTTTTCACCACGCTCTACATGCTCTAAAATAAAAATTGAAAAGGTTACGTTAATTACTACACTGATTGCAATTAAAGATGTTTAATTATATTAATAATTATATATAAAAAATTGTATAGCACTTGAATACCTCCAGTACCGGGATTCACACTATGACCTTCATCATGTGCAGGTTGTGCTCCAATCTCAGCAAGATGTATTCCAATGTCATGTATATTTTTATCATTTCTTTCTTGTTTACAACAAATATAATCACTTTATGGTGGCAATTAATATCAAATATATTATTTCTCAAGTATTCAATTTTAAATAATATTCATTTAGGTTATTTACCTATGTGATGGATGCAATAGAATCTTGTTTTTGCCCACTCAATTCTCTTAGGCATTCAACCATAGCTCCATAGCCTTGGTGGAAGGCAAGCTTCATTTCATCTTTTGTAATAGCTCTATTGAATTCAGAGCCCTACATTTTTTTATAATATCATGAATTTTTCTTCTATTTGTTTGATTAAAAAAAAATTGTTTACAATCTATTATTTCAGTATGATATTTCATTTATTGATACTTACAATTCATGCAACAAATTTCATATAACCACCAAAGCCAAGTTTGTGTTGCCCGTGTTTTTCTAGTCTTTCCTTCACTGTCTTCAATGTGTCGGGAAGCCTATGAAAAATTTGAAATATGTTAGGTTATGTAAAAATAAAAAGTAATCAGTACATAATTACATTATTGGTACTATCAAATACCTTGTTTCACCTGGTGGTGTATGTCCTTTTTTCTTTTATCCTTTCTCCTTTCCATTGAAAATCAGGTCCTTCCACTCCCTCTCTAGAATCATGGGGGGACGCTCATAATTTTTGTTCTTATCTAAATGTGTCCTATATTGGTCCCTCACATACTTTAGATATATGCAAGCTTTATAAAGGACCTTGGTTTTGTTGAATGTATTTCTCAACAACAGAACTAAATGTCTTATGAGTTCATCTTTTAATTGTTCATTTTGGTCATTCCACCATGTATGTATGGTGGGCCCGAAGATCTCCAATGTATGGCAATTTATATGTTTATAAAAAACATCATTATTCCAAATAGAGTGATCAATAAGTAATTACAATTAGACTCTATATAATAATAATTTTAGAGTACTTGGAACCTTCTCTATCTTTATGGGGAAAAAATCATCAATCACCACTAATGTGAACGATAATTTTCCCCTACTAGAAATATGGGAAGATTATGGAAATGCTGCTAAAATATCACCACTAGTGGCCTCTACATCCTCAGGTATATGTCATGTTGCACATGCTAGTACACTAGTCGATCCATCGATGCTGTGTGTTTTGGATGATGGGGTTGGCTGAGGTTGTGGATGCACATGATCAAAATGGACAACTAACGCAGGAGCATCTTGGGTTCACCACAATCTAGCATCAACCAAAAGTAGTTCTTTGCATTTTGTTCTAGTTTACCAGTTTGAGAGATTATGTTGGCGGCCATTCATTTGCTCGAGATTGAGTGTTCGATTGTACAATTTTGATTGAGACCTATTTGGTATCATCCTCCTATGATCATACCTCCTGATGTTTGTTGATGTTCAAGATCTCATCCATTTCCTATCCTTGGGTAACATGTTCATTGCTTGCTTGGGACTATTTAGAGATCTAGTGTGCGGTTGTTGATCTTTGATTTTTTCAACTGTAGTGATTGTAGCATGTGATTAATGGATGTCCCATGGATTGTTTCCTATGATCACACTCCTTGTGGTGTCCTTTGCATGGATATTTGTACATTTTGGGTCAAACCTATTTGTTTTACATGTTTCCTATTCTTGGGGAATGTATTTCTTTTTGGGTCAACTTTAGAGGCATTACCTATATGTAATAACATGATGTATCTTGAGAAGTATATCTGTTAGATTGATCGTTGGTTCCTGGAACCTAGATCTGAGACTTTGATAGATCAGTAGTAGGACTTGAGATTCATTTGTTTATATGTGGTTATAACCAGGAAGGCTTGATAGCTAGACATGTATGTTTTTTTATCTTTGAATAATATATTGGATTGTTAATTCTCTCTCTATATTCCATGTTATTCTTTTTGTGTACTCTAGCTGCATGATTAGACATCTCCTTTGGAGATTCACTGATCTTGACTATGTTAGGTGGTATTAGAGTAGGTTTTTTTGTAGAAATCCCTAGTTGAATTGGTTGTAGGGTGGCAGATTGCACTATGGACTACAATTGAAAAGGATTATATGAAGATGGTTCAATAAAGGAGAGATGTTGATCCTATTGTATTCGATATGTTGAGACAAAACTCTACTAGGCTTGAAGCTATTGAGACAACCCGGAGAAGAGGAATACATATTGAAGATGTTAGTGAAGATGAAGTTGAAGGTAGAAGAAGGAGAAAAACATGACTATGTTATTGAACAAGGTGAGGAAATATAGTGTGAATGCAAAACCACACTTTAATCCTCTTGAGTATAGTTGCAAGTTAGATTTTGATGAATCGATGGACTGGATCTCTAAGATGGATAAATATTTTTAAAATGAAGGAACACTGGTGGATAAGAAGATGAATTTTTCTAGTACAAGATTGAAAGGACATACATCCTTGTGGTGGGAATATTTGTAGTTTGATCAATAGAGAAGAGGAAATGAAAAGATCCAGGTATGGGATAAGATGATAAACAAATTGAAGGGTAAATTCCTACTTGGTGATTATCAAGCTATTTTGTTGAGGAGAATGAAAAATTTGAAACAAAAGGACACTACTATGAGGGAATATAATAAAGAATTCTACAGATTGGATATTAGATCTAGACATATGGATGGTGAAGTTGAAAGGGTTGCAAGATACCTAAATGGATTGAGGACTTCTATACCAGATGAAATCAATTTGGTGAAGATGAATAGCATTGAAGAAGCCTATCAATTTGCATTGAAGGCATAGGAGAAACTAAACAAGAGGCATGAGAAAAGGAAGATAGGTAGAGGTGGAAGATTCTCTAGAGGAAGAGGTAGATGCTATTGAGAAAGTAGCATATCTAATCAGGAGAAGAAAAATCAAGATAAAGGAAAATCAGAGTGGAAAGGAGAAAGTTAATATCGAGGAAGAGGAGGTTATATAAGAGGTAGTTACCCTAGGGGTAATGATCATGAAAGAGAAGGTAGAACCTAGTTTAAAGGCACTTGTTACAAGTGTGGTGAAGAAGGACATAGAACATTTGAATGTAAGAAGACTGGTAGCAATAGCAAGAGTGCACTTGTGCATGAAGATACACTTGATTCATTGAACCAACTAGAAGGTGGTGAAAATTTTATGATTAGGAGAGCTTTCTGGAATGAAGGAATTAATGAGGACCCTACGAGGAAAGGCTTATTCAAAACTAGATGTAAAGTTCCTAGAAAGTATTGCAAGGTGATCATTGATAGTGGAAGTTTAGAGAATTTGGGATTAGAAGAATTGGTTAAAAAGTTTCATTTACTGACGATGAAGCACCCTAAGCCATATCAGATGTCTTAGATTAAGGATGAGAATAAAATTTTGCTAAGTGAACAATGTCTTGTGAAATTTAAGATTGGAAACTATCATGATGAAGTTATTTTTGATATTATGTTTATGGATTTTTGTCACATCTTATTGGGTAGACCATGGTAGTATGATAGAGAATATTTGCATGATGTAGATTGAATACATATACTATTGTGCCTAATGAAAAGAAACAAGATTTGTTACCTCTGGTAGAAGAATTTAAGAGTGAGAATTGCACTATTGTTAGTGTTTTTTTTTCTTCAAGAAAAAAAGTTCATAAGGAGTTTGAATAAGGATGATTTTTGCTATGCCTTGGTTCCTAATAGATCGGTTATGAAGATAGAAGATGATTCACCGATTGAGGTTAAAGTGTTGTTGAACAAATTTCAAGATATCATTTCAGATAATGTACTTGATGGGTTACCTCCTATTAGAAGCATCATTCATTGAATGGATATGATACTAGGAGCTATCTTACCTAATAAGGAACCTCATTGATTGATACCAGCATAAAATGAAGAGTTGAATAGACAAGTTTAGGAAATATTGCACAAGGGTTTGATCAGAGAAAATTTGAGTCCATGTGTAGTACCAATTGTGTTGTAACCTAAGAAGAATGGAGAATGGAGAATGTGTACTGATTCAAGAGCTATAAGTAGGATCATAGTGAGATATCAATGTCTATTTTCTAGGATGGGTGATATCATCGATCATTTTTAGTGGAGCATAGTACTTTACCAAGATTGATTTGAAGAGTAGCTATCATCGTATCAAAATCAGAGAAGGAGATGAATGGAAGACTTGTTTTAAGAAAAGAGAAGGTTTGTGTGAGTGGTTGGTTATGCCTTTTGGTTTTACTAATGCACCTAGTAATTTTATGAGGTTGTTGCATTTGAGACAAGTAATGCAAAGATTGAAAGAGGAAAAATTATTGATTTACTTGAAAAAATATTCTTTCATGAAGGAAGAGATAGTGTACTTGGGTTTTGTGATTTCAACTAAAGGTTTGAAGATGGATCCTAAGAAAGTTGAAGCAATTTTCAAATGGCCTACACCTGTGAATTCCAGTGAAGTAAGATCTTTTCATGATTAGAAATTTTCTACTAAAAGCTCATAATGAATTTCAGTTCTATGTGTAATGCTATGACAAAGACAACGAGAGGAGTCAAGAAGGATTTCAAATGGACACATGGAGTTGATAGAAGTTTTGAAACCTTGAAGCAAAAAGTAGTTGATTTACCGATACTAGATTTATCTGATTTTTCTAAGGTATTTCAAGTTGATTGTGATGCAAGTGGAAGTGTAATAGGAACGGTATTGAGTCAAGAAGGTAAACATGTTACTTTTTATAGTCAAAAATTAAATTATGTTAAGAGGAAGTATTCACTCTATGATCAATAATTTTATGCTATTGTTCACACTTTAAAGAAGTGGAGACATTATTTGATACCTAAGGAATTTGTGTTGTATACTGATCATAAAACATTGCAGTATTTGGGTAGTCAAAATAAATTGAATTAGAGACATATGAAGTGGTTTGATTACTTGCATAATTTTACCTTTTTGTTGAAGCATAGAATTAGATTAAGGTTGTAGATGCATTGAGAAGAAGAATGAGTTTGTTGATAAAATGAGAGTTGAGGTACTTGATTTTGATGAATTGAAAAGTTCGTATGAAACTGATCTTGATTTTACATAACCTTGGAAAGCATGTAGGGAGCTGATCACAGATAATCAGAGTAAGTGGGTTGATTACTTCATTCATGAAGGTATGTTGTTCAAAGGCATTCAGTTATGTATACCAAAATCATATATGAGAGAAAATATAATCAAGGAGAAACATAGTGGAGGACTTGCAAGACATTTTGGTATTAATAAAACAATGGGTTTGATTAAGGAGAAATGCTTTTGGCCTCAGTTGTATAAGGATGTTCATAAATTTGTTAGAAGTTGTAGAATATGTCAAGTTTCTAAGGAATTTTATCAAAATACAAGGTTGTACACAACTTTATCTATTCCTAGTAGACCTTGGGAAGACATTACATTGGATTTTGTTCATGGCTTAACAAAGACACAAAGAGGTAATGATTCTATATTTGTTGTGGTAGACACATTTTCAAAGATTTTACATTTTATTCCTTGCAGGAAAGCATCAAATGTTTCTCGTATAGATGATCTACTCTTTAGAGAAGTTGTGAGATTGTATGAGTTGCCAAAGACTATTGTTTCTAACTAGGATAGTAAGTTTGTGGGATACTTTTGGAAGACACTCTGGAAGAAGATGGGTATCGATTTGAAGTTCAATTTTATATTTCATCCACAAACCGATGGAAAAAGAGAGATTTTGTATAGGAGCTTGGGTAATTTGTTGATATCTCTTGTTGGAGATAAACCTGTTAATTGGGATTTAGTTTTGGCATAGGTAGAGTTTTCATATAATAATTTAGTAAAATGGAGTACAGGTAAAATTGATTTTGATATTGTGACCGGTATGCATCCTAAAGGGATATCATATTTGAAATATCTTGGTCTAGAGGAAAAGAGAAGTGGGGAAGTCAAGAGATATGTTGAATTAATGAATAGTTTGCATGATGAGGTGAAGTATAATTTGGAACATAGTAATACAAAATATAAGGATATAACTGATCAATCTAGGAGATATAAGAATTTTGAAGTTGGTGATGAAGTTATGATTCATTTGAAGAAAGGAATATTTCCTATTGGAACTTATAATAAGATGAAGATGAAGAAGTTTGGGCCTTGTAATATACTGAAAAATTTTGATAGTAGTAATGCTTTTGAGTTTGAGTTATTGGTTGACATGGATATACTACCTATATTAAACATTGTATATTTGTATGAATACCATGATTCCGATGATGAGACATACATGAAAAAGGACTATTCTAAGAAGTAGATAGAGGAAAATGAGAAGGTCTTGGAGAGAAGAATTGGAAGAAGCACAAGAGGAAAGGATTACATGGAGTACTTGGCTAAGTGGAAGAACAAACCGGTTGAGGATGCTCTTGGATTTCCTAGTCCAAGTTGGATCATTTGGATTCTTCTTAGGTTATTCAGTAGCTCTAATGTAGAGTATCAATTCTATTAACCCTAGGTGTCTAATGTAGGAGCATCTTGGGTTCACCACAATCTTGCATCAACCAAAAGAAGTTCTTTGCATTTTTTTTCTAGTTTACCAGTTTGAGAGATTATGTTGGCAGTCATTCATTTGTTTCAGATTGAGTGTGTGGTCGTACAATCTTGATGGAGACCTATCTAGGATCATCTTCCTATGACCACAGCTTTTGATGTTTGTTGATGTTCAAGATCTGATCCATTTCCTATCCTTGGGTAATGTGTTCAATATTGCTTTCTTGGACCTATTTGGAGATTCTGTGCATGGTTGTTGATCTTTGATTTTTAACCATTTCAATCATAGTGCGTGATTCATGGATGTCCCCTGGATTTTTTCCTATGATTGCACTCCTTGTGGTTTCATTTGCTTGGATATTTTTACCTTTTGGGTTAGAAATTTTTGTTGTACACATTTCATGTTCTTGGGGAATATATTTCTTTCTAGGTTGACTTTAGAGGCATTACCTATATGTAATAACATGATGTATCTTGAGAAGTAGAACTGTTAGATTGATAGTTGGTTCCTAGAACCTAGATCTAAGACTTTGATAGATTAGAAGTAGGATTTGAGATTCATTTCTTTGTATTTGGTTGTAACTAGGAAGGCCTAACAACCTGGGGTGGTCCCACAATAGTGTGTCCCACTTTTTGGCCAACTTTGACACATAAATCAACATTCTGAGAAAAAACTTCACTTTCAAACACATGTTGTCGTAAAACTATTAGGAATTTGAAGATGATGTAAACTAGATTCTTTTAGAATTTTCTTTCTAGTTTCTAAATATATTTTTTTAAAAATAAATTAAAATACATTTTTCCTTCTCCTTCGAAAAGTGGTTTGTGTGAAAAACTGTGTTTTTAAGGAGTTATTGTCACTTGGATCAACATAACTTTTTTTTAAAAAATGACAATGATATAATTCTTTCAAGATTATATTTGTAACTTTAATATATAAAGGATGCAATTAGTTTCATTCATTTTGGGTCAATATTTCATAGTTTATTAAGTTATAAAGTGATAGTAACTATAATTTAGACATAAGACGGTCACTTGGATTGCTCTAACTTGATCTGTGTATGTCGAAATTCATTTTTACTTTTTTTATTTATAGAAAGGTAACACAAATACTCTTTTCCTAATATTTTTCATAATTTATTTTTTGTAATTTACTATTTTTCCCAAAGTCTTGAAGAGACAGGTTGTTGAATGACCAAACAACCTATGTTTAGTTAAAGTAATATTTAAAAGTGATAATGAACTCAATATGTATTAAATTTATATTCATTAGAAAGCTTGTTCTGAATAGAATCATACTACATAGATAGGTTTTTCAAATGGATTCATTTGATTTGCTAAAAAATAAAGTTGAATTGATTTTTGTTAGCATTTTAATAGGTGCGAAGGAGACTCCATTGTAGGTATTCAAATGAGGAGTATAGATGTTATATCAATGTTTTTTTAATCTAAGAGGCTTTAATCTAACCATTTGTAATTAATTCCTTCAAATGGAACCTCTCAAGGCTTAAATCATCATATTTTATTAAAAAAATGTTATTTCAACAAAAATAAGCATGTCTAAAAAAGTGGGACACACTATTGTGGGACCACCCCCAATATGTATGTTGTTTGATTTTTAAATAATATATTGGATCGTG
The DNA here is from genome assembly GCA_027943335.1 of Chamaecyparis obtusa. Taxonomy (NCBI): domain Eukaryota; kingdom Viridiplantae; phylum Streptophyta; class Pinopsida; order Cupressales; family Cupressaceae; genus Chamaecyparis; species Chamaecyparis obtusa. The sequence continues at coordinate 1,520,303 of BSBK01003945.1, read as the reverse complement.
CATTCTCTCTCTATATCTTGTGTTTTTTTTTCTTGTGTACTCTAGCTACATGATTGAACATCTCCTTTGGGGATTCACCAGTCTTGACTTTGCCAATAAAACCTAAAGTACCTTAAACAATACATTAAATATATGAGAAATAACACATTAATGAAATGACGTGAACATGCAAAAATATGAGGTGGTGTATGCACAATAACATGACTAGCACTTGAACTACATGGATAAATCTGATCATGTCCAACAACATCATGAGGACGCAAAAATATCTATAAAAAGAACACATACATATTTTGGTTAATGACATAAAAGAGTATTAAATATAAACCATGAATTAAATTATGTTATAATTAAAGATTTCATGAAATCTTACTTCTAAGTTTTGTAAAAAAAAAAATCCAATTGTTTTTCCCTCTCTTATATCTCATCAGTTTGAGGCTCCATGAATAATAATTTAACGATTTCATGATTTATATTTTTTCCATGTTTTTATTGTTACACCAAATTTTGGGGAATATGTGATGTCATCATCACATAATAGTGTGTCTAGAACTATTTGGAGGTTGTCAGCTACTATAGGTGTCTTTCCTTGAACATCCACCCATGATAGGAATATTAGTAACCATAAATAAAAGAACATGATAATATAACAATTACAATGAGGTTTACCTACTGGGAAGAAGTTCCTAGAGGTGCATCCACCCGTGACAAGAATATTAGTAACATTATCAAAATTAATCCAAAACCATAAAGAAAAGAACATAATAATGTAACATTTTGCTCATATCTAATTTGTACAATTACAATGAGGTTTACCTATTGGGAAGAAGTTTTTGGAGGTGCATCCTAGTCTGTCACTCCCGATGATCAATGCCACTCTATGACAAAAAATATATATAAAAAAATATTAGCAAAATGAAACCAATAGACTTAAGAAAAAAACATAATAATCAAATGGTATATTGGAGTCATTATTTGGAGGCTTGATGTAATGGTATATATTACATATCACCCCCATCATAGTAACTTGTTTTATCTATGCAAATCAAATTCTAATCTATTAGAAGGTCTTCCCCTACACTTATTGATTTTATTGCACATATGAATACACGGTTTCCCTCGCGTGCCTCAAATATGCAATTGGGTTGTCCATGGAAAATAGGCCCAAACCATGTCATGAGGATGGTGTTATGCAATATATCCTCTCATTAACACAAAAATTAGTGTTTATTGGAGGAAGTTCCTCGAGTACCCAATTATTTTGTAGATGTTTGTAGCTCAAGGGAACCTTGATTTTGCCTATGCTCTCATCATCATAAGAAAATGACCCCCCTTGAGAAAGAAAAAATTCCATGCACTTATTGAATTTTCTTCTGATCTTTTGACCTCTAGTTGATCTCCCTCTTTTAGACCTACTACATGTCTCACTTTCCTCTTCTCTTCCTGAATTTCCCTTACTTGAGGAAGACACATATGAAAAATACCTACTTGGTGATACTCACACTCCATCAAATGAGAGAGATAATTGGTAGAGGTTCGATTGTTATTGTGAAAGGAAATATATTTTAGAATTCCATGGAAATAAATTTGAGGGCAGGTTTTCAAAGGTTCATTGCATGGATTGATAACAATGGTTCATGCTTTTTCCCCAAATTCATCATTGAGGGTAATGTTGATGAATAAGTCCACCTAAATTTGAGGTTGAGATTTAAATTTGAATAAGCCCAACTTAGGCCTCAAGTGCTAATAATTTTATTTGAATAAGCCTAACTTAAAGAATATCGAATGGCCAAGAAAGTGGAATGAGCTATAACATGTGGATGTCAAGGTGGTTACGTGAGAAAAAATTCAAATTTTTGACAGAATATAGTTTCTAAAACTTGGTTCATTATTAACCCACCCCAAGATGGATGCAAAGAGAAAGCAAGAAAATAATTAATGGTTTCTATAGGGTGTATTGACTTATACCTATGTATCCATGAGAAGAATCATTGGCTTTCCTTTATGTAGACTACATAGGATCCTTGCCAAAGGGGGTTCAAGCTCCTACATACAAAATTCATTTATCCAATGTTAGCTTACATCTTATATTTAGGTCGATCATAATTAGCTTTACATAAGTCACATGATACATATGCTAAAAATTACATAGTAGACATTATTTACTGATTAGAATTAGGTACATACTACTAAATATAACATGACATGATAGTAATGAATAACCCACCCTTGAAGAGCGAGGTATGGTACTTTTTCAATGTAGAAAGTGGAAGTTGTTATGGGTTAATCTAGATTAGTTAGGTCCACTGCAACCTCATGAGATAGAGCTTGTGTTACGGATATGATAAGGAATGCACACATGTCTATGGTAGGAAAGAGCATCTATGATTCCTTGGAAATAAATTTTAGGTAGAAACGGTAGGATATCATCTTTCTATTCTAAAACCTCTTTATCTAAAGGGTATCAATGTCCTTTCTCTCTTCATTGGAATCAAGGGTGAAGAAGGTTCTTTGCATCATTTGGGTATACCACTCAATTGCTATACCCAATGGATGCAAAGAAACCTTTTTCACCCTAGATTTGATTGAAGAGAAAGGACATTGATCCCCTTTTGATAAAGAGGCTTCAGGATAGATAGATGATATCCTACTATTTCAACCTTAAAAGCATTTCGAAGGGAGAAAGAGAAACCAATGATTAGTAGTCGAAAATGGTAAGACAGAGAAACAATGATAGAAAACCATAGTCACAAATATAGTAAAAGAGTGCTATTTGTGCTCATAGTTCTACTACCTTTGAGGAATGAGGTCAATTCATCATGATTATTCTTGATGTACATGAGTTATCACATATGCATACTAACCCTACAAATAATAGATCCCTTTGTACTCTTTTTGTCATGTGTTTTATTTCTCTTGATTTATCCTTTTTAGGGGCATATCAGCATCACCTAAGGGGATTCAAACCTATGACCAAGCTCTAATACCACTTATTACAACTAGCAGTTGTTGTTGCAGAAAAAGATCAACTTATTACAACTACTATAATTATATAAGACACAAGAGGCTATTAAACCATGTCACAAATCTCGAAGGGGGCCATTGGTAGTGAGTCCAATAGTATCCTACATTAAAACTATTTATATTGGTAAGACATATGCAATCACTTTAACATGGGGACATACACTCTGCTCTTTGTTACACATTTTGCACACACCAAAAATCAAATTTTGTAGTCACTTTTTTTAGGTTACTTAGAAAAATCTACCTTTTTCTTTATAATCTCTTCTTAGAAGATTCCTTTAGAGATAATGATTTCCATGGGTTAATCATTTTGAACCATCCTCTTAGAATATTCTTTGGATATAATGCTTTCTTTGAGGCAATCCTATTGCATTTTTTTTTAGCATTATTTACTTTCCTATAATTCTTTTCTTGGTTATCCTTGGGATGGGTTGACTAGAATAATACTACTTGTTAGACTCTCTCTCTCTCTCTCTCTCTACATGACCCATAGAAATTTTAACCTTACTAGGTTCTATTTTTTCTCTCTTCATGTGGATGTTTATTTGTCTTGGCTTTAGACTCATAAGGACCTAGAAGTCACTTGGGGGCTTGGTATTTTACTTATCTATTTTACCTTAAAAAGAGTATTTTCCTATGCTTTGATCTACTTTACTGCAAGTATGAAGAAGGTTCATACTCTTTCTAAAGTGGTGGCTAAATATAATGTCCTAAATTACATATTTATGTATAGTTTTGGTCCTTATCTAGGTGCAATTTTAGCATCCAATGCTTACATTCTCATTATGCTTGATCCAACCTCAGTTTCACACAAATTTTTGGAATTCCCAAATCAAAATTGACCCTGACCCAAATCTGAGCCTAGATTGTCTAGTATATGGAACCTGGGTATCCAATGCTTCCATGCTCATTATGCTTGATCCAACCTCAGTTTCACACACATTTTTGTAATTCCCATATCAAAATTGACCCTAACCCAAATCTGGGCCTAGATTTTATAGTATGGAAACTAGGTAGGTATGGGGTGATTCCACTCACCCTTGACCTTGGGATTTTCCCCATACCCTATAAATTGAGTCCAAATTTGAATGGTGTAATGGTCTTTTAATTTTAGCAGGATTCTTAGATACTAGTTAGCTGTGTTTGAGTTTTGAGCTTCAAAATGGCTAGATGAGGTATAAAGGAAAATCTACCTCCTTCATTTTGGTAATATATTAATTCATAATAATTTTGAATCTTATAGCATTAAGTTGGAAAAGGAAGGATGCATCAAGTCAAGATCTCTCTCAATAAATTCAAGAAATCAATTTTAGATCCATTCAGGCATCAAACATAGAAGTAAAGGATTAATGTATATGTCTAAGAATGTGTGAAGGTATTCATGTTCTTTCTATCCTAGACCCAAGGTCGAGACAACATCAAGAACACTTTCAAGCATCTACATGATAAATTTGACACCATGAAGGTTTGTGAAGGTATATGCATTTTACCAACCCTCTACTACCTAATATCATGCTTCTTATTTTAATTTGATTTCAAAGTTAATTCGTCAATAGGATTTTGACTTAAGAAAACCCATTTCCAAAAATATTTTGCCATCTTTTGTGTAGAGGTGATAGATGGAACAAACAAAGAAGAGTCGACCAAAAGGTCTAACAAAGAGTTGTAGTTTAATATTATTTTTATTAGATTATTTTGTTTTAAAAGAGTCTAGACTTGTCCCTAACCTCATAGGTTCCCCTGATCCTCGTGGTCACCCCTAACCTACCTTTTTGTACTAAAAATTGGATCACGGGTTGGTCAATATTTTTTATTCCCATATCTAGTCTAATATTTGGATTTACAATTTGTTGTCTAGCTGCATTCATATCATTTCCTCTTTCCTTCTATTCTTATCCTAAATCTTGCATTTTAGTTTCCATTTTACATAGTCATCTTCTAATCAAACAAAATGAATCCTTACATCCATTCGGTGCTTAACTCTTCTTGAGCCTAGTAGATCATATACTTTCCACTATATGAAAGAAAATAGAGGTAATCTTCCTAGTTTTTCTATTCATCCTAGTGCATCCCCTCATCCAATATATTTCTTCTAGATATTACTTTGAAAAATAAATTGAAAAACATTAAAAAATAGTGCTGGCTAGTAAATTGATTTGTTTTAAATTAATTTTCTCAAAAATCACTAAGTTTTCCCTCTATTTTTGGCACCCAAAATGAAAGAATAATAACAAAATTGAGTTAAAAAGATAACTCTCCTTGTAAAAGATTTCTTAGGCATCTAAATTAAATAAATTTATTATTTTTTAATTATTAATATTCCTATTAACTCTAAAAATGCACCGTATGCTAAGTTGTAGAACTTAGCTTTCTAGAGAAACATGGAAACACTCCTAGGCAGTGGGTCACTTAAACATGGAGTGAATCTCTGGATAAGGCCAACTCCTAAATGGTACTTCATCTATATTGAAATTTATTGAGAAAGGGGTTAGAAGGATAACATGTAAACTGAAATCTATCTCGAAAGCTAATTCGCCAAATACTTGAACAAGGACTATTTAACCATACTTGCATACACACAACATTCAAGTGGAAAAATCTAACATACACTATTCAAACTTATACTTTCCTTGCATAAATATTTCACAAGAAAGCCATGTTTTCCTAACTCCTAGATGGAAAGAAAACTCTCGCAGCTAGAAACAATTCTATCAATTTGACATAACTTGCAACCTGCAACATATGTATAACTTTGTTAAAGGTGTTTAAAATGAGACAACATTGCAATGAAAAGTAGAAATTTCACAAGCAAAATCATCACTCATCAACATGTACAGACTGAACATAGAGGCATGAAAAGTTAAAACACAACTTCTATTGATAACTAAGGAAAAATTTGGTATACATGTACAAGTTGAGTTACAAAAATACTCAAAACTACAAAAGGACTCTCAAATTCACTAAGTGCAGAAAATACATAATCAAACATCTCTTACAAATGATAAGTTTACAATCTTTTATCCTCTCCAAGAAAAAAATGCATGAAAAGAGGACCTTAAACTCTTTGGTCGGATTTAACAAGATATCCTATTTTTTGGGCCCTTAAAGGACTCCTAAATAGCTCCAAAATGAAGAAAAAGTCACTCCTTGACCCTTTCCACCTTCAAAGTTCCTCAAAAATGTTCCAAGTCCCCCTAAATACTTGGTCTTCCACGTAAAACAACTCAAACAACCCCTAGATACTTGGAAGATCATAAGTAACTACTCTGCTATATTCTTCCAACTCATAAAAGAAACCCCTAAGTACCATTTCAACGTAAATACTACCTCAAATATTTTGACTTTTTGAATACCTTTCTCGTTCATATTATGAGACATTACTTGTAAGTACAAATATGACCAATCTACTTCCTTGCATTTCTAACAGTCTAGCATTTTTTTAGTTTACGCAGAATATTCCATCTTGTGGTGACTATATAGAATGTCTCCCATCTTGTTGTGACTATATAGAATGTCTCTTAGCGTAATAAAAAAATAAAAAATAATGAACTTTTAAAAAGAAGATTTTTCTTTTCAATCTCTTGCACTCTCTTTGATTTTGATGATAGATTACAAAATATGATCTAAAACCATAAACTATTCAAGAAAACAAATAAGAAAAAAGCCTTAAGAAATAATAGAAACCTAAAAGAATTAAATCAAATAAGAGAAGAGCCTACAAAAAAGAAAAATATAATAGAGACTAAGAAAAAGGGAATTAAAAAAGAAAAAAAACTGAAAACAAACAAAGAAAAAGTAAATAAAATTGAATACAAATTAAAAATATTAAAAAAAACTGGGAAGAAAACAAAGCAAGGATGAAATGAAATGATAAAAGTAAAAAGCAACAGGGTCCTTTTTTGCATTAGTATTTGGAAAATCTGCGGACATCAAAGACTAGCCGTTGAGAGAATGATAATGGGAAAGAAAATTCAAAAAACTGTCGAAGGAGAGTGGCGAAAAGCATTTGAAATTATGATAAATATAAACAATTCAGTTTCATTCTGTTACAACATTCTTTCTTTCTCTGATTGCCCCTTTATGTCTATGTTCTGTTCTGTGATTGTCCCTTTCTGTGAATGTTTAGTTCTTGCTCTTTGTTTTGTTATTGTATCTTTCGTCAATGTTCTGTTCTTGCTCTTTGTTTTGTTCAATTTTTTTCAAGTGCTTGCTTTATGATGATTTTTCGCTTTACATTTTTGTGGCAGAGCAGAGGAAGCAACTGACAGCAAAAACTTCTTCCAGGAAATTCTTTATAGGCTCCTTTTGAATGGATTCAATTCCTCATTATTATTATTGTAAGGAAACCCAACAGTTAATTCGTTTCCTTCACCGTTACTACATTTTTCGCCCTCTATTTGAAACAACCGCTATAGCAGAGTAATACAAATCACCTTTAATTGGTCTTTTCAGATCATGGTTCGTTATGAGACCACGTTTCTTTGAGGAATTCTGTCAAACAGTTCTCAAGTTGTGTTTGTGGTTTCACATTCCTTTAGAGGAATAATGTCTTACAACTCATGCGCTAAGCCTACGGTTCCGCATTCCTTTTCATACATATCTACTGGAGCATTTTGAAGTATACCATCTGACACAATAATATTCACTTAAAACAATTAAACAAGTTTTATGCACCCTTAGCGTTGTTACTATCTACCCTTGCAACGGTAAGCCCTGGTTATTTACCCTTAGCATTATTATCCTTGAAGCTTTTGTTGTTGCTTGCATTACGATAACAGTATGGGCATGACACGTTTGACTTTGGAGATAATTTAATGCTTTCTTGTAATTAGTACTATTTCACCTAATACCCATTAGTTATATTTGCCCTTTGAAATATAGATCTGTAGATAAACCACTTCAGATTTGGACGGCCAGTTTTCTTAATCTTTTTGTTTCCACACTGTTTTTTATTTTCTTTGGAATGAGTGTTTTAGTTTATTTTCACTCATCTTTATTTTTAATCTTTTTGGCTTGAGTGAAGGACTGATGAAGTGAGATTCCAATGCAGGCTTGAGATGCAGAACCCGGCAAGATTTCATATAACCAATGCAGAGGAGAAGAGATGGGAGGTTCCTTATGACCTGTTACTTGATCACAAGTGGCTTCTCTACAAAGAAACTATACTTTCAAAACAGCTAACCCAGGTTTTGAATTCTCTGTGTTCTCAGGAAATGAGTTGATCTTCTCCTCCACAGCTAATCCATTTGAATCTGCTCAACTCCTTGTATGGCAGCTTGGTTTTCAGTATCTAGTAATCAGCACAAGCCTTCCCACACCTGCTTCATTGATACTTCCGTATGAATTGATTGATAATAGGAAGAGTTATTTTGGCTGGGCGAGCAGCTATGAAATTGTTGAGAGAATGATTGTGCTCTTTGCACCACGACTGAAATGACTGTGCTCTCTGATTGGTGCATGGAGATGTGCACCAATGTACAAGTAGTTGCTCTACAAAGAAGCTATACTTTCAAAACAGCTAACCCATTTTTTGGATTCTCTGTGTTCTCAGGAAATCAATTGATCTTCTCCTCCACAGCTAATCCATTTGAATTTGCTATCAAGCACAAATCCCATGTAGATGTTCTGTTCAACTCCTTGTATGACAGCTTGGTTTTCAGTATCTAGTAATCAGCTCAAGCCTTCCCACACCTGCTTCATTGATACTTCTGTATGAATTGATTGATAATAGGAAGAGTTATTTTGGCTGGGCGAGCAGATATGAAATTGTTGAGAGAATGACTGTGCTCTCTGCTCCATGACTGAAATCCTATGGTTGTGCATGGAGATGTGCACCAATGTACTAATGGACAGTCATATGGATGCTCGGATGGCTGATTTTGATTAGCTAGACTCATGCAGAGGGAAGCCACCATGTTCTCCAGTGCGAACATTGCACCAAGTATTTACTTGTCATTGTCATTTAAGTTCTACATTTGAATTAAGAAAATTCAACGTGTATATCTTGATATAGTGGGTTCTGGTTTGATCATTAAGCAGACTTATTCTTGACTGTTACTGTTTTTGAATTTGATTATGTGAGTTATTTTCATCAATGTTTTGGAGACACTCTATGATCCATCATTAGGATGACAAGAGTGTATAAGGAGAAGAAAAATGATGGATCACAGAGTATGATCTGAAACATTGATGAAAAACTATCACACAATTAAATCCAGAAACAAAAATGGTCAGCTATATGGGTTGTAGAAATCTATAATGATTAAGCAGACATTTTCTTTTTGGCAGGGCAAGTGATGGACTTTAGAGTAATGTGGATGTTGCAGTTGATCTGTACCAGCATTTCAAGGTATGATGACCAGCTCAACTACCTGACATATACTTCCAAGTTGCAACAACACATTAAGGTGAAATGTTAATTTTAGCTTGAAGAAAGACTTAAGTATTATGGTTGATTTGGGTATGGATGCCTATAGATTTTCTATATCTTGGTCATGATTGTATCCCAGTAGGGACTCAAAAAATTCCTTGTGAGTTTCACGGTTGGTTTTCTTATGTTTCATAGAGTTCTGAGTTATGTTGTGGTTAATTCAACAGATGGAAATAGAGAAATCGACAAAGCAGGGTTGGATTATTACAACACTTTCATAGATGCTCTTGTTGAAAAAGATGAATTCTAGCATATGGTTCCTAGTAATCCAGTCAGACTAATGTTTTCAGCAGCTGAGATGAAAGTTTTTTGCGGGATCTTTTTTCTTTTAATAGGAATTGAGCCTTATGTTACATTATACGTTTAGGACCTTCCTAAAGTTCTTCAAGATAGTTACAGTGGGTGTTTGAGTCCTCAAATTGTGAAAGAACCACACTTCTATCTATAATTATTTCATATGATCTCACCCATGATAATTCATTCATGCAGCCATTTCATTATAGCTATATACTACATTTTGCAGTGATGATTTTTTGAAGTATGCAAAGGCTTACTTTGGAGCTTTTGGAGACAGAGTGAAGCATTGGATCACATTTAATTAGCCTCGGGGATTTTCTATCAATGGTTATGATCTTGACTTGTAAGCTCCAGGAAGATATTCCATACTTTCTCACCTTCTCTGTAATCCAGGGAACTCCTCAACAGAGCCTTACATAGTTGCTCACAACATAATTTTATCACTTTTTGCTGCAGTCAATATCTACATGCAACATTCCAAGGTCTGAACTTACATTTTCAAATTTATATTGATGAATCATAATTTAGACAATGGTCCCATGGAGGAAGGCTGCCTCAATTATCTCACAAACAATTTCTGACCTTTCAATAAACTTGAGAATGGGAATTACGACTTCTTCCATGAGACCTGTCTACATGTTGAGTTTTTAATAAATCAGCTCGGACTTGAATCAGATTTGAATTTTAGACCATGTTACCAAATGACATTTCTTGCATTCAGGAGAAACAAAGAGGGTGCATTGGTATCACTCTCGATTCCAAGTGGTTTGAACCAACGTCTGATTCTCATGAAGATCAAGTTGCTGCTCGGAGAGGGCTAGATTTCAAACTTGGATGGTAAATGCATTCAAAGAAAAAGGACTAATGATTCACTTTAAAATAAGTCTTGGTATTAGTTTTTTACAATCTACGAAGTAGTGTATGACTGCATATATGTTTCAATCAACATTTTAGATTACATTCAATAATCCATGGTCAACAAGGAAAAAGTTATATGAAATATCAATTGAAAACATATACAGTTAAAACAAAAAGAAATCAATCATACACTAACATATAATATTATAATAAAAACTTGATATTAACTGCCTGCCCGTTCATTCCTTGCAGGTTCATGGATCCCATCTACAAGGGGGACTACCCGGCATCTATGAGGTAGATGGTGAGCAATAGGCTACCCAAATTCTCTAGAGAGCAATCCGAGTTGCTCAGAGGTTCTCTTGTTTTTTATGGCATTAATCACTATACATAAGTCAAATTCATAAGAGAATTCTAAATGACGTATTTTGAGATTCTGCAGTTATAACAAGTTGTAAGGCTTTTTCGAATGCCTTTATAACAATTCTGTCTTTCTCTGATTGCCCCTATTTGCCAATGTTCTCGTCTTTTCTGTCGATGTTCTTTTCTTTCTGTCAATGTTCTGTCCTTTCTCTCCGTTTTGTTCGATTTCTTTTCAAGTGTTTGATCTGTTTTGATTTTTCATTGTTCTTGTGTACAGTGTGCATGCTGGCCTATTTGTCTATTTTGTTTTTTTGGTGTTACATTTTTGTGCCGTAGCAGAGGAAGAGGCAGACGAATGGAGGGGAAAATCTTCTTCTAGGTAATTCTTCATAGACTATAGACTCTTCATTGTTATTGTATGTAAGGAAACCCAACACGTATTTGTTTATTTCATCATTACTACATTTTTACCCTCCATTTGAATGGATTCGGTCCCAATATCAGGTGGAGGAAATCGTGAAACAACTGCTGTGACCAGAGTAATACAGATAACATTTAATTGGTCTTTTCATGTATCCATTTTGTGCATTTAGAGATCACGGCATGCCATGAGACCACATTTCTTTGAGGAATTCTGCCAAACAGTTCACAAGCTATGTATATGGCTCCACAATCCTTTAGAGGAATTCTGTCAAATAGTTCACGCGCTAAACCACATTCCACTGCATACATATCTGCTGGAGCATTTCCAACTATACCATCTGACAAAATAATATTCACTTTAACCCTTAAAATAAGTTGTAATACCCTTAGTATTATTACCATCTATCCTTGAAGCTGTAAGCCTTGGTTATTTACCTTTAGTATTATTATCCTTGAAGCTTTTGTTGTTGCTTGCATTACAATGACAGTGGTGGGCATGGCATGTTTGATTTTGGAGATGATTTAATGCTTTAATATAATTAATACAATTTCAACTATTAGTTATTTTTTCCCCTTTGGCATGTTGATCTTTAGATAAAATCGTAAAACACTTCAGATTTGGACAGCCATTTTTCTCTTAATCTTTTGGTTTCCACAGTGTGTTTTGATTATCTTTGAAATGAAAGTTTTGGTTTATTTTTACTCATGCTTATTTTTAATCTTTTTGGCATTTCCAATGCAGGCATATGATGCATGACCCGGCAAGAGTTCATATAACCAATGCAGAGAAGAAGAGCCGAGGCATTCCTTATGACCTGCTTCCTAGACCACAAATAGCTACTCTAGAAGTAAATTATATTTTCAAAACAGCTAACTTAGCGTTTGAACTCTCTGTGTTCTCAGGAAATGAGTTGATTTTCTCTAGCAAGCACGGATACCATGGAGATGTTCTGTTCAACTCCTCGCATTGCAGCTTGGCTTTTATTATTTAATCGGCCCAAGCCTTCCTACATCAATTTCACTGTTACTTCTATATGAAGTGATTAATAATAGGAAGAGTTGATATGAAATTGTTGAGGGAATGGCTGTGCCATCTGCACCATGAGTGTCACATACATTGCACCAGGTATTTACTTGTCATTGTCATTTGAGTTGTACATTCTAATTAAGAAAATCCAATGTGTATATTTTTATATAGGAGATAATACCTTTAGCCATTCTTTCTTTTTTATCTTCCTATTTTGCGATCAAACGGTGTATTTGTTGTGATTAATTCTTTTTAGTTTGTGTGATCTATTATTCTCCTTACTCTGTTGTTGCAAGAAGTATCATTGCAAAGAAAATGTGTAACATATCAGCAGTGAAAGATTGTTGTTGGAAGTCATTGGAAGGAGCAGAACCGTGCGAAGATAAAATCTGCTATATGATGTACTTTGTGCGCATATGTCTGGGTTTGTAGATATTTCTGAAGCTACATAAGTTAAAATGGTTGAAGTCAAGGAACTTGTTTAGTGTTGTTGTCGCTTGATAGAAGAAGGTAGCACCATAGAATAAAAGAAAAATGTAAGATCATCTTCCAAAGAAGAGAAGAGCATAGATCATGTGCACTAGGTTTATCTACTGTTGGTCAAGATACCACCAATGGTTAAGATTGTATAGTTGCAAACATAAAAACCACCAAAGGAGAAATTACAAGCTAAGAAAATAAGTTGTTGATTTGGAAAAGACATCAACTATTTGAAAATGAAAATGTTAGGAGAGTTTCTCCTCTTGTAGAGTTCACTGTTAATAGAGAAGAAAGGTCATTTCCCTGTAAGAAGAATCATCATCGTCAAAAGGGCATTTAACGGGTTATTGTAGCAGACCGTTTTAAAGCCAAATCATATGAACATTGGCTACCATATTATTTCAAAGTTTTGCAAGCGAGATGGAGTCACAGCCAAGATGAAGTTGTTAGTCACTATAAAGGAGAATACCCCAGATTAAAGTTGATGTGTGAAGATTGGAGATGTCGCTAGTTCAAGCATAAAGCCAGCAGCTATAAAGTTGAAGATGTTAGTCAAAAGTAGTCTTCCAAGAGTGAAGAAAGATCCATACCTAGGTATTGTTAATGTGAGTTTGTTCCAATACATGTAAAACTGAATACTTAGTATTCCAAAAGAAACACCAAATCTCCAACTCTCTCTTGAATAAGGATGCTCATATCCTAAACCATAGTTCAAAATATCATTATTGACAACTTATCGCCGAGGGAAAAAAAGAAAAATATCAGAGACAAGTTGGAAACTTCTCAGGAAACTTATCGGGAACTAAAAAATGGCTGAAATTTAATTAGAAGTGCATTTTTGCAAAATTCAATAAGGAGATGCATCTAATGAGCTAGTAAATGAGTAAACAAAACAAAAAACTGATCTAGATATATATAAATGCAAATATGTAACAAAATTGCATCCTCATGTGGAATGTTGATGGCTGGTAGCCATAGTCTGATAGTCTGAACTCTGAAGCAAACTAAAAATAGCAAATTGTCTTTATAAAACTATAATCAAATACAAATATCAAGTATAATATCAAACTAGTCTACATCTTCCTCTTCCTCTTCCTAGTAGTTCTAGTAAGACTACGGGAGTGGGAGGGGGTCTAGCCCTAGTATTCCATTGTGGTTCGTGCCACCTCCCTATGCACATCTGCCTGTGACTAGACCTCTACCCTGGGTGTAGATGGTGTTGACACTGGAAATAACTCATCATCTGTATCCTCCTTACTCTTAGTGCTCTCATGATCATCCTCTTGAATGCCATCTAATCCTACCTCGAATATGTCCTCCACAGCGTGCCTCTCTAAATCATAGATGTCATCGTCTGTGAACAATGGAGGCTGCTCCTATGATGTCCAATCACAATACGGATCTATGGCATCCAAATCAAGTGGGCCAGCTAGTGCTAACTCTACCTTTCTTATGCCCAACTTAAGGTTATATTGCACATAAACAAGGTCATTGAGGCATTTTTGTGCTAACTTGTTCCTCTTCTTTGTGTGAATAGCCTCAAATAAGCTCTAATTATGCTCACAACTAGATGAGCTACATGGTTGACATAAGATGCACAAGGCAAGTTTTTGCATTTGGGACATTCCCACCCCAATTTCACTACCAAGTATCTACAAGATAAATATTAAAGAGTTAGAAAGCAAGGTGAAAACATATTTTAGTAACTTAGTTTTTACTACTTATCATGCATGTGAAAGACACCAAAAATCCAAATATTGTACCTGGGGTTTGAGTGTTTCTTCCTCTTCTTGCCAAGTCTAAGGAGAATAGCTTACCCATTGCATTCTAAGACACTTCCATCTTGGTCACAATGAGGTCTCTCACCTCAACCTTAGGTACCATCCTCTGCATGCATTCAGTGAAGCCCTCCATGACCTCTCCATTGGGATCCCCATAGGATGGAGAGAAGCGAAAAGAAGAGTTGAGGAAGTACCCCGCCGCATGAATGGGTTGGTAGAGCTGATTGTTCCACCTCCTATCGATAATTTCTCATATGGGGTCAAATATTAGGCTGTCTCCATTGTAGTAATTTTTAATAGTGTCTTTGGTCCTATCCAAGGCCTCATAAAGATACCCCATTGGGGTTTGATCCCCATCTACCAAGTGGATAATTCTAACCAAGGGCTCTGTCACCTACAATTGAAACATAGAAAATAGTTATCATTAATCATAGACTAGAGTTACAAATTAATAATGAAAGACTTGATTCTTGAATATAAAAAAATTAAATATTCAACTTTTGAAGTTTCTAAGATACCTTGACAATTTCTATAGCATCATCAAAAAAGTGGCTGTCAAAGACGATGTATGCAACACTTTTTCCATCAAGCTTCTTTGAATAACTTGAGTCTAAACATGGTTGACTCACAAATATTTTCTTCAAAGAAGTCAAAGAACTAATAGCACTTTGCAACATTAAGAAAATCGTTGCAAACCTTGTGACCGCAGTCTAACCAACTCCTTCCCATGGGTGAATTCTCTCATCAAGCAGAGAACCCAAAGGTGATTGTAGATATATTTTGTTATCTTTGTTGCATCCTCTACAATCAGTTTCACCGAATCCAATTTGTCTATGTCCTCCAAAAGAAGGTCAAGGACATGTGTTGCACAAGGAGACCAAAAAAGTATGTTATGCTTATCTTGGAGGATCTTGCCCTCTGCCATGTATGCCACTGCATTGTCAATTATTATTTGCACCACATTAATAGGCCTCACCTCAATCACAACTTGCTTTAACATTAGAGCCAAAGTTTAAGTTTTCTTTGTCTTTTTTGAGGCATCCAATGATTTCATAAAGACCACTTGATCCTTGCAAGAAACCAAAAAATTGATGATGGTACGGTTTCTTCCATCCATCCATCCATCCATCTGAAAGTATAGAGAAGCCAGATTATTTCCATTTTAATTCTTGGTCTTCTACCATATCATTGACCCTAGACACAACATCTTTGAGGAAACTACAGGCACAAAGTAAAAATAACATTAAGTACACAACTTTGATTAAAAAAATTTACATTCAACAAAAATAAGTAAATTGTAAAACTATAAAACATTTAAAAATTAAAACAAGTGAACTAACCTCCTAGTCAAGTCTACAGGAGTAGGTTCCTTGTAGCCCTTTCCCACTACAGTGATTTCTGTCACAAAATTCAACCAATAGGGACTTGCTGCAACATTGAAGGGGATGCTATTAAAATACCTAAAATCAGCACATTGAATGTTAACTTGCTGATGCACATCATTGTTCCACCCACAACCCTCTAGTGATGGTTGTGCTCCAAGTGTGTTTCTATGCACAAAAGAACTATCTATAGAATCCATGTGTTGTGGTGGTCTACTAGAACTAGCGGAAGTGGAAGCTGAGGAGATGGTAGATTTGCGGATCCGTGGGCCACGATGAGAGCCCACTATGCCCTTAAAGTGTGGCTTCTTCTACTTCAAGGGTGGATGGGATACCTAGTCACAAATCACAACCCACATTATTTCATTATGATCATTGTTTTAGCAAAATCTAAACTAATGAGGTGATTATAAAATAATAAATGATTATTAAAAAGGAGACAGTGTAAGATACCTTATATTTTAGAAATGGCTGCCCTCATTTTCCCTTTCCCTTTGCAACTTTTCTCTTCTCCAGTAGCAAGAAAGGCATTCATCTCTCTCATTATTTTTGGGATGGTGTTGTCAAAAACCCTTGTGTCACACTTTGTGATCCCTTCAAGGTGGTATTTCAAACGAGATATGCCTCCACTAACTAGTTTTTCACATTTTATGCATATCACAGTATTATATTTGGGTCATTCAAAATCATATGCCCGTGCCTTGTCTCTAGCACCTTTAGGGCATGTTCCTACATATCCTGATGGACATGCATCTACTGGGGCACTAGCAGACCCTGCAACTGACCTAGTTGTAGAGGTATCCCTATTTGCCATTTTTGATGAAGAATTAACTACATATGTCACATACAAAATAAGGACACAAATTTAGAAATTTAATAAAGAAATTTAGAAACAAACTAAGTTAGTTTAAAATTTTAAATAAGTTTAAACATAGCTGAAACTTGAAGGAAAAAACAAAAAAAATTGTTAGGTTATGAAAATTTTAAGAAAACTATGAAAAATTTGTAAAAGTCACTAAAAAATAGTGTTAGATCTTATTCATTACGTTCTAAAACAAGTTAGAGTAGATTTTAATGATATTATATAGTTTGTATAAACTTAGATACAACTAATACAAGACAATATGATTTTAAAACAAAAGGGAAAGAATTTCGAAAACTTACTTGTGAATTTGAATTTTCTTGAAAAATATCTTTGAATCCACTTTAAATCCACAAGAAATTGATCTAAAATGTTGCAACCATTGACATTTCTCCTCCAAAACCTTTCTAACCTCTCTGAACCTCAATTGGCATAAAAAAAATCATTTTGGCCCTTTGTTGGGCCGTACCCGTGTTATCCTGCCGCGAGCAAGATAAGTTTGTTACTTATTGCCGATATTTGGTAATAAGTCCCCATTTTTCGGCAATATTCTCTAGCATATCGGCCAGCAATATCTATATGCAAATCATCAAGGCTCATTACTTATCGTGATAAGTCTGCATATCACCTATGTATCAGTGATATTTTGATCTTTGTGCTAAACAATGTATACAAATTGTGTGATCAAATGAGACAACCTCAAGGTTCCTTCTTATTGTGGACTTCCTCTCAATTTTATGATGTGATATTCTGGTTATCACAAATGGACTTACACACATCATTCGATGCATATCAAATTGACTTTAACTTCTTCAATCACTTCCAACCAAGCAACTTGCAAAGAGATAAGGATTTCAAAATTTTATCTAACGCTAAGAATGTAAGATAATGTTGATGATGGGGTGAGCCTCTAACTAGTCATTGCTTTGCCATGTCAACTAGGTATAGCAGGGTGAGTCTTCTAAGGATGTGAGAATGGTTTTCACATTGTCAATGCTCATTCAAATACCCTATGAAGGCACAATCTAAATGAACATTTCCAATAAAAGTTAAACACTTGTAATTTAAGCCCAGACTAACCTTACACTATTATGTACAATCAACAAGTACCAACAAGTATGGATGCTAGCTACACAACTAATCACCATTCAAAAATATCTTCAATTCATCTGCTTCTACTTAACATGAAATAAAATCCTAAATGAGGAAATATTAATACTCCAAAGCAAGACAAATAATCCACCATGAAGACCAACAATGAATCAATAATTATTTTGATAGCATCATGGAAATAATTTCAACAAGTCTCCTCTTACCCTACTCTCTAATCTATTGAATTGGAAATGAGAAGCCCTTGGTCATTTATAGTAGTCTCAAATACAATGAGTGGCCAAGATTGATTTGAAATCAAGGGTCGAGATTAATCCAACACAACCCTAATTAGGGTTTCATAACCTCCGCCAACAATTATCAAATGCCCACCCAATTAGAGTTAAGCACCACCTTGTGGGACAATTAGAACATTACATTGCTTCCTTGGGCCAATGAAAAAATAGATTAGGTAGAAGCTTGCAAGAGAAGACACCCATCAATGAGCCAATAGTAAAATGCCACATGGGCTTACAAAAAATCTTACTTTAGAAAGATAATTTTCTTTGACTTTTCTTCTTTTGGCACATTCAATGAATTTGCACATAATATGATGAAGCTCCTCCATTGGGACACTTGGCACGTTCTAATTGGTTGAAGAAATGGGTGCCACCTCAGCATGCTTATCTTATAGGCTTAATAAATACCCCCTTGATGATGAGAAAATATTTCAACATTATTAAGCCCTCAATTGTCATGTCTCATATTCTTCAATTGCTTCCTCTTCATGCTGTCTTCTTTACCCCTTGGGAATCTTTTCATTGCATTTGGCTTGTCTTGATATCTTGCCTTCTTGTGATGATTCCAAATTGTAATTTCCTTCATGCAGATCGTGGATTTCCATTGGATTTCCTCACTTGAGAATCTTCTTGAGTTCACTTTGGAAGTGGGACTCTTGCCTTTGAGCTCAAACTTGTATTCTTCTTTGCATAAGTTGAACCTTGATTTTTTCATGTTTAGCTTCCATCTTCAACTCTGCCACTTCTATCCTGCCATACAATGCCACACATTAGATTTTCAATTGATCCACTTCCTCTTGAGCTTACCACATAACTGAAGGTAACATCAAATCTTAGTTCTAAATTTAATAACCTTCAATAATGCAGTGAGAACAAACTCTAAAAAACCTGGTCATGAACTAAATGACAATGATATCAGACTATTGGTTACATTGAAAATCTTTGCAAACTCATTCATCATCATGGTTTAATAGTATAAAACATTGTGCCAACCTTCCCAGAATAATTTCACCTTGTTGTGATGAGGAACTGACTGTAGACTTCAAATCTGCAACTTTATGAGCTTGTAAGGGTCTAATATAAGCTCAGATCAATGCCTGCTTAGTATATCAGCTCTATCAAAAGGATGTAGTTCGATGTAATTGGCAGATCTGGGCTTATTTCAAGTCTGAAATGTGCTTGAAGTGATAAATTATGTGTGACTGCAACTGATAATCTCTGCAATTACTTCCCTTTGCATGTGTTTTCAATGAAAACTGGTAAAAATATTCCTCTTTCAGTCTCCCTATGGATCGAATTCCCTGCAACAGCTTGTAAACCTGCTCTTTGAAATGATTTTAATTATGTTTGGGTGTACTTTTGTTCTCCAAATTAACTTTTTCTCTTACACTGACTTTGTCTCACAAAATTGAATTCAAACAATTAAAATTCAATGCCCGCTTTGTCTAGTTAAATCTGAATTGAATGTCCGTTATTAACTTTTATCCATGGGGCTGTTCAAATTTTAAAATTATAGCTCCCCCATGCTTGGATAGAACCCCCTTAGGGCAGGCACCAATTGAATTTGAGGCCTTCATATTAAATTCATGGCCTCACATGATTAGATTTAGGGCCCGTGTTATTAAATCTGAGGCCATATTATTGAATTCTAGGCCCACACACTAGGATTAAGGCCTCTACGATTGATGCTTGGCCAGTTTTAGGGCCATCGCCTAGGAAATGAAGCCACAGGTCAGAATTGGCACCTAATTTAAGTCTGCCATTGAATTCTAGTCTACACGTTGGGAAATAGGTCCATATTAAGGCCTAGACATTTGGGTTATAGGGCCCGATGTAATTGGTTTTAGGTTTGATTTAAAATTTCAAGGCCATACAATAGATTTAGGGCCTATGTTTTCCCAGTTTTAGGGCCTCATCGGGCCTGCATGTTAGCCATTGTGGCCTAATCATTGGACAGTGGGCTAGACATTTGATATTAATTCAATTGGCTTGTTGTTGGAGGCCAGATTTAAGGCCTCACCATCGAGCTTTGTGCCCAAATTTGGGTCTTATTCCATGGCGCCCATGTTTAGAAGTTTGAATTTGAATTTAGGCCTGGATCTGAATTGGATTTAGTCCCATTAGACCTATATGTTTGATGATATAGGGCCTGGTTTATGATTTTGAACTTTTGGGTCCACACATTATGCATTTGAATCTTATTGTTGGGTATTCGATGTACACATTTCATTTATGGTCTGGCCTAGGCCTCATTTATTTCGAATTTAGGACTGAATGTGAATTTAAGGCCATACATTACATCTTTTAGGCCTCATCTTTGTGATTTAGGTCCAAACACCATGAACTTAAGCCTAGATTATGAACTCTTAGGGCCCATGTTTCATAACAAAGCCTTGACAATTCAGATTTAGGCCCAATTATGCTGCACCTTAGTTGCAGGGGCCCATACCTTTGATTTATGGCCCTGCTTAATCCCATTCCTCATCAAATTAAGGCATGGTCTCCCATACATTTGATATATGGCCCTGCTTAACCTCATTCCTCATCAAATTAAGGCCCGGTCTAATTAGACCAGGCCCACATGTTACATATTGGGGCTGTTTTGCATCGATTTTAGGCTCTAGATTTGAGTTTTAAGCCACACATTTGGTGATTGGGCCTATTTTGGCTTCTTCTTGGATTGAACTTGGGATATTTATTGGAAAATAAGGCCCACACATTTCATTTTGAGGGCTTGCTGATAGATTGAATCTGTATATGTTTGGTATAGGGGCTGCAAGTTCGAAGTAGGGCCTCTGATTTTGCATTTGAATTGAAGTTTTAGCCTTTCTAAGGCCATTCGAACTTGGAAAAGGGGCTTTGTGATTGGTTGACATTTCTTACCTTCCCCCTCTTTTATTGTTTCTCCCTTCATTAAATTCATCAAGTTGAGTTGCTTCCTTTGTCCAATAAAGCTTAATTTCTTCCGTTGCCACATGGGGAGGTGGAATCCACTCCTTGATGTGTCAACCTTGCCATAATGAGAAGGCGGAATCTACTTCCTTGATGTGTCAACTGCTAGATCAGAAACTATAATCCACTTCTCCATGTGTCAATGTCACTTGAGGAGGTGGAATCCACTCCTTGATGTGGAAACGTTGCCACAAGGGGAGGTGGAATCCACTCCTTGAAGTGTGAATATTAAAAAAAGGTGGAATAGCATTTTAATTTTAACAATAAATTTTTTATTTCCCCTTCATGGCAATTTTACCGAGGGAATTTTTTTTAAAGTTGAAAGATCATATTTTATCTCAATCTTGATAATCCCATACTTAGCCAATTTTGTCCATTTTTCAATTTTTTTGAAAATCTTAATTGTTTTGGGAAGGCTTGCAAAATTCCAAACTGTTGCCAAACTTTCTCTAGAACCTAGACCTACTAGCGAAAAGAGGGGTTCTCCATTTGCAATCCATTTGTAATGGGGCGATGGCGTGAAAACCTCACAACATCTAGCACCTACCCAAAGAAATGTTCCTGAACATTTAAATGATAAAACTAGATTAGAACTTTGAATCTTTGATCAAATTCCTTTCCGCCTATCAAAAGAATTAGGAAATGCACTCAAAATGGAAGAAACCACAAATTGAGCTAAGAGCCTTCATCCTCGATTACTCATGCGTGTCCAGGTGTATTCATTTATCACTCGACAAGACTATTGGAAGTCATTTAAGATCTGTTTCAGCTAGTTAGTTGATTATCCATACTTTAAAAGTGCACTATAACTTCCCCACAAACATTTCTCTTCCTTTGGTAAACTTATATTGAGTAGCACTAATATAGGTATCCACACACCCATAAAGCCAAATTGTATTTGAACTTTGTTTCTCTATTTGATCACATATTGAATAATTTGGGTCTGAGAGTTGAATCCAAGATCAATGGGGAGCATACCCACCACCCAAACTAGCTCACTCCACCTTTGTACTTTTATAGCTTTTGAAATTGAAAGGTTGGAGAGATGCATTAGAGATCAATAGGGAGCATACCCACTGCCTAGACCAACTAACCTTCCTATCATGCATTTTTTTTCTTTTAGAGTGCTTTGATTCATGATGATACTTCACTTTGGCCTCTGAGCAACGAAGCTCATAAATGGGTTTGGAGAAGCTACAATGGCTCAAAAGAAGTTGTAATATCTTTCACTAGCTCCAATTTCTCCTTGAAGATGCCAATGACTTAGAGCACGTAAGTGTGAGTAAGATGTTTTAATCAAAAGACTCAGGTACTCAAAACACAACTACAACTCCGTTCCAAATTTAGGACAAATCCTTTTCGCATAATGAGGTTATTAAGGATGATCTCTAATTCATGAGAATCTCATAGAGGTATATCCAAGAAATAGATTGAACAAATCTATTGGGAAAACATCAAAGTGTGTTGTATGATACATCTCCTTTCTCAAAATAAACTACCCAAAGCAAGAACACCTAAACTAAAGAAAACCAAATAATTGAACTGCATGGATCAAATGATTCAAGGAAAACCTATGACAAACTAAGCAAGATAAACTAACAACCTCTAAACTAAGAGAGGAGCTACTTGTAAAACATCTTAAGTCAATTGGCTCAAGGCAAACTAACCACTTGACTCCTACAAAACTTAAAAAATAAACAACTGAAAGGAAATCTATTCTAGCCTCCTGAACCAAATGGTTCAAGACAAATCTACTATAACTATGTACAAGAAATCTAAAGGGATGACACTCAAAAGATCGATATATACACATGACCTAACACGGTCTCTCAAAATGTTCAAGAACAAAAAGGCTTGGGTGATGGTTCACGTTCTTGCAAACTCATCCTTGTACTCAAGAAAAAATTTATCCCCTCAAACTAGAATTCAGGAAATTTATCATGTAAAATCAACAATTGAGGTAGTCAGTATGAGCCATGGTCAATCAAAATGCAAATTTTCTTTCCTAGATCTCCATAATCAAAATAATAACCTTCAAAATTAAGAGCAAGGAAAGAAACAACTTGGCGCTCTCCAATGGGTACTCTATTTCAAATTCTTGTTGATCATCCACAACTTTAGGAGGTCCTAGTTGGTGATGAATCCTCTCATTGGCATCAAAATTGAACTCATGAGAGAATATTGAAGGATCAATCATGAAGTTAAGTCCATGGAATATTCCTTTTGGAGGCTTGTCCTTGTGTAACATGAACCATGCATCCCTGTGAGTTTCTTTGAGTATATCCTCAAAAATCAGGGATTCCTTGATGACTTTTCCCTCAGATATTTCTTCAAGTTGTTCTTCGAATGCAATGTCAAATTATAGCATCCCCCCCTAAATCGCTCTTCATTTTTTTCTTCCATACGAGAAACTTGTTCAACACCTTGAATATTCTCTCCATGGATGCTCAAAACTTCATCATTTGACATGAGATTGCCAATTGATTCTTCTTTAGGAACATCTTGCAATTCTTCACATGGAATTTCATCAAGTATGGTGTCCTCAAAAACTAAGGATTTGCTAATAGGTGGATCTCCAAATATCTTCATGAAATGATCATCAAATAGCATCTCTTATAGAAATGCCTCCAGTGATCTGATTTGATGGACAATCAGGCCACTTGCAACAACTCGTCTATCCTAAGATGTCTTTGGTGATGATTCCATTTGCACTTCCTCTATGGGATCTTTCAACACCCCCCAAAGAATATGGTGGTAATGACATATTGTGTCGCCTTGTCAAATTGCTCTTCATATTTGGATTTATCTATGATATCTTGAAGTTCTTCAGTTATCTTGTCTACTCAATTATATTCTTCTTCAAGGATGCTTGAAATTTCTTGCAATTCATGTTTGAGGATTTCCTTTAGAAACATGGATGAAAGTTCACCAAGGATTTCCTCCTCTTCAAATTTATGATGACCTTCTTGTACTTCTTCGAGTGTTTCCAAATGTTGATCTTTGCTTTCTATCCTTTTTCTTCTATGGATGAATCCAATTGCCTCATTAATTGTCATTTCAACACCTCCCTCTTGAGATGTAAT
Source organism: Chamaecyparis obtusa (assembly GCA_027943335.1). Lineage (NCBI taxonomy): Eukaryota > Viridiplantae > Streptophyta > Pinopsida > Cupressales > Cupressaceae > Chamaecyparis > Chamaecyparis obtusa. The sequence goes on along the minus strand of BSBK01003945.1, from coordinate 1,495,953 downwards.
GCATGAAATTTCGTCAACCACTTGATCAAGCTTCACCATGCCATCTTCCTACAAGTTGTTTTGTCTTTTTTCGGATGAGAATGCAATATGCTCATCTTTTGATTTCCAACTTGAGTGATGAATTTTATCCTTGTTACCTTCTTTTGATGCCAAACTCGTTCATTCGAGGCATGAACTCCAAATTTTTTTCTGTATTTGGTTTCTCACAATCGAACCATCCCATCTCTTGCTCGACCTACTTTATGATATCCCAACATGGTTGGAAATATTCAAAATGTGCCACATTGTGTAGCCTACACCAACCAGAGAGAAAAATACCTTCCATATATAATTCTTCCTCACTTAATCGTTTCTTGATCATTTCCTTGAAATTATTTGTAAACATGTTGGCCTTATTGCTAGATCCAACAACAAGAACTAGTTTGAGGATATCCCAAAAGTACATCTTTCTTTGTAAAATCAACTCCAATCTTGATAGAAATGTCAAACAATCAAGTTCATCATGTTGGGTTGTCCCATAAATCCTACACTCGCAAGGTGATGCCGATTCGAACAAATTTAGTGGATATAATTGTGCATCAAAAACCTCCAAAAATTGAGCAATGTCAACTGGATGAATGTCTAGACCATCAAATCAATTCCCATCCATTGAGAAACCTTTTCTTTTTCTTTTTTCCTCGAATTTTCTAATTTTCTAATTTTTTGGATTTTTCAAGTTTTTCACTTTTTTGGATTTTTCAACTGTAAGAGAGATCTATCTCAAATATAACTTTGAAATCTCATTCTTATTGATATCTTCATGAAGGAAGTCCATTCGGCCCTCCTACCACCAATTTTTGTTGGCCTGATGATGGAGGGTTTGCATACCACCAACACTTTGATTTTCTAAGTTGTTCCAAGAATTAATTTCAATTCATCCCTCCTTCTAGCGCCAATTTCTATTGGCGTGATGATGGAGGGTTCACATACCATCAATGCTTTGAGCTTCTAATTTGTTCCAATGAATGAATTTCAATTAAGCCCTCCTTCTAGCGCCATTTTCTATTGATGTGAGTTTTGTTCCACTACAATATCCAGAACTGAATACTTGGTATTCCAAACAAAACACCAAATCTCCAACTCTCTCTTGAATAAGAGTTCTTATATGCTAAAAAATGTATATGGATTGTGTGATTAGATAAGACAACCTCAAGGTTCCTTCTTATTGTGGACTTTCACTTAGTTTTATGATGTGATATGTTGGTTATCACAAAGGGACTTACACTGTTCATTTGATGGATATCAACTTGACTTTAACTTCTTCAATCACTTCCAACCAAGCAACTTGCAAAGAGAAGGATTTCAAAATACTATATAACTCTAAGAATGTAAAATAATTTTGATGATGGGGTGAGTCTCTAACCAGTCCTTTCTTTGTCATGTCAACTAGGCATAGGAGGGTACTATCTTCTAAGGATGCAAGAATGGTTTCGCATTGTCAATACGCATTCAAATATGCTATGAAGGGCAATCTAAATGAACATTTCCAATGGAAGCTAAACACTTGCAATTTAGGCCTAGACTAACCTTACACTATTACTTACAATTAGCAAGCACCAGAAGGTATAGACACTAACTATACCACCAATCACCATTCGACAATATATTCCATTCATCTACTTCTACTTCTACTTAACATGAAATAAAATCCTAAATGAGGAAATGTAGAAATCATGTAATACTCCAAAGAAACACGAGTAAGCCGCCATGAAGACCAAAAATGAATGCAATTACTTTGGTAGCATTATGACAACAATTTCAACAATTCTCCTCCTACCCTAATCTCTAACCTATTGAATTACAAAAGAAGGCTTTGGCCTTTTATAGTAGTTCTAAGTACAATGAGTGGCCAATATTGATTTGAAATCAAGTGCCGAGAGTAATCCAACACAATCCTAATTAGGGTTTCATAACCTTTGCTAACAATTATTAAATGGCCACCCAATTATAATTAAGCACCACCTTGTGGGCCAATTAGAAAATTACATTACTTTCTTAGGCCATGTCGATGTGAGTTTTGTTCCACTACAACATGCATAATCAAATACCCCATGTTCTAGGATGAAACATCAACTACTCAATCCTCTCTTGATATAAGGTCATCTCTCATGCTAAGCTTGGAAAGTAAGATTGTGAAATGACTTCAAGGCTCCTTCTATCGCGGATCTCACTCAGTGAAATAATGTGATTTGCTGGTAATCACTTAGTGGACTTACACTATTCATTTAATGGATATCAACTCTTTGTACTTCTAAAGGTTTGGCTTCACAATAGGTAATAAAAATATAATTTGGTTTTCCAATTCTCACTTCATCTCAAACTTAAACTTATGCTACTTGTACTCCTAACTATGAATGCAAGAAATCATGGACAACTTTGTTGAAATTATGTAGCTGTAAGAGACAACATTTACCTATGACTGTTAGCAATAAGGATTCTCAAAAATTGTGTGATGACAATTCTTTCTTTCATGCTTTGATCTCTCTATTTGACATGAGTTCTTAGTTCCTGATGGCTTCATGTTGCTCATCCTTTTGGGATAGTGTTTTTCTCTTTTCCTTCTCACTTATCATCAGTTGTATGTATTCTGTTATGTGCACATTGTGCTCTGGAGATGGCTTCAGTTTTTTTTTGGTTATCAAAAGAGTCGTTGGACAGACATCAATCCAAATATACTCTCTCTTCTTCGGTTGGTTGTGTTACAACTGTATCATCAATGACATGACGTTTTTGCTTCTTCACTGTCCTTTACCATTCTTTTGTAAAGCTCACGACGGGAGTTATTATGAGTCTTGCATTTATCATGGGTGGTAACAATGAAATGGCTGCCTCTTTGCCTTCCTTGCATGTCTCTTCGGTGACTTGTAAAAATCAATTCAATGGGAAAATATAAGGCTCTCCCTTCAGTCAGGTGTGGGGCAATGTATCATCAGTATTGGTGAATTAGAAAAGTGCATCAACTTGAGTATCGGGTGATTCGCCTATTAAGCGATCATCAAATATATTTATTTCAACTTCCATTTTTCTTCAGCTGATCAATATTGTAAACTATATCTTTGCATTATCAAAATATTTTTGGTGAACTGATAATCTATCAATGATCATCATTGCTTTCTGAGAATTTTATTGTAGAGTCTAATATAACTGTAAGTCTGTTGCATTTACTAAGATGTCCTTGTATGTGTGCAAAGTGATTTATCTAGAGAGAGAGAGATAAGGCTTTGATGGAGTGAATAATATTCTCAATCATAAGCAAGCTTCTACTATAATTGTTTATGAGATTTCAATAAAGAGAATCTTTTTTGGGTGTGGCTGGGTTTTTCCCTTGAGTAGGAGGGTTTTCTAGGATAAATAATTGTTTCATCTGTTCGTATGCTTTTCTATCTTTCTGTATCTTGCATTTATATTATTCTAGTTCAAAACATTAACAGACTTGGACTCTAATAGATGCGGGTAAAAGCACAATCAGGTGTCACCTTTTAGGCTAACTTATTAGCATAGCTGAATTTCAGTATTTCTAACTAAAAATTATTTTTTGTTAAACACATGGTCTAGCTAGATTCATTCTAGCTAAGTTAGATAAGTGCTTTAACTTTTCCAATTGGAAATATCTATTAAATGCATGTTTTATACCACTTTGGGTCCAATTAACATAAAAATAAAATTATTTTAGAAAAGAGTGTTTCAATAACTCCTAATTTTTTTAATGATATTTTAAAAAAAATAAAAAAATACCCTTTTGTAGAGATCAGAGTCAAGAATATCCTCATATAGATTTTATATTGTTTTAATTAGACATAGTTTATTGTAATTAAAAAATATTGCAAGTAGGTATTTGGAGAAAGAAAAAAATAGTAAATCATATTAAATAAATTTGAAAAACATATGGTACACTAGAGGAGAGAGTCCTCTTTAAGAATATATATTTCTTTTTTTGATTGGGATAGATTTGTTATGAAAAATATGTTGCGAGATGAAAACTGTCAATTTCAGAGAGTTGAAATTTGAATTGTTATAAAAGAGAAAATATGGGTCAAAAACCAAATTTTATTTCTTCATGCACTAGCTATATATGTCATCTATGACATATTTTGAAATTAGGGGAAAAAATATTTATTTACATATAATGTTTTAGTGGGAACTAGACCCCTAATTTTCAGCATTTTTCAGCAACTGAAAAATCGTCTTTAAAAATTAAAAAAACATATCAATTCTTATTCAAAAAAATTATTAAAAATATTAATCATAAACTTCATCCATTTTATGACATTTAATTAGTTTACATCATCTTCAAATTCCAAACATAAATGTCATTTTTATACTATTGAAGTTGAACAACTTTGATTTTGTTAGCCTTTTCCTTTGTAAATGGGTGATAGCTTATTGTTCTTTTACCCAAGCAACTTAATCAGTGACTCCACCCACCTAGTACAAGCTTCTAAGGAACACTCGAATTGTATTCAAATCAATATCTCCTCTTCAATCCCATCAAATGGATGCAAACTAAATATTTAATATCAATTGAAGTTAAGTGCATTCAATCATCGTCTTACCACACAAGGCACTCTTACAATTAGCAAGAGGCTAGTGGTTCGGATTTGTGAAGTCATGCAAGCTAGCATCCACAATTATTTCCATTCAACTAAACTACTTCAACATGAAAAGAAATCTAATCTAAGTGAATGATTGAAGAAACCATGCAACACTAAAAAGCAACATTATGTAATTCACCATGAAGAACCAACTATGAATTATCCATTACTTTAATAGCATCACAGTAACAATTTGATCAAGTCTCTCCTTTAGCTAGCCTACTCTAATCTCCTAATCTAATGCTTCTCTTCTAACCTATTGAATCTACCACCCTACAAATGAAAAGGCCTTGACCTTTTATAGTTGCTCAAATACAATAAAGGGCCGAGATCGATTGAAGATCAAGGGCTGAGATTTAACCCCATAAACCTTAATTAGGGTTGCCAAATTTACAACCAATTACATGAGGGCACCAATTCATGGGCCCGTAAGAAAATTACAATGATTTTTTCAACCAATGAGAAAATAGGACACTTGGCATGATTTGATTGCTTGTGCTTGAATCTAGAATTTTCTAATTGGACAGTACAGCTTGGTGCCACCTCATCATCCCTTATCTTGCAAATCTATTTAATCATGTGCTTTGAATCTTAGCTTGTAGAAGGTATTTGTTAAAACTGCAAATATGTCTTTCTTGATCATTAGAAAGTAACTTTGATGAAGAAAAAATCTCTTGATGCTCAACCTTTCCAACTTTGATTAACTCTTTCGAAACTATTAGCCTCCTAAAGATGATTTGGATGGTTCATGTCTTCAAATTACTTCCTCTTTTTGAATTTTCTCCATGTTTCAGAAACTTTTCTCATGGTTTGGCTTGAATTGGCGAACTTGGATCTGGTAGCTTGATTTGATTTTGGTTGCCTTTGTGGGCTCAAATTTGATTTCACTTGATCCCCATCTCCAAATTTCTCAGTGATGTCCTTATGTGGTTGAACTTGCCTTGATCTTGATCTTTCAAAATCACTTTGACCTCAATCAGAATTTTCTTTGAATGACTTTGATGTTGAATTTTCTTCCTCGCTTGCAAACCCCGAGCTTGAATTTGAAGCATCTACTTGAAATCTCCATCTCCTAGCCCTTCCTTATTGAATGATCACCTTGCGAAATAAAGAAAAGAGAGCATTTAGCAAAATAAAGGAAATCTGAAAGCTTTCATGATAATTGCCTCAACATTAAAATGAAATGGATTATCTCTAATCTCAAGATCAAACTCACTTTCCCCTGCAAACTTTGATTCATTAGACTTAGGTAAGTAGTCAATTCAGATTTTGTTGCATTTTGATCCATTTTAATTGCCTTCTTACAAATTAAAATTCCTTTATGTGAATCTGATTTTCTATCTAGCATTTTAGCTTGAAAGAATTGGAAACTCAATCACAAATGATCCTGATCTGCATTATAAACTTTGTAGCTTAATCAAATCTGGAAATAAGGGATCAATCACATTCATACTTTTTTTCTTACCACCTTCAAATAGATTTTTGGGAGAATTTGCCTTTCTTACCTAGAAGCTCAAAAGGTGTTCTCTCTCCCTATGATGATTTGCAATCCTTACCAACCTGGAAACAAACTGCCACCCTATTGGGGGTAAATTTGCTATTGTGCTTATGACAGTTCACAGCCCAGCTCTAGGAGGAATTCAATGACCAAAATAGAGACAATTTGCTAGTCTTAGAGAAGGAAAAAGATCCCTGACAAATGGAGAAGAATTGCTGCTAAACCCTTCCTAATTTTCTGCCTTCTCTAGGTGTATTTTGCTGCTAAAGATTAGAGGAAATTTTCTGGCAAATTAGGACTGTAGCCCGTTGTTGCAGAGTAGAGGAAACTTGGATTTGTTTTGATGTTAAAATGACTTCATCTCAGCTTCTTATATAGGCTCTGGACCTTGAAAGGGCTCAAAATCCAAGAGGGCCGACCTACATTTTAAATAGAATTTATTTTGTTTTAAAATATTTTGACTTTTCCGATCCAAGGATGACTTTCCTAAGCTCAAATGATGGGCGGAAAACACTAAAATCTAGGCAAAAAATGCCCAAGGGACAATGACTTAAATCAAAAACTCAAAATCGCCCCTTTCTATAATTTGATCTACAAATCAATGTCAGCCCGCCCCTTCTCTAAGTTTGGAATGAAAAAATGCAATTAAGATCTGAAGTTGGTGTGATTTTGAGGGTCATAAATTATGCAATTTTGGGCAAATGTGCCCAAGGAAGGTCAGATTCTGACTCGTCTTGGGCAATACCTTGAAACATAAACATCAAACTTTCCCCTTAAACAATCAATTTTGCAAAAAAACTCATACCGAACCCTCGTTTTCTTGCAGCGACATCAATTTAAAAGTGGAAATTAGCATAATTGGGAGGTTGGAAATCGCCAGGTTTTGGCAGAAATTGCCCAAGGAGGGTCGGATTCCATCCCTTCTTGGGCATTCTCATTAAATTTGAATCCAAATCTTTCCTTGATCATATTCCCTCAATCCGATTTTAGTTCAAACTTCATCATTTCTTTTACAATTCGAATCAAGCTACAAACTTCAAGCTAAACTATGGGGTGGAATTTTCATGATTTTGGGCATTAATGCCCAAAAAGGGTTGTATTTCGAACCTATTTGGGCAATCTAAGTGACATACAATCAATCTTTCCCAGAAAATTTCTGCCTTCTAAGTCAATTTTCAATCAAATTTGTTAAATACTTAATGTTTCATGGCCCAAGTCAAAGATGGAGGGTTAGAAAACTCAGACTTTTGGGCAAAAATGCCAAGAAAAGGTTGGATTCCATCTTGTTTTGGGCAATCCCAACCAAACTCAAAAATTTTCTTGCAAGCCAACTCCACAATTCAACACTTACTCATTTTTAGCTCAGGATGTGGAAGGATTTATACAAATATAACATTTAAGTATAAGTTCTTATACTTTATGTTATATTTGTATAAATACTGTCAGGATGTTTGAGATAGGTTTCAGCTTCATAGGAGTTATAGTAAAGATTCTAGATTTTGGTGGTTTTAAAAAAAATCCACAAATAGCCAAATTTTAGGATTCACCATGGCTTTAGCATGTTTACCTCCCTCAACCCTCCTTGACTTTCTAAGGTCGAATTGAATCTAGAACAAGAATTTTCTAAAGTTTTTAACTCATTTCATTCCAAATCCTTTCGTTCCAAGTCCATCTCCATGACTAGTTTAGTGGAACTTTTGCACATATCCCTGACAGTCTTAACTTCCCAGCAGACCAAAATTGCTTGAAATTACTTCCTCAACTTGGAGATATGAAAATGTTGCCAACTAAAACCACCTAAGACCACCTAAAAATACTGCTGCCACTACTATTTCCAACACAAAAAGAGGGGGTCCTCATTTGCAATGGGGCGATGGTGTGAAAACCTCACAACAGGACAATGAGAAAATGGACTAGGTAGAAGCTTGCAAGAGAAGACACCCATCAATGAGCCAAAAATAAAACACCACATGGGCTTACAATAAATATTCCTTTAGAAGATAATTTTTTAACTTTTCCTCTTTTTGTACATTCAATGAATCTGGACATAATATGATGAAGCTCCTCCATTGGGACACTTGGTGTGTTCTCATTGGTTGAAGAAATGGGTGCCACCTCAGTATGCTTATCATATAGGTTTAATAAATAACCCCTTGATGATGAGAAAATATTTCAACATTATTAAGCCCTCAATTGTGATGGCTCATATTCTTCAATTCCTTCCTCTTCATGTTTTCTTCTTTGCCCCTTGGGAATCTTTTCATTACATTTGGCTTGTCTTGATATCTTGCCTTCTTGTGACGACTCAAAACCTTCATCTTGTAACTTCATGCAGATGGCCTTCCTTGAGAATCTTCTTGAATTCACTTTTGAAGTGGAACTCTTGCCTTTGAGCTCGAACTTTTCCGCTTCTTTGCATAACTTGAACCTTGATTTCTTCATGCTTAGTTTCCATCTTCAGCTCCTGCCACTTTTATCCTATCATACAATGCCATACATTAGATTTTTAATTGACTTACTTCCTCTTGAACTTGCCACATAACTGAAGGTAACATCAAATCTTATTTATAAAATAAATAAGATTCAATAATGTACTGAGAACAAACTCTTAAAAACATAATCATGAACTTAATGAGAGAAATATCAGACTTCTGGTTAGAAAATCCTTAGAAACTCATCTACCATCATGGATTAATAGTATAAAACATTGTGCCAACCTTCCCAAGATAATTTCACCTTGTTATGATGAGGAACTAAGGAATCCACAACTTCATGAGCTTGTAAGGGTCTGATATAAGCTCAGATTGATGTCTTCTTAGTGTATCATCTCTATCAATAGGATGCAATTTGATGTAATTGGCGGATCTGGGCTTATTTTGAGTATGAAATGTGCTTGAAGAGATAAAATCTGTATGACTGCAACTGATAATCTCTGTAATTAATTCCATTTGCGTGTATTTTCCATGAAAATTGATGAAAATCTTACTCTTTCAGCCTCCCAGTGGATCAAATTCCCTGAAAAAGCTTGTAAACCTGCTCTTTGAAATGATTTTAATTATGTTTGGGTGTTGAATAACACCCAAACATAAATACTTTTGATCTCAAAATTAATTTTTTCTCTTAGGCTGACTTTGTCTCACAAAATTGAACTCAACAATTACAACTTAATGCCCCCTTTGTCTAATTCAATGTAAATTGAATGTCCATTATTAAATTTTATCCATGGGGCTGTTCAAATTTTAAAATTATAGCTCCCCCTTGCTTAAATTGGAGCACCTTAGGGTAGGTGCCCATTGAATTTGAGGCCTATTGAATTCATGGCCTCACATGAAAAGATTTAGGGGCTGTGTTATTAAATCTGAGGCCATATTATTGGATTCCAGACCCACACGCTAGGATTAAGGCCTCTACGATTGATGCCTGGCCAGATTTAGGGCCATAGCCTGGAAAATGAAGCCACACATCAGATTTGGGGCCTAATTTAGGTTCTCCATTAAATTGCAGTTTACACGTTGGGAATTAGGGCCATATTAAGGCCTATTCATTTGGGTTATAGGGCCTAATGTAATTGGTTTTAGGTCTGATTTAAAATTTCAAGGCCATATGTCAGATTTAGGGCCTATGTTTGTCCAGATTTAGGGTCTCATCAGGCCTACACATTAGTCATTGTGGCCTAATCATTGGACAGTGGGCCACCTGTTTTGATATTAATTTAATTGGCTTGTTGTTGAAGGCCAAATTTAGGGCCTCATCATCGAACTTTGTTTCCAAATTTGGGTTTATTCTATGATGCCAAGGTTCAGAAGTTTGAATTTGAATTTAGGCCTAGATCTGAATCGAATTTAGTCCCATTAGATGCATACCTTTGATGATATAGGGCCTGGTTTATGGTTTTGGGTCGACACATTTTGCATTTGAATCTTATCCTTGGGTATTGAATGTACACGTTTCATTTAAGGTTTTGCCTAGGCCTCATTTCATTTGGATTTATGCCTGGATATGAATTCAAGACCATACGCTACATCTTTTAGGCCTCATCTTTGAGATTTAGGTCCACATGCCATTAACTTAAGCCTAGATTATGTAGTCTAATGAACGTCTTAGGGCCCATGTTTCATAACAAAGCCTTGACCATATGGATTTAGGCCTAATTAGGCTTGCATGTTACTTTTAGGTGCCCATACATTTGATTTATGCTCATGCTTAAGCCCATCCCTCATCGAATTAACGCCTAGTCTAATTAGACCAGGCCTACACATTATATATTGGGGCTGTTTTGCAAGGACTTTAGGCTCTATCTTTGAGTTTTGAACCACACATTTGGTGATTGGGCCCATTTTGGTCTCTTGGATTGAACTTGAGGTAGTCGTCAGTAAGAAAGGCCCACACATTTCATTTTGGGGCCTTGCTGATTGGTTGAAGCTGTATACATTTGGTATAGGGGCTGCAAGTTCGAAGTAGGGTCCCTGATTTTACATTTGAAGTGAAGTTTTAGCCTCTCCAAGACCATTCAGACTTGGCATAGGGGGTTTTTGATTGCTTGATATTTCTTACCTTCCCCCTCTTGTATTGTTTCTCCCTTCATTAAATTCATCAAGTTGAGTTTCTTCCCTTTTTTCAATAAAGCTTAATTTCTTCCCTTGCCACATGGGAAGGTGGAATCCACTTGTTGATGTGGCAAACTTGCCACATGAGAAGGTGGAATCCACTCCTTGATGTCTGAATGGCCAAATGAGAAGGTGGAATCCACTTCTCCATGTGTCAATGCTACTTGAAGAGGTGGAATCCACTCCTTGATATGACAAACTTGTTGGATGGAGAGGTGGAATCAACTCCTTGAAGTGTCAATATTAAAAAAAAGGGCAGAATAGCATTTTAATCTTAACAATAATTTTTTTAATTTCTCCTTCATGGAAACTTTACGTAGGCAATTTTTTATTTTTTTAAAAGTTGAAAGACCGTATTTTAGCTCAACCTTGATAATCCCATACTTCCCCAATTTTTTCTATCAAATTTTTTGGACATCTTGATTTTTTTGGAAAGGATTGCAAAATTCCAAACTATTGCAGAACTTGCTCTACCACTTAGAACTGCCAGTGAAAAGAGGTCTCCATTTGCAATGGGGCAATGGTGTGAAAACCTCACAAAAGGTATATATGTGACTTTGTTTTTTTTAAATAACTTTGTTTAAGAATATTGTGGGATGAGTTTGTTGTCTAAAGTTTACTAGTAGAAAGAGGAGTTGAAGCTGTTGAAAAATATTGTTGGGTTGAAATAAGTCCTTGTAAAGGAAATAAAGTGTACAGGCACAAAAATAATTATCCAGTGTGATATCCTTGCTACCACTATCAAGGAAAATCAAAATCTAATTGAGATCGCTGAAGTGTTTAGATTGGAGTTGATAGAAATCAATCAGTTGTAGCTGAAGATATAGAGACTATGAAAAAGATTGAAGTTGTGCAGATCTCTTTCAGATATGTTCTAAATCACCAAAATATGTTTGAGATCGCTATAAAGGAGAGAGGAGGTAAAACAAAGACCCCCCTTAGTATTGAGATGTAAATGGGCTTAAGTAATGGATTTGTATTTTTGTGAAAATGATTGAGTGCAAGTCACCTTTGTTGAAAGAAAAAAATCATGTATTGTACCTGATTTTTATTGAGGGTGCATGAATGTTTGTACCTGACACTTTGAGGATTCTTTTGGTCCAAACATGTAAAACTTAGCCATAGGCAAGCTTGATTTTCCCAAGTTTTGTGGAAGCCCTGTTGAGTGAGGCCTACAAGGATTAGTGTGAAAATCCTGTAGTGTGTAATTGTTGATGTCAGTTTTGTACCACTACATAACATATAGCAATTGAATACTTGATATATCATACCAAACACTCAACCCTCTCTTGAAAAGTATATACTCATGAAGAATATGACAATACTCCAAGGTTCCTTACACCTGTGGATACTAACTCAGTTATATTAGTGTGATTTGCTGGTTAATCACGTACGCAGGCTTACGTTGTTCACTTGAGGATGTCAAATTCTCGCTATGATGAAATTTAGCTTTGCAATGTATACTCAATTGATTTTCCAATTTATATCACTTCCAACTTTTCTCTTCAAACTTCAACTTCTAAACTACTTCTTGCTTTACTACTACTCCTATAGAATGAAAGATTGGCAAATGGACGGGGATCAACCTAATGAAAGCTTGCCAGCGGCGTTACCTCCATAGATGCAATGATTCAAGGGGAATGAGACTAGTTACCACACAAGGCTCCTTAACAAGCCGCTAAGATGCTAGTGGCCTAGTATATAGATCCCTATCAAACATCTACCAATATCACCATACAACTAGCCATCTACTTCTATTCTTACTTCAACAACTTTCTTGAAATGAAATCTACTTTAACAACTCAATGAAATCTAACTTTAACAATTGGAAGTAGAAACCATGCAATAACACCAAGTGTTCTTAATCACCATGCAAGACACAACAATGACAAGAGAAGCAATTTTGGTATTATTAGCAACAATTTTCTTCAACATAACCCCCTTTTACAAATGAGAACAAATGGCCTTATATAGAGGCTCAAAATTATGAGTGGCCAAGATTAAGGGACAAAATCAAGGGCCAAGATTAAACCTTACAAACCCTAATTAGGGTTACCATCTTTCAACCAATTACATGAGGGCAACAACTTTGTGGGCCAATGAGAAAATTACAATAATCTGTCAACCAATGAGAACATAAGACACTAGGCATGATTTGATTGCATGCACATGAAATTGCCACCTCATCAACCTTATCTTATAAATTTATTTAATCCTTGAGATGAGGTGAAGCCTTGGATGCTTGAGCTTGTCCTTAGAAACTTTCTCATCACCACTTGAACTTGCTTGTACTTGATGTCCTGACCTTGAAAGGGTGAGGTCTCCATGCACTTGGGGTAATCTTGCCTTAGCCTCAGTGGCTTGCCTGGATGTGAACATTTTTGCAATTTGAGAGCCTTGCTCTTGGCCACCGCTTTGAAATCAAACTTAACCCCATCAACCTATCTTCTCACTTTCCACCTTCATTATTCTTGCCTTCTTTAACCTTCATGGCCTTCATAGTCTTCTTCAACCTATCTCTCAATTGTATCATGTCAATGGTACCGATGTTGGTGTCTCGGACTCGCTTCAATTTTGAGAAGAAAGTGGTCTTGGGCATCATATCTTCCTTGTCTCCTATTTTGGTATTAATTCCCTATGAGAAATAATCCAATCAAGACAATCGAGAAATCCGCTTAATGAGCCAGCGTCCTCTCAATCCTGAAACTTATCTCCAACGCCAAACAACACACACCAATGAAAAGATAACAATTAAGAAAACAAGTTAAACTGATCTTCTTTGCCATAGAGGACTGGCCTCTCTCAACCTATCTCTCAACTATATCATGTCAATGGTACCGATGTCGGTGTCTCGGACTCGCTTCAATTTCGAGAAGAAAGTGGTCTTGGGCATCATATCTTCCTTGTCTCCTATTTTGGTATTAATTCCCTTTGAGAAAGAATCCAATCAAGACAATCGAGAAATCTGCTTAATGAGCCAGCCTTCTCTCAATCCTGAAACTTATCTTCAAAACCAAACAAACAACACTAAAGAAAAGATAGCAATTGAAGAGATAAATTAAGTTACTCACTGAATTTTGCAAATTTATCCTCAAAAATGGCATGGGCTGGGAAAATATGAAGCTTATTCCTTTGTCAAAATCATGGCATCTCTTCCTTCTAAAAATCTGTAGCTTCTCCTCATAAATTTTTGTTCCTAACCTTTCAAAGTAGGAGCCTCCAAACAAATCGCTGCACCTCTAACAAGATCTGAATTGCCCCTATGGATTTCGATGGCCCTGCCCTCTCCACAAATCACAAGCCCCCCTCTTTGCCAATTTCGGATCTGTTCCTAAATACTAGCCTCTACATTCGAAAATGCTGACTTTAACTCAAACTTGGGCTTCTATTGCTCAGGAAATTGCTGGCTTATCTTGCTCCAAAATTACTGCCTCCTCACAAATTTTCGCTGCCTCCTTCTTGGACTGGGAATTCGCTGCTTGATGGTGGAGAAATGAGATGGGGGGGAGGTCTTCTTTATACCCAATATGGAGGCCTAAAACAGGGCCGACCTGTATAAGAAAAGAAATAAATAAAAATTAAATACTTGCCAAAAACAGGGCCGACTTAACATAAAGACATTAAATTCTCAATGAAAATAGTTAATGTCCCATTAAAATTTCAAAAACCCATGCCCAATTTGATTTCAAATCAATTTACAATGCAAACTTATATTTTATTTTCCCGATTTTAAATTTCAAGGCCCCCAAAATTATAAATCAATTGCCCAATTCGATTTTAATGGCCAAGGGTTATGATTTCAAAGCAAATTCTTAAATGTTTAGGCTCAGATTTTCGAAATTTAAAAGGGTTGAGCTAGCATTATGATTTCGAAGCAAAATTTCGAAAATACATGCCCAGATTTTAAAGTTAAAAGGCCAGATTTTAAATGCAAGGTTTGAATTGCTCAAATTTGGAAATTTAATTACCAAGACTTTCAAATTAAGTCAAATTATTTCTTCAAATTAAAGTCTTGATTTGGCAATTAAATCCCCTTTTCATTTTATTTCAATCTAAAATCCAAAATTTGCAAAATTATCCAAAAGATCAAATCCAATTAAAATAAAAAATCCCAAGCCAAACACTTCAATTCATCAATTCAACAATATCATCCGTCCAGGTCTAAAATTGCTAAGGCACTGGGCATTGGGATCAAGGAAGAAAAAAAATGCTAGGACTTGTTTGAAAACGGGGGGTCCCCAAAATTTTGGGGCGATGATGTGAGACCTCACAACATCTAGCATCAACCCAAAGAAATGTTCCTGAACATTTCAAGAATAAAGTAACTTAGAACAAAATTTTAGGATGACTTATTCGAAAATCTACTTAAGGACAAGTAATCAACCTGGGAAAGAACTCTCAAGTTGAACCTAAGCACCCTGACCATAAGTTACTCATGTGTGTGCAAGTGATTCATTCCCCGCTTGACAAGAACTTGATAATCTCTCTGATCCCCTAGACTTAGCTATTATAATATCCTTGCTTCAAAAGCATCCTAGATAGAGTCTCGTTGCCAGTCAGGTGTCCATAGCCCCGACGAAGTTATCGCTGTGGCACCACAATCACGGTTCTACCTTTATTGACCACTTAGTAGCACCGCTAGAGATGATTGCACGCCCTTTAAAGCCAATTTCATCTTTATATATATTTTTTTCATTTTGATATTGCTTTTCAATCTTTTGCTTTTTCATTTTTTGCACTTTTCTCATAATATTTCTTTCTTATCTCTTTTCAATCTTCTGTTTGGCTTGTAGGCAATGAAGCTCGCAGAGGGTTTGGAAGACCACAGTGGCGCTGAAGCAGGTGTATGATTTTCACCAAGTCCAACTTCACTTCGAAATACCAAGAACTCGAAGCAATTAAGTGTGAGTGTAATATTGTAACCATGTCAAAGGTAACTCAAGAACCACCATCGAGTCTGACCCAAATTTAGTACAAGTCCTACCATAGACCATCGACTAAGCACACCCTAAAATCTCCGAACCTTGTCAAGCATATTCAAGAAATGAACAAGACGGACTCTAGGTTTTGACACCAAAAGTGTAAAAATCTACACACCTCGTCCACGAGTGATAACATGGACCCCCTTTGCACTTGCAAAGCTCCAAAGCCAAAACTACCCAACTGATTGAGAGAAGCTAAAAGATCTCAAGTCAAGTGACTTGGTGCAAATTAAACTCGAGCTCTCTCAAACACCTAAACTAAACAACTGAAAGAAAACCTACTCTAACCAACTGGAAAGAAACCTACTCTAAACAATTGAAAGGAAACTTAATCTAAACCAAACACGAAAGCAAACTAAACTACTCTCCTGAACCAAATGGTCCAAGACAAACCTACCCTAACTATGTACAAGACTATAAAGGGACAACACTAACCGATCTAATATATACACTGGATCTAACATGGTTTCTCAAGATGTTCAAAAGTAACAAGGTTTGAGTGATAGTTCTCAATCTCGCAAACTCATCCTTGTACTCTGAAAAAAATTTAGTCACCTCAACCTCAAACTCAAGAAAATTATCATGACAAATCAACAATTGAGGCAATTCATAGGGTCCATGATCAATCCAAATACAAGTTGTTTTTCCAAAATTTCCATAATCAAAATAAAAACTTTCATACCTTTCATCCTTAAGAGCAGGTAAAGAAACAACCTGGTGTGCTTCATGTGGTAACTTTTGTTCAAACCTCAATTGATCATCCACAGCTTCAGGAGGTCGCAACTGGTGATGAATCTTCCCTCTAACATCTACATCGAACTCATTGGTAGTCAAGGCAGGATCAATCTTGGAATCAAGCTCATGAAATATCGTCTTTGGGGGCTTGTCCTTGTGAAACATGAACCATGCATCCTTGTGAATCTCCTCAAGTGTATCCTCAAAAATAAAGGATTCCTTGATACTCTCCCCATCAAACGCCTCTCCAAGTTGCTCGAACACAATATCCAATTGTGGCATCAACCCAAACTGTTCTTTGTTTTCCTCTTCCATGGGAGCAACTTGATCACCACTTAACAATCCTTGCATATCCTCATCACTAGGAGCTTCATCATTTAGCATGTAATTTCCATTTGAACTCTCTTTAGGAACATCTTGCAATTCTTTATATAGATTCTCACCAAACATAGCACCTTCAAGACTAATAGGAGAATCATCATACATCTTTGTGAGTTGCCCACCAACTTCCATTTCAAGTGGTAAAATTTTTGGAGGTCGAAGTTGATGGTGAATCATGCCACTTGCAACAACTTGTCTATCTTGGGATGCCTTTGGCAATGAATCCATTCGTACTTCTTCCGTAAGATCCTTAAGCATCCCCCCAAAGATTATGGTGGTAATGATGTCCTGGAATGCTTTATCAAAATTTTCTTCATATCTTGATTCACGTGTAGTAACTTGCAATTCCTTGTTCAACTTGTCCACTTGATTATCTTCCTCTTTAAGGATATTTGAAACTTCTTGGAACCCATCCTCATGAGTCACCCCATGAACTATGCATGAAGGCTCATCAAACATTTCCTTTTTGTCCATCTTTTGATGTTCCATTTGTAGTTCCTCGTGTGCCCTCACATGTTGACCTTTGCCTACCATCCTTTCTCTCTCTTGGATAAATTCAATTGTTTCCTTGATTTTCTTGTCGACCTCTCCACCTTGTGATATAATGTGTGAAGGTTCATCCACTTGGTTATCTTGAACATTAGAATCAACCATATCATCCTGATGTATCTCACCCCCTTCATTCTTTGGTGTCCAACTTAAAAGCTGAAAGAAATCCTTACCACCCCCCACTGATATTTCCTCATACCAACCCAATTGAAACTTGACCAAGTCAATGGTGTCTTGACAAGATGGGCAAGTAGATTCTGAATGTGAGAAACTATGTACACTGCACCAAGAACTTCTTCCATATATGTTTTTTGGTTCCCTATTGATATCTTCTTTGAAATCAAGAAAATCTTCCTCTGAATTGACAAGGACCGTAGGCTCATGTATTTGTGAAAAAGAAAATCTTCCTCTTAATGCCAAGTCCACTCTCAAGAGAAACACCAAACAATTCATTTCCTCATGATCTGTAGTACCATGTATCCTACACTTTCCTGATGCTGCAAGTTGAGACAAATCCCATGGAGGTAACCTCTTGTTCAAATCAAACCAAATGGGAAGAACGTCCACCTGTCTGTCCATTGAGAAACCTTTCCTTTTTTTATTTTTTTATTTTTTGAACTTTTGAGGAGATCTCACATCTCAAATATAACATGAAAGCTCATTGTTGCTCTTTGATAGTCCATGAATGAACTCTATCCAGCACTCCTTCTAGCGCCAAATAATGTTGGCGTGACGATGGAGGGTTTGCGTGTCACCAATGCTCAAATTTTCCAACCTTTTCAAAATGAATTTCAATTCGGCCCTCCTAGCGCCAAATAATGTTGATGTCAGTTTTGTACCACTACATAACATATAGCAATTGAATACTTGATATATCATACCAAACACTCAACCCTCTCTTGAAAAGTATATACTCATGAAGAATATGAGAATACTCCAAGGTTCCTTACACCTGTGGATACTAACTTAGTTATATTAATGTGATTTGTTGGTTAATCACGTAGGCGAGCTTACGTTGTTCACTTGAGGATGTCAAATTTTCACTATGATGAGATTTAGCTTTGCAATGTATACTCAATTGATTTTCCAATTTATATCACTTCCAACTTTTCTCTTCAAACTTCAACTTCTAAACTACTTCTTGCTTTACTACTACTCCTATAGAATGAAAGATTGGCAAATGGACGGGGATCAACCTAATGAAAGCTTGCCAGCGGTGTTACCTCCATAGATGCAATGATTCAAGGGGAATGAGACTAGTTACCACACAAGGCTCCTTAACAAGCCGCTAAGATGCTAGTGGCCTAGTATATAGATCCCTATCAAACATCTACCAATATCACCATACAACTAGCCATCTACTTCTATTCTTACTTTAACAACTTTCTTGAAATGAAATCTACTTTAACAACTCAATGAAATCTAACTTTAACAATTGAAAGTAGAAACCATGCAATAACACCAAGTGTTCTTAATCACCATGCAAGACACAACAATGACACTTGAGAAGCAATTTTGGTATTATATTAGCAACAATTTTCTTCAACATAACCCCCTTTTACAAATGAGAACAAATGGCCTTATATAGAGGCTCAAAATTACGAGTGGCCAAGATTAAGGGACAAAATCAAGGGCCAAGATTAAACCTTACAAACCCTAATTAGGGTTACCATCTTTCAACCAATTACATGAGGGCACCAACTTTGTGGGCCAATGAGAAAATTACAATAATTTGTCAACCAATGAGAACATAGGACACTTGGCATGATTTGATTGCATGCACATGAAATTGCCACCTCATCAACCTTATCTTATAAATTTATTTAATCCTTGAGATGAGGTGAAGCCTTGGATGCTTGAGCTTGTCCTTAGAAACTTTCTCATCACCACTTGAACTTGCTTGTACTTGATGTCCTAACCTTGAAAGGGTGAGGTCTCCATGCACTTGGGGTAATCTTGCCTTAGCCTCAGTGGCTTGCCTGGATGTGAACATTTTTGCAATTTGAGAGCCTTGCTCTTGGCCACCGCTTTGAAATCGAACTTAACCCCATCAACCTATCTTCTCGCTTTCCACCTTCATTATTCTTGTCTTCTTTAACCTTCATGGCCTTCATAGTCTTCTTCAACCTATCTCTCAATTGTATCATGTCAATGGTACCGATGTTGGTGTCTCGGACTCACTTCAATTTTGAGAAGAAAGTGGTCTTGGGCATCATATCTTCCTTGTCTCCTATTTTGGTATTAATTCCCTTTGGGAAAGAATCCAATCAAGACAATTGAGAATTCCACTTAATGAGCCAGCCTCCTCTCAATCCTAAAACTTTTCTCCAACGCCAAACAACGCACACCAACAAAATGTAATGACCCTCACTAGTAGGATCACTAAAATCTTTGATTTTGTGCTTATGGAATTTCGTCAAACAGTTGGCATGCACTGGTATGTTTTGCTTGCAATGATGTGTTTCAAGGTGTTTATTGTTTTGGCACCAAAATCCAATTGAGATAACAATACCAATGTAGAAATGTATTACAATGTGCAATAATGAATCTCAAAGCAATGTAAAGACTCACTACATATATATCAAACTTCTCTAATTCTGATTTCACTTTCCAGAATTTATATGACTATTACATCTATCACATATGATCACTGTTTATGGACTGTCTACAATACATGAACTAGGATATGAAACATATGAATCATCTTACATGACATAGTCCTATCAATGCACCACATTACAATGCAAAGTCTAAATACAATGACTGTTTCATAAACATATATAGGGGACTGTTACATAGCAAGGAACTTGGTAACAACTAAGTCTAATAATGCAACTTCTAATACAATGACTCCAAGACTATAACAGTGACTGATTCCAATACAATGCATCCAATTACTATGCCAATTTAATTATGACAGTGACTAACCAATATCTGCTGTAACTATGACTGAGACCAAGCAATTATCACAACTTCCTTGAATTCAAATGCATACTAAACTCATGAATGGAACCTGTTAATTGCTTCCCAATGCCTAGTGATGGCCGTTGATGTAATCTGGACTGGAACAGTCCCAAACTTCACCTCCAATCTCTGCCAAATTGCTTGCAAGTACAAGTCGTACCAAGCCGTACATGTACGACACCTGTATAAAATAAAGGGGAGGGTTTTGACACCCCAATCTGATATCAATAGGACCACCTATACAGTACTAGTCTTCACTCCAAAGCATTAAATTTATCTCCAAGGGATTTAAGAGATATGAGCAAAATTTTGAATCCAGGCCCTGGTATGAAGTGACTGAAAATGTGCCAAAATGTCTTCAATCTATCACCAAAATGATTCACCAATTAATTGATGAATTCCAAACCCTTATTCAACCAGTTACAAACCCTCAATATCAATTTTTCAGGTCTGCTTTTTCGGACTGCTTTTTCGGGTCTGCTTTTTTCGAACTGCTTTTTCGGATTTGCTTTTTCGAACTTGCTAAAAACGGCCGCCTATAATTTCGGACCTGCTAAAAATTGCCTCCTATAATTTCGGCCCTACTAAAAATGCCTCCTGAAATGCTGTTTCAATCACAAACAAACCCTTACAACAAATTCTCAATGAAGTACCAATGAAATGGCTGAGTACCAACTCCAAACTTGCAACCCTTCAGTAGATATTTCACTACCTCAGTTATGCCAATCTAGGGGAGTGATCGTTCCCAAAGATCGAATAGTATTTGCAGACCACAAGGCTACAAATTGCTTCACAATGAAGAAGTAGAAGAAATCCCAAATCCAAGCATGTCAAAATGCAAGCCCAAGTCCTCTATTTATTCTTTTCCTTGAGAAGTTGCTAGAACTTCTAGAAACATCCAATTATAATGTACTTTATAATAAAATAACATTATAATAATAAAGTACATTTCTCAACTCAAAATTATAACAATGTAGGCCCAAATGTCTCATAACTGAATGTAGGCCCAACTACGACTGAACGTAGGCTCAAGACTGAACGTAGGCTCTACTACAACTGGATGTAGGCTCAAACTGGATGTAGGCTCACTCTGGATGTAGGCTCCACTACAACTGCATGTAGGCCCAAACTGGATGTAGGCTCTATCGAATGTAGGCTCTGTCAGCAATATGCAATCAAATGATCAACATAATGACCCTCTCTCCAAACCATTTGCCTACGAGAGTCGGTGATAGGCAAATCCGTCATGCCAAACGATGTCAGCCAAAATGGGGACATGACACAAAAAGATAACAATTAAAAAAACAAGTTAAACTGATCTTCTTTGTCATAGAGGATTGGCCTCTCTCAACCTATCTCTCAACTGTATCATGTCAATGGTACCGATGTTGGTGTCTCGGGCTCGCTTCAATTTCAAGAAGAAAGTGGTCTTGGGCATCATATCTTCCTTGTCTCCTATTTTGGTATTAATTCCCTTTGAGAAAGAATCCAATCAAGACAATCGAGAAATCTGCTTAATGAGCCAGCCTTCTCTCAATCCTGAAACTTATCTTCAAAACCAAACAAACAACACCAAAGAAAAGATAGCAATTGAAGAGATAAATTAAGTTACTCACTGAATTTTGCAAATTTATCCTCAAAAATGGCATGGGCTGGGCAAATATGAAGCTTATTCCTTTGTCAAAATCGTGTTATCTCTTCCTTCTAAAAATCTGTAGCTTCTCACAAATTTCTGTTCCTAACCTTTCAAAGTAGGAGCCTCCAAACAAATCACTGCACCTCTAACAAGATCTGAATTGCCCCTATGGATTTCTATGGCCCTGCCCTCTCCACAAATTGCAAGCCCCCCTCTTTGCCAATTTCGGATCTGTTCCTAAATGCTGGCCTCTACATTCAAAAATGCTGACTTTAACTCAAACTTGGGCTTCTATTGCTCAGGAAATTGCTGGCTTATCTTGCTCCAAAATTGCTGGCTTATCTTGCTCCAAAATCGCTGCCTCCTCACAAATTTTCGCTGCCTCCTTCTTGGACTGGGAATTCGCTGCTTGATGGTGGAGAAATGAGATGGGGGGGAGGTCTTCTTTATACCCAATTTGGAGGCCTAAAACAGGGCCGACCTGTATAAGAAAAGAAATAAATAAAAATTAAATACTTGCCAAAAACAGGGCCGACTTAACATAAAGACATTAAATTCTCAATGAAAATAGTTAATGTCCCATTAAAATTTCAAAAACCCATGCCCAATTTGATTTTAATGGCCAAGGGTTATGATTTCAAAGCAAATTCTTAAATGTTTAGGCTCAGATTTTCAAAATTTAAAAGGGTTGAGCTAGCATTATGATTTCAAAGCAAAATTTCGAAAATAAATGCCCAGATTTTAAAGTTAAAAGGCCAGATTTTAAATGCAAGGTTTGAATTGCTCAAATTTGGAAATTTAATTACCAAGACTTTCAAATTAAGTCAAATTATTTCTTCAAATTAAAGTCTTGATTTGGCAATTAAATCCCCTTTTCATTTTATTTCAATCTAACATCCGAAATTTGGAAAATTATCCAAAAGATCAAATCCAATTAAAATAAAAAATCCCAAGCCAAACACCTCAATTCATCAATTCAACAATATCATCCGTCCAAGTCTAAAATTGCTAACGCACCGGGCATCGGGATCAAGGAAGAAAAAAAATGCTAGGACTTGTTTGAAAACGGGGGGTCCCCAAAATTTTGGGGTGATGATGTGAGACCTGGCAATAGTAATCCTCTTGTGCATATAGATGAAGTGGCATTAAGTTGTGGAATAATCTAAGCTTTATGGTGAATCAAAGAAGTTGAATCTTCAATTAAAGGGGGAGTGTGAGATTGTGTAATCTTAAAGTGTGAAGGACCAAGGTAATGTTTTCAAGAGAGATTAACTTATTGATAAATCATGTAGGTGAAAAGGATTCCTATAAAACTAGCAAGTACAATAGCTGAGTACCCATGTATCTTGGTAGATAGATCACTTTTTATATGGACTTGGTAATTGACATATGAAGAAAAGGAGAAACATAAAAGGCAGTGAAGAAAGCCCAAAGTGATGATCATAATGTGTTTGCATTATAAGTTAGTTTCCCCATCATGTAAGTTTTGTGGTAATCCAAAACCTTTTGTGCCGTTCACGGTTAGTACTAGCCACTTTTATGTGAGGTTTGTGGTAATCCAGTGCCATTTGTCTGCTATGTTCATGGTAATCTAGAACCACTTGTTAAGAGGTTTGTGGTCAGCCTAAACCACTTGTGTGTGAGGTTTTTGGTTAGCTAAAACCACTTGAGTGCAGAGTTTGTGGTAAGCTGTAAACCACTTCAAAATTTTATTGGTTAGAGATGAACCATGAAATCCAAAGATATTATGATGAGGAGAAGTACACTAAATGATAGAACTTGTCAAATGTTGTAAATGGTCACCTAAAAAGGCTTTGATCCAAGACCCATCCTTTCTAGATTATGGAGGGATATCTAAGACAATTTGATAATTAATTTATGGGGGGATGTTGGAAAAGTAAATTAATTATCCAATGTCTGCAACCACCAATAGGCCCACCTCTTTCTGTCCAATATAATCTTCAGCAGCCCCACCTTGATCTTGCCAACCTTATCTCATCTCAGCTACTTTGATAAATATTCCATGTCACTCTATCTATAGTAGACTTAGCATTTATCATGTATTGCCTATAAGTTGGATGGATTGAGCCTGAATTCTTAGAGCTCATGTTTGAGCTTCTCCTTCAATCCATGTTTTTAGCACTACTATAGTCTGAGAGTGAACAAAAAGATACTAACAATCGGATATGATTCTCGGTAAGAATAATATGAAATGACATTTTAGTTCATCTCTTAAGCTGTTTCCAATTCAAGAATTATATCCAGTAGGCATATAACTAGGATTATGAACTGATTCTCACCCCCAAATTACTCACCTTCCTACAATGCCATGGATGTTGTCATGACATGAAATCCCATGTAACATGATTCTCCCCTAGAGATGCTATTCACAAGATGTAAACTAGCAGCCCCTCATCTTTAAACACAAAGTTGTTTCAAGCATTATTGGATCATCTTATTCAGTTTCAAATGAAGAGTGTGATTTTCAATGAGAAGAGCCAAATCATGTGAAAGATACATAGATAAACTTCTGTCCTGATAAGGATACAAATTTTGGATGACATACAATAGTTGAAACTGCTAAATATGCAAAAAATTGTATAGACTATTTTCCCAGTTGCCTTGGTTTTTTTCCATGTTTTTAAAAGGGGAAATTCACCATTGGGGAAATTTTCCCGATATCAATTGGAATCCTTCATACAATCTCATGTATACTGCACTTTGCAAAATGAATCCATCCATTCAAATTTTAGCATGAAAATGCTAACACTAGGCTCATAAACACTTCTAACTATTTTATCTCTGATTCCACTGGCACTAGTCATCTTTAGAAGATAAAAGAGAGAGATTGAAATCTTGCAAAAACATTACTGAATTATTTAATACTAAATAAAGAAAGACCAGTCAAGTTGCTCAATCAATTTAGACTCAAATATGTGTACTGCTAAGAAATATGTAATTCAGCAGCAAATAAGCTAACCGGATAGGACCACATTAATAACATCTTAAATCCATTTAAGTAGTCCATAAACAATTACATATGAATTCAACTGATACACTTTATCAAATTTATTTTTTACTCTTAACTAATCAAAGATTAGCATAAAGATTGATACATAGTATCTTTTATTTTGTTCAAGTACTTATAATATTAACATAAACTAACTCTCAATTAACCTATAGGAACAAGTCTGTCATTTGAATTTCACTTATTGAACAAATGGTAAAAATAATTGATGCATTAGTATGCTCTCCTTGATAAGATTAGATACAGTAGCTTATGAGAGTCAATTTGTTTTGCTTTTCATGCTACAAATGATGGCACAAATCCAAACTATTATGTTATGTGAAGCCAATAATTTGGTATACTTTCACTAGTAAATTTGATTTCAAATTTCGACGAAAATTGGTCGAAATTTCGACAGTAATTGGTCGAATTTACGACCAAAACTCTCATCGTTCTTTTTTCATCGAATTTTCGACATGTCTACTATTCGTTGAAATTTCGACCAAAACATAGGTCAAAATTTTGACTATATCCCAGGCTCAAAAATCGCCGTCATTTTTTCTAATGGTCAAAATTTCAACCAGTGATTGCCCCAACGATTGGTCGAAATTTCGACCAATGGACCAAACCATGGACAACGAATCCATACTTTCCACCAATCAAATGGTCAAAATTTCAACCATTGGATTGGTGGAAAGTATGGATTCGTCATCGATTTTTTGGTCCATTGGTCGAAATTTCGACCAATGCGAATTTTTTTTAAAAAAAAAATGTTATAGACCGAGTTGTTTTCATTGACCTGTGATTCATGAGTAGTGGTTTACATGAACCCATCTCTCATGAGAATGAATGGAACACTTAGCACTCATTGGCTCTAGGTGATGCTTACAGAGGTGAAGCACCGGGACTTCCCGGGAGGTCATCCATCCCAGTACCACTCCATCTCGAGCATGCTTAACTACGGAGTTTCCTCCATGGTTAAACCCACTCTGCTTGCATCCTCATTTGCAAAACCTTCACCAAGTGTTGTGCCTTATGAACCATTCATTAGAAAGCCCCTTAAGCTCGTCAATTAATAAGTAGGAGATATTTTCCACAGCAAGTCAAATTGTGATATTGCTATCAAGATTCAACTGTGTAGTTTTTTGAGTCAAACTCATTGACCTGTGATTCATGAGTAGTGGTTCACATGAACCCATCTCTCATGAGAATGAATGGAACACTTAGCACTCATTGGCTCTAGGTGATGCTCACAGAGGTGAAGCACCAGGACTTCCCGAGAGGTCACCCATCTCAATACTACAACTCGAGCGCACTTAACTACGGAGTTTCCTCCATGGTTAAACCCACTCTGCTTGCATCCTCATTTGCAAAACTTTCACCAAGTGTTGTGCCTTATGAACCATCGATTAGAAAGCCCCTTAAGCTCATCAACTGGTTCATAAGGCACAACACTTGATGAAGGTTTTGCAAATGAGGATGCAAGTAGAGTGGGTTTAACCATGGAGGAAACTCCATAGTTAAGTGCGCTCGAGTTGGAGTAGTACTGGGATGGGTGACCTCTCAGGAAGTCCCGGTGCTTCACCTCTGTGAGCATCACCTAGAGCTAATGAGTGCTAAGTGTTCCATTCATTCTCATGAGAGATGGGTTCATGTGAACCACTACTCATCAATCATGGGTCAATTAGTTTGACTCAAAAAACTACACAGTTGAATCTTGATAGCAATATCACAATTTGACTTGTTGTGGAAAATATCTCCTACTTATTAATTGACGAGCTTAAGGGGCTTTCTAATGAATGGTTCATAAGGCACAACACTTGGTGAAGGTTTTGCAAATGAGGATGCAAGCAGAGAGGGTTTAACCATGGAGGAAACTCCGTAGTTAAGCGTGCTCGAGCTGGAGTGGTACTGGGATGGATGACCTCCCGGGAAGTCCCAGTGCTTCACCTCTGTAAGCATCACCTAGAGCCAATGAGTGCTAAGTGTTCCATTCATTCTCATGAGAGATGGGTTCATGTAAACCACTACTCATGAATCACAGGTCAATGAGTTTGACTCAAAAAACTACACAGTTGAATCCTAATAGCAATATCACAATTTGGCTTGCTATGGAAAATATCTCTTACTTATCACATGAATCTTGTATTATTTCTTAACACCAAACCCCATCTACAGATTTCCAATTTAGGGTTCTTGGAGCAACAACATTAGGGTCTGTAAGCACACAAATATTAATGATAAAAATCATCTGTTAAAGAAAAAACCATGTTTTAAATGACTGGCAATGGTGCCCTAACCTTGTACAAAATATCTAGATTTGAAGACTCTAGTGGTGACTCGGGAAGTATAAACCAGATATGTTGCAGGGACAAAATGCCCTGAATAGGTTAAAAATGAGGCTTCCATGGATAGGCCAATAATAGACTCATCCCAACCAAGAAGAAAGACTTTTTTAAAGCATATTTGATGCAGGGGCATCTAGAAGAGCATCTGAGCAAAGGAGGACTCCGGTAACTAAGAAGGAGAAGATGGTATCAAGACAAGTTGATTGGCAAGTTTTGAAGCCTATAATGGCTTATTATAGTGTTGGATTCAATAAACTATGTAAAAGTCATGATAGAGGTCTAAGGACCAATACAATGTAATAGACTCAACATACAATGTAATAAGTGATCGAAGCAATGTAATAGGTGAAAGAGTCCAATAGGATTAGATTTGAGTAGTTTTCATGTTTAGAAGCATTCAATAAATACATTGGACCATGTGTAGGTCAATGGAGTAAGTTGGGAAGTCAGAATAGTCATAAAATGCATAAAATAAAGTTTATTAATTTAAATTTGAATGTAAACGGTCATATTACCTTTTTGGAGGGAAATTAGTTTTAACAGGTTTTAGGATTAATTAAACCTCCCAACTGTCTAAATTTGGTTGAGGCAGGTAGATAGGGGTCATTAAATGTCTAAAGGATCCATTGTATGGAGGGGGACAGGGAGAAAAAAAGCCTGTTGTACGGACTGTTGTGAAAGCAAGCAATAAAATTTCATTTTGGTGCTGTTCCATTCAATGTATTGAACTTCTTTTTGTTTGGGACTATCAAATACATGAATTAGAAGGGTATTTAAACACATTTCACTCATTATTGAATGAATAACACTTGTTTTGAAGCAGCATAAACGACTGTTGGTTCATTTCAGGCTGTTTTCTTGAGTTTTTCCTATGACAGACAAAAGTTTTCTTTAAATAGATGAACCTCCCATGAATTCAAGGGCCCAAACTTCATGGGAGGCATGTTACTAACATGTACAATAGAAATATAACAAGTTTTGATGTAGCACTAGTGCGAAGACAGCAAGTTTGGAGAAAACAATGGAAATGTCCCATGGTGGATTGGTGGGAATAGTATGACAGCAGCATATTGAGCTGTACAAGAAGGTTATCTAATGATTTGAGATGTCCTAGGGCATCAAAGAGAAGGTGTATGAACCATTATTTGGTCTCCAAGGTTAGTGGAGATAGGTGTTTGGTGAAACCCTATGCAACAAGGGTTTGAAGGCATTGAATGAGTGTTTTGGGCGTTCCTTGTGGAATAGGACTAAAATCTCTTGGATTTAGTCATATTTTGCCATATTATAACTGTGATGAAAGTCTGGAGTGATGAGGATAAGAGAATGATATAGTTGCTTTGTTATTTGCTTGATTTTGATGCCATTAGGAGGGTACCTTGTGAAGGAAGTTAAGACTGGTCTAAAGGAGTCACCATTGAAGTTTACATATGTTAAATAACCCTGAAAAGGGTGTCTGAAACTGTAATTTGTTTCTCAAGTTGTTTGGAAAAAGTCAGAGAAAAAGGGAGCAAACTGGTCCAGCAGGGCTAATTGGGGCTCATAGGGCTAGAAGGCAGATTTGAAGTGATTCTACCTAGGTGGGGCAATTTGCATATAAGAAATTGATGGGTCTTTAAGGCCAAGGATTTTGAAATGATATTTTATGAGACATTGAGCATAGTGATAGGTGGTCATTTGTAAATGTCTTTATGGCCACCAAAATCAGATATAAATTTAATATTTCCTCTATATATTAATATTTAATATGTCCTTCTAGACATAAAAGACCCAAATTGCTCCCAAAAAACCCTTCAAACTTAGGGCATGCTTAATGTCTCCATTAAGCATAAGGTGTAATTATTTAATCACATTTAATCACATGTATTTTCCTGCTCGTTGGCTCTAAATATTATGGAGAATGTGTAGCATGTTAATTTGAGTAAGGAGGTTCTATGCGATATGTGTTTGATTCCTTACTGGTGTAGAGTGGACAGAGAAAGCACAGTGACAGTGCCCAACCCAACTTCTATGCACAACAAAGGTTCAAAACCCCAACCAAAGGCTTGGCTTCAATACCCCAACCTATAAACTCTGTAATGAATCAACTTTTATGGTTTCAAGACACTCCAAACACTTTTAAGACTCAATCCAAGCTGGTGCAAAATTCCTCTTTAGGGACAAGTTCCCTGATTTTAAGCCAAAAGGGACTTTTAAGGTTCTAAGCCTTGACTCCTCAAACAAAGACTAGAAACCTCTTATGTTCCACCAAAACAAACAAAATATGCAAGTGGTTGTGCTCCTAACAACCCACAACATCAAAATCTTCAAAGGACCTAGAGACTCTACTAGGTCTTCCAACCCTGAATTTCTGCAATAACTTTGAAATTTTCCAAATGACCTACGGAACACTTGGCACTTTTGACTACCCTTTTAGAAGTTCTAACAAACCACAAAGACTGAGATCCTGACTCCACTCCTGCATTCATCAACCTTTGCAAAGTCCACAGACCTAATGTGCACGGTTAGGCTTGGGTTTCAAAGCAAAGTGGAAAGAATGGGTTCATGAAATCAAACTCTCACCTTTAGGTTGTTCTCCCTATTCAAATAGACCACAATCACCAGGTTCCTAAGTCCTCCAAGCAACACAACCTTCTGATTTTCTGCAATCTATCATTTTCCTAGTCAAATACATGGAAGAGTTTGACCTAGGGCTTGCCTCCAAAAATAGAAAACTTGACCTCCTGCCTCAAAGCTTCAGGAATTTGAAAATATGCATCCCTAACTTTCATTTTACCGAAGGAGAAGAATTTCCACAGGTTCAGTAGCAAGTTAGGGCCATTAGAACCCCAAAACCCTGAAAACAAGGGTTTCTCAGAACAGTGCACAAACAAATTGAATAACTTTTGTAATTGGTGACTTGAAGAGATCAAACCAACTCCAAAAGCATGGAATGGAAATACTACAACTTTCAGAGGGATTTGATCACCTCATCCAATCCATACTACCGTACTGTAACCACAAATGCACCAGGAATAGCTCTGAAATAGTTTGAACTTTATTGATTTTGAAAGCAATTGATTACAATAATGTTCTTTGGTCTTTCTTCGACCAGTTTGAAGCCTAAATAGGTTCTTCAAACTATTGGCTCAACCATCAAATGGTTTTTGTAGGAAATGAACCTCTTGTATTGGTAGTTAGCCATTTTTTTGTTAGTTATGATATCTACTTTGTATCTAGGGAAATTAGCCCAACTAGTAGTGGACCTTACTTGTAGTGAGCATTATACAAATCACCTTAATCGATGTCAAGTTAACTAGTGTTTTATACTTGAGAATAGATTTTTTGTGGTTTTTCCTACCTTGAATTTCCATGTAGAAATTTGGTGCTCATTGTACATGGTGTTTCTTTTGTGCTTTCATGTTTATTGGTGTTTTGATTTTAGGTTTGAATTTATCTTGCTATAGGTACAATTAAAGTTTAAAAATATATTGGGATAACTGTTTCACACACCCTCCCCTTTAGTTATTTGAGACAATTCAACATCTTAATGGTGAGTAATATGATAGGGGGAAAATAGGGGTAAAAGAACTTGACATGGAAAGAAAATGAAAAGAAAAAATGGATCTGACCCATGTATTGCTATGAAATGTCCCAAGTACTAAAAACACAAAAATTTAGAGACAACATAGAAAGGACTTGGGGTTTATTTTATCATATGTTATATAAATTCCAAATGGGTTTCTAAAAATGTACTTTTTTAGTGTTTTGGGAAAGTTGTGAAAAAACTAATAAAAATAGTCATTGGAGACCTAGTATGGATTAGGCCTAGTTTGAGGACAACATTGAGGTTTGCTGATAATATTGGGATGTGGGACTTTGAAACCAATCCAAATACATTGATTTAAGTATGAGACCCCATACCTTTTAGGGAGAAAAACCCCATACTTAAAAAATATAGTACTTTTTATTCTAGTAAGCTAACGGTTAAAATACAATATTAACACTTATTTTATTTGACATGGGTTTACAAATGAAAACTCACAAAATGGATTAATTGTGGTGGCATAATTTCACCTTAAAATATACAGTAATTCTCTTCAAGAATACATTATATAGATAAGTAAAACAAAGGTGGAAGCTTTTAGATGAGGTTGTGCAGAATATTTGGCACAACTTTTCAACCACTTGTAAGTGCAAATGACATATGTACATCTCCAATGACTTCCCAATCAAACCTCCTAAGTTAGACATCTAAAATATACTATCTTTAGGTATGATAGATGCTCTTCTACCTATTTTTGACATCACTTACATTGGTAATAGAATGAACCATAGCAATCTAACAATAACATATTCTCTTACAACTTATCATTACCCAATTTTTCTATCCACCTTCTCCATATATTTAAAGATTCATTTGACACTTATCCATTCTATAATATAATCTGTCATAAATTGGCATAGGTAGGTATGTCATAAAATTGTCATAAGTTGGCATAGGTAGTTGTGTCATAAATTTTCATTACATGACACTTGTCATCCACCACCAAAAATATCCAAGGTCCTCTAAGTGGGATGTCTACCTCCATACGAGGATAAAATAAGCCATGTCACATTCCAAGTAGGATGACAACCAAGCATGCCAACTCTCACTAGAAGATTAAATTAGCATGTGCAAATGAAATTGTCCTTGTAGGCTAATAAATTAACCAAATATTAACTAAATAAACCCAAATAACAATGCTAGGATTTGCAGATGTTGAGACCATGTTAATTCCAATAAGGTTATTGTTAACATGATCATGATCTTATTTTTAGTAGAAACTTTTGGGCATATTCTTTCTCATGTTTGGTAACTCAATTGGCTCATAGTTCTTCATATCATCCACAATATAATGGAAAAAATGAGGTTGTTAATATGTTCTTAGAAGGGTATCTACATATTTCCATTTTAGATAATAAATCTCAATGGATAGATCAGCTATTTCTAGTAGAATAGTAGCATAATGTGCATCCTTCCATAGCTCATAAAAATGTCTCTTTTTATGGCACTATATTGATATCATCATCCTTCCATCATATCATCTTTAAGGGTGTCACCAAGAATTCAAAATATGGAGGGCCACATGCTTCATCAATAAGAAATGCTTTTAGGACTCAACGAGAATTTGGTCACAACACAAAGTCAAATGAAGCAACAAGAAGAGAAACATCACAATGACAAAAGTTTTGAAGTTGGGGGCTGAGTGTTCTTGAGAGTGCAACATTAAATTACAAAAATAAAATTGAAGCAAAAAGTAAAGAATAACAAGTTTTCACCAAAATATCATGGCTCATACCATATCTTGCAAAAGATAGGTAGTGTTGTCTACAAGCTTGAATTGCCACCAACAAACCAAGTTATCTCCATTTATTCATGTTTCTTGTTTGAGGAATGTAATTTAGAATAACGTCCATAGATAAACAATATTAGTATAACTTAATGAAGAAGTAAGAATCATATTAGAGCCAAAGTTCATTCTCTAAACATGTACACGTCTAAGCTAACAAACTAGAACATAATGAGTATCTTATTTAGCATAAGAATCTACTAGTTGAAGATGCCACATGGGAAGATGAAGAGTTCATTCAAAAGAGTCCACACTTGTTTAGCATTGAGGACAATGCTTCTTTGAATTGGGGGTGTGGGAGGAAGGTGGGGAAGGGGGGTGGGAGATGCTATACCCTTAATCCTAAAGTACACATATGGTTATGAGTAGTTGGGGTGTGGCTACCTTAACTCCTAATTAAGTCATTTGATTATTTTTATATTTCTATTTAGTCATTTTATCAGCTATTATAATCATTTACATCGCATTTCATATTATCTTCCTCTTTTGTGTATGTTATTCATTAAAAAATATACTATCTGATATCATGAACATCTCTAAGCAAATTATACTATCATAACCAAATATACATCAAAACTAGAAATCATCCTTCCATTAAACTACCATGATCTTTACATAAAACTTTAAACTTCTAGGGGAAGAGTACCAATAGTTGTTATAGCTAACTTTGTGCAACCTAAACACCTAAATGGTATATTGGATGCGACAATTCATTTCTGGGTTGTCTTTGTATGTAAATTAAGTGCTTATAACTATTGTTCTGACTTTTGGGTAGTATAGACAAATACTTTGGATCTGCTATGTGTGCAAGGGTCAAAAAGTGGTCACGCCAAGGTTATGTCTAAAACAATTCCCTATTGCTCCATTACTTGTGCACTTTGACAACCAAAAACATTGCACAATTGATCCATACTTGCACACAAATGCCCCAATAATTGTTGACTATTGGTACAAATAAAGTTGTATAATTAATCTAATTACTAACTTTTTTTCTCATAAAATAGGAGGCTATTAGCCTACTAGCTGATTCTTTTTAAGTAGACTTTTTATTAGCAAAACCTAATAAATGATAAATAAAAATGAAGATAAATGATAACTGATATTCCTCCCCTATGTTTTAGTAGACTTTTTAATAGCAAAGTCCAATAGACCAAAAGATGAATGATAACTGATACTCCCCCATGTTTTCTGAATGTTGAAATGCCCTAATGTTGATCTCTTTTGTTAATATGGTCATAGAAAGGTTACCTGATCAGAAAGGAAAAGCGAAGGATGCTTTGCTTTGAATTCCTATTCATGTACAATAATTAATGTTCACTATAGAAAACCCATATATACTTCTTTGTAGAATTAAAAGATACATTTCATTTAATAATAACAACTTTAAAGTTACAATTATTAGTATAATATTATCAAAAAATATTAATTTAAGTACAACATTTAAATCAATAATTATTATCACGACCTTTAGAAAGTGCTCACGTAAAGTGTATGAGAAAGTCATTATTTTTTGTGAGTGCAATTGTTCAAGCCATTGTCACACTTGCAAATGTATGTGTCATGATATTTGTCATGATATTTGGCTTTCAGATTGGTTGGCCTAGATATGTGTCATGATATTTGGCTTTCAGATTGGTTGGCCTAGATATGTGTCATGATATTTGGCTTTCAGATTGGTTGGCCTGGATATGAGCTGGCTAATGGCTATTTTCCATATGGACTCAATGGTGTGCTTGGTGGGGCAGCAACAGTTTTCTTTTCTTATATTGGTTTTGATACAGTTGCTAGTACTGCTGAAGAGGTCAAGAACCCACAACGTGATTTACCTCTAGGCATTGGCATAGCACTTTCCATATGTGGTGGACTATACATGCTTGTGTCTGCTGTTATTGTTGGCATTGTACCATACTATTTAATGGACCCAGATACTCCAATCTCATTTGCATTTTCAGGTCATGGCTTACATTGGGCAATGTATATTGTTACTGCTGGTGCAGTGGCTGCACTTTCATCTACATTGATGGGTTCCATTCTTCCTCAGCCCAGAATATTGATGGCAATGGCTAGAGATGGATTACTGCCTTCATTTTTCTCTGAAATCAACAGAACTACTTTAGTTCCCATCAATAGCACTTTACTAACTGGGTGTGCTGCTGCTATTATGTCATTTTCAATGGATGTTTCTCAATTGGCAGGCATGG
Organism: Chamaecyparis obtusa; assembly: GCA_027943335.1. Classification (NCBI taxonomy): domain Eukaryota; kingdom Viridiplantae; phylum Streptophyta; class Pinopsida; order Cupressales; family Cupressaceae; genus Chamaecyparis; species Chamaecyparis obtusa. Next base: position 1,461,045 of record BSBK01003945.1, on the reverse strand, counting down.
TCAGTGTTGGTACACTACTTGCTTTTACAATTGTGGCAGTTTCTATTCTTATACTGAGATATGTGCCACCAGATGGGGTGCCTATTTCACCTAATTTCATCCAAGGATAGGGACTAACACATCTGTCCAAGGTCTTACATCAATTTTGGATAGGGACATACACATCTATCCAACATCAGTTATGAACAAGGAGATAAACATCTGTTCACAACAATTATTCTTGCGGACAAATACTTCCGATCACTTGCACCATCACATGAATGGGGACAATCACATCCATTCACTAACAACCAAGAAATGTGATTGGGGACATAGACATCCAACCACAAATACAGAGTTTGAGAACCAAGTCCTCGTTGTTGCATATGCAGCCACCATTGTAGATTAGTGCCACTCTGATCACAAATGATATGAGACGGTTGCTGCTTCCATTTAGAAACCAATCTTGGCTTTAGTCTTTTTAGTACAAATAATTTTGTCACTAATGCAATTCATGACCTTGTCGCTAGTGACTGACGAGAGGTCGCTGAATCTCCTCCAACCTCTAGTGCCTTCATCCTCTGGTGTGTTGGCTACTTAGTAGATTTGGCTTTTGAGTCTCATTTTGTCACTTGCAAGGAAAGAACATATTCTCCCTCATAATGTTAACTTTTCACAAAGAGTGTCAGGTACCACCGATCATACACTCCAAATACAATTGAAACAATTTTTGTTTTGATATAATTTTTTTTGACACGTTTTAAATTTTGACACACTATTAATATTATTACAATTCATTAAGATGGATCCTATAATTCAATTTGACTTGCTTCAAAAAGAAAAAGAAAAACTGACCACTGTGGGAGACACTAATTTCCTAATATGAGCCCATACCTTGACATCTATTCCACCACATCCATGTCCATTGAAGAGGGTAAGAATAGAATCATGCTGCACAGGCTAGATTCCTCTACATAGCCTCCGACCTTTGACAAGGATAGTGCTAAAAAGGATCACGACCGATATCTGATCAATACAATCACCATTGCCCAAGGTGGAGCTCATGTCCAAGCGATCTGTGACTTTGAAAGTCAACCCCTATCTGGATCAGCTTGGGAGCTTCCTGAAAGGTTCATGAAGAGAGTGTGGTATTTATCATTGAGAAAGCTCAGAAGAGAGCATCAATGTTGAAGACATCCATAAAATTTGAAGTTTTAGCCTTCAATTCAAGGTATAAATCAGTGACTCAAAATGTCAGTAAGTCTGCCACCAACCAACAATGACAACTTTATTTGCCTTGATGAATTCTTCATATCACTAAAGACTCCTCTCGTAGTTGAAGGAGTAATTGCTATCACAATCACACCCTAGTTTGTGTACACAAGCAAAGCCTCACACCCAAATTTACATATGGCTACCATAAATAGAATAAGTCCATACAAAAACCAATTACAAAAAAGAATGCGCAGTCAAGAAAAGACTTTCCAATCTAAGAGAAAATGAAGCAACTCGGGCCAATCCAAACCAGATATATGGCTTCACGCTATTAATAAGCCACTGAAATTAAATGATACAGGCCAATTGTATAACCTTACCTCTGAAATTTGAAACCATCAATGCAAGAGCACAAGACCAAATTGCTCCCGCCTGCTCCCACCCGCGCCGAAAATAAAACCGGAAGTGTTTAAATGAAATGCACTTTTGTTTTTTTTTTCACTTTTTATGCCCCGTGTTGGTTGAAATTTTGACCAACACGGGTTATAGTCATGCACGCGTTGGTCGAAATTTTGACCAACACGTGCATAGAAGGGAAAAGAAAGAAAATTTTAAAACCATTTTGCACTTTGGTCGAAAATTTTGGTCGAAATTTGGGTTCAAATCTACTAGTGTTTCAAACATGGCAGAATAATAGATGGCAATTGATTCAAATATAGCCAAGCTGGACTTGTCCAAAGAAAAACAATAAAATGCAATTATCCTCTGATCAAGTACAATAAGCACCATTATAAGTTTTGAATGAGCTAAATAGAATCAGAGTCATTTCATATTATCTAGCTTGAGAGTTGTCATCCAGTGAATCACAGTCATTTCACATCACTACACTGGGGAGTGATAGATTCATTGATCCATAATTTCACTGGCATCTATGTTGATTGATATCATTTAGACCATATCCTAGTTATTATAAATATAGATCATAGCATAGGTTTGGAGTAAATGAAAATGGTGACTAGGATATATGCACCATTGGGCACCGAATCTATATTAAAAGATTTTATTTCAACAGTTCACTTGACTTGGCTATGAACCAAAAGTCAAATCTTAGGGATATTGAGTGGGGTATCAAGTCTTTGTAACATTGTCCTTTGTGTGAAACCCTTTTCGGAAACCTCTTTGGAGTTGTCTTTACCTAATCATCTTGAAGTCTATTCATCAGAAAGCTTTCTATGCTCTTTGATAGAGGATGTGTTCAATACAACACATAACAGGTCTGGATATTTTAATATAATACATCTCATTTGTTTCCATACTTTTGTCAATAGGAAAATTAGCTGCATACATTAGTTTGTAATCTGCAAAATTGAAGCTACAAATCTAACTGGATTGATATAACTAAATGATATTACCCAATACTATGGGAAGCACTTTAATAGCCATTTTTCCTGTACTCTAACAATTTGGCCTATTCTACTTCTTACCATTGAATTTCTATTGTTAAATTTTTGAACCAGAATAGCATAAAATAGAAGGAATTGCTCAAAAAAAGAGAATAGATTACTCAAAAACATCAGACACAAAATTACCGTGGAAAACCCTGCTTCCCGAAGGGAAAACCCAGCCACACAAAAAAATATCACTTTATTGAATAATACCAGAGTTAGAATACAATTCTCACCACCTTAATACATGAATGCTCTACTCAACAATATTAGACCTGTAAGATCATATGCTTAATCTATGAAATTCTCTACTTCTCACTCGATACTTTTCTCTAACTATTCACCGCTACAAGAAAGAATGCAGTCGATAGACACCAAAGGAACATATACAATTGACTGCTCAAGTAGTCGCCTACAGCAAATAGAAAGGAATATGAATGATGTTGTGTCCTACATAACCGATCCAGAAAAAAGAAAATATAATAATTGACACCCAGCTTGCATGGCAGATATCATACATGGCTCCACATCAACATCGCAAGAAATAAGATGTTAGTGTTAGTTAATTTCAACTCTCAGTTTCATTTTCAGTCTGGTCCATAATTAACGGCAAACTCAAGTTCGCATGATCTATGCTCCGTAATGTTAAGCTAACGAAGGAGAAGAGGTGTTCTCTCTCTACCTCATTAGTTCTGTTCCAACATTTGCTCCGTGATTTATTCCGACATTGGTTATATCTTTGCAGTTCATGCAGTTTGTAAAACAATAATGATTAATACAATTTCATTCATTTTTCAGAAGTTCTTGTTTTCCATATTTTTATCTACAAGCTATGTTATTTTTCTTATTTCCTAGCTAGATCATCTATGCAGCTTAGCTGTAAAATTTTACATGGTATCAAAGCTTAGGTGCTAGGAAGGAGAAATGCATATTTTTCTTTTGCAGGTACAGAACATCGGAGCTCAAAGAATGAAATTTTCAACCTCTGTCATTCTCATGCCATTCATCTATTTCAAATGCACACCACAAATTCTGCTTTGGCCCACAAGTAGAGGCTTGTATCCAACAATTATGGCAATAGAGGTTAAACCAAATTTTGCATCAAAGATGGGTGAAGGTCATGCTCTCTTCGCATGGGCCTTGCCTTCTTTTCCTCTTTAGTGACATCTGGTCAGTGGGCCTATCATGCCTCTCTTTTCAACATTATGGAGGGGTTTTCTACTATTCGTGTTTGATGATTCTTTGCTTCCATAGTTGATCAATTGTATAGACAATTGGCACCTATATTTTCAACCAGCACTTGTTCTTGCATAGTTGAGTAGTGTCAATAGTCACTCGTATAGATTTATGTGCCATCTGCATCCTTGAATGATAGATGTTTTGCCTTTGTTTGCCATCTATTCATTGTTTCGGAGCACATATGCAGATTAATGTCTTCTGTATCTTCGATTGACAGATGTTTTGCCTTTGTTTGTCATCTGTTCTTGGTTCGAGTAGTGTCGTTGGGGGCACTCATGCAGATTGATTCTGATTTTCATTTTGGTTTTAGAGGAATCTCTTCATTCAGCACTATGGTGGTTATCATTTGACAGATGTCCACGATTTTCTTGTCACAAGAGATGGTCTTTTGCTTTTTTGTAAATTTTGAGGGGGGTTTTATTCCCATTGGATTTTCCCTCTTTCCTCTTTCTTTTCCTTAGTTTTTAATTCTCCTTAGTTGAAATTAAGGGGAGGTGTTAGTGTTAGTTAATTTCAACTCTCAGTTTCATTTTCACTCTGGTCCGTAAGTAACGGCAAACTCAAGTTCGCATGATCTATGCTCCGTAATGTTAAGCTAACGAAGGAGAAGAGGTGTTCTCTCTCTGCCTCATTAGTTCTGTTCCAACATTTGCTCCGTGATTTATTCCGACATTGGTTATATCTTTGCAGTTCATGCAGTTTGTAAAACAATAATGATTAATACAATTTCATTCATTTTTCAGAAGTTCTTGTTTTCTATATTTTTATCTGCAAGCTATGTTATTTTTCTTATTTCCTAGCTAGATCATCTATTGAGCTTAGCTGTAAAATTCTACATAAGAGACTTGGTGTTTTGATTGACGTGAAACACAGACAAGCTGCCGAGCCTTTCAATGACATGACTCTACAGCATTCAAGATCTGATCAGTTACGCACGAGAGACTCTTCGTATCACAGAGAAGACTCTTATAATATCTCAAACCATTCGACTCTCCAAGTAGGTAAAATGATCACAGTCTTAATTCACCCGACCACAAGGAAGGAATTAGTGTTGACATCAGCAGAGAATAGGCAAAGATCACAACAGGTATAGCAGATAGCTCCTGCAGCTACCAAACTACAACAACTATTAAGTGGTATTATCCATAATACTCAAGGAATTCATATATCTGAGACCACTTCACATATCTTGGGTATATTTTGAAAGCTATATAATCTTTGACTGTTAGTTGTGATTCAACAGTTACATAACAAACTGCTGCCTTCACAATCTTTTGGTGATTCAACAGTTATCTATAACAAAAAATAAATACTACAACCACCAACTTGTGTAGCCCTGTTTATTTATCCTTACTATTATCCTTTAATTACCCTATGTCTAAATAGTCTTGAGACCGTATTCTATTGAGACATTCTGTCAAATTGTTTTATAGAACGTTACTATTATTAACCTCTACTCTTGAAGCTTTTGTTGTTGCTTTCATGACAATGACAGTGGTGGGCATGACATGTTTGATTTTTGGAGATAATTTAATACTTTAATGTATATAATTGGATTTTCTTGGTAATGAATGTTTTGGTTTATTTCATTCATGTTTATTTTAATGTTCTTGTAGCAAAATGCCAGAAGGTTTTTTTAGGCTTGTTCTTTTCTTTTTTTCTTTTCAATCCTTCTGACTTAACTAAATGACTGATGAAATGAGATTCTAATACAGGCATGAGACATAGGACGCAGAAAAAGTTCCTACTTCCTAGATCAACAGTAGCTGCTCTAGAAGTATCACATTTTTCCAAACCAGCTAACCTAGTGTTTGAATTCTTTGCGTTCCCAGACAATGAGTTGATCTTTTCCTGCTATCAAGCACAAATCCCACGCAGAGTTAATCAGTATAAACCTTCCCACATCAGCTTCATTTTTACATCTGTATGAATTGATTAGTAATAGGAAGGGTGATTTTGGTTGGGTTAGCATATACGAAATTGTTCAGCGAATGGCTACATTGTCTGCACTTTTTAACCATTCTGTCTTTTTAATCTTCAGATGTTGGGATCAAATATTTCTTATAAATGATGGTTCTTTTAATATCAATAATGTGATTCTAGAATTCCACTTACTTTCTTGCCATCAAAATATTTTGTAGGTTAAAAACATGAATTACAAAAAATTCTGTTCCAAATGTCGTTAGTGTTTTTTTAAATTTTTTTTTACATGAGATGTCCTTACTTAGAAATTGTTTTGTGATTAAAAAAGCATTCATTTGATAGTTATGAATTTATAAAGCCTAAATGTTTATTATCTTGTATATTTTAACTAAATGTGTTTGTTTATTATAGAGTTCTATTGATGAACAAAAATGGGATTGATGTCTTTTATACTGGCTATAAGCTAACATACAAGGTTATTGGATGTTCACTGGACTTCTACTTCTCTACAGCTTTGTTTCTATCAGGTTAGTTAGAGCTGCAATGCCCTATTGAGCTTCTGATATGTCTGTAGTTTGTTGTTGTAGTAGCATTTTATTGCACGTGTAACTTATCTACAATAGTAAGCCAAATTATCAGATTGTAGATCTTTTATTGGTAGTGTATTTTTTTTTTTCAGGGTTTAATATATTTTTGGGATTTCTTGTTTTAGAAACTCCACTATTTCACATGGGATACAATTTTCCTTGGTTTCAATTAGTAGATTTTATAGAATAGAGATTGAATTCTTAATTTTTAGTTTTGAGATGTTTTAAAAATTTATAAGGTGGGTGCTATTGTTGAAAAAGTGTCACGATTATTGAAGTTGAAGGTATGTATATGTGCCTAATGTTTTAGATTGTTTTCATAACCATTTTGTGTGACTAATAGTTTCGGTATTTATTTAATTTATTTTTGTTAAAAATATAAATGAATTTTAGATTAAAATTGAGATTGATAGCTTGAGTCATTTGTGTGATTATATTCTTTCTCTGTAAAAGATGTTAACCAAATTTATTTTGTCTAACAAATAGATTATAAGTTGGTAGCATGTTGCATGCAAAAACATTGTAGGTGTACTGTGGATTGAAGACCACTCTCCCAAAAGAGGATGTCTAACAGTTTGATAATGAGGGGATCTTAAAAAGAGTTGAATAGATTTTTGAACTATTTATTTGTCACAATTATAATGGGAGATAGTCTAGGAGTGTTTTTTGGTGTGTTTTAAGCAACAAGGGATGGAATTAGGTATTAAGCATTTCCTTAAATACAGTTTTGCCAAGGGTATTGACCTAATAGAATTGTAACTATACAATGGGAACAGAAATGAGAATACTAGCACATGAATATGCCAAAAAGGGTTCCTTGTCAATAAAAACTATTAGATTAAATAAGTTATAAAACTATTAATAGATGGGTGAAATAATAGCTAGCTAAAATCATAGTTGGCCAAAATAATAGGAAGCTAAATGCAAGACCAAAATAATAGGCCCCAAAATAATAGGACCCCAAAAATAGGGGTGTGGCATGGATGAAGAATAAGTTAAAAAAATTAAAAAATTGGAGTGTTTTATGTTTGTTTGTAGAATTTGGAGAGGCAAAAGAATTAGAAAAGACATCTTTTGGGGAATATGAAGAGCCGCTCTCAAATTATAAAAGAGTGTCTCCTCATTTCATATATATATATATATAAGTTTTAGTTTTAGTTTTGCATTTAGAATTAGAATTGAATTTAGATTTAGTTTTAGTTTTAGTTTTACATTTAGATTTAATTGTAGTTTGAATTAGATTTAGATTTATATTTTTCTTAAATTTAGATTTTGATTATTATTTCATTTAATATTTAGATTTAAATTTAAATATGAGGGCACTGTGCCATATTGGTTTAGATTTAGATTATTTAGATTATTCATTTAGAATGATTTAAAATGGTAAAAAAAAATATTTTTCATTAATTAAAATTGGAAAATCTTTAAGATTTAGTTTTAATACTTTAAGATTTAAATTTAATTTTAGTTTTAGAGTTAGATTTAGATTTATATTTATTTTAAATTTTGATAATTATTTTTCTAAATTATTCATTTGTAATGGTGAATTTTTTTTTTTTCTTGTTTAAAATTAGAAAATCTTTAAGATTTAATTTTAGCACTTTATTTTATATAGCTTTTATATTTAACATTTTATTTTTACAATAAAAATTATTGATTTAAATAAATAAGTTACAAAACTATAAATTTAAATAAATCATAAATTCCAATGCCAAGACAAAAAATAATAGATGACATAAATAATAAAAAACCAAATGACAAGGCCAAAATAATGGGGTCTGAGATAATAGGACCTAAAAAACTAGGGGTGTATTTTTTAATTTTTCTGTAGAATTTGTAGAGGCAAAGGAATTAGAAAAGGCACCTTTTAGATGATATGAAGAGATGCTCTTAGATTATAAAAGAATGTCTCCTCATTTCATTTATAGGAAGCCTATTTAATAATTTTTTTTATATATAATTTTAGTTTTAATTTTAAATTTAGTTTTAGTTTTAGTTTTAGTTTTAGTTTTAGAATTAGAATTAGAATTAGAATTAGAATTAGTTTTAATTTTACATTTTGATTTAGTTAGATTTAGATTTATATTTCTCTTAGATTTAGATTTTGATCATTATTTTATTTAATATTTAGATTTAAATTTAAATATGGAAGGCAATGCTGTCATATTAGTTTAGATTTAGATTATTTAGATTATTCATTTAGAATAGTTTAAAATGGTGAAAAATCTTTCTTCTTCCTTAATTAAAATTGGAAAATCTTTAAGATTTAGTTTTAGTTTTGGAGTTAGATTTAGATTTTGATCATTATTTCATTTAATATTTAATTTTAATATTTAAATTCAAATTTAAATATGGAGGAAAACATTGTCATATTGCTTTAGATTTAGAATATTTAGATTATTCATTTGCAATGGTTTAAAATGGTGAAAAAGCTTTCTTCTTCCTTATTTAAAATTGAAAAAGCTTTAAAATTTAGTTTAATAATTTATTTTATATAGTTTTAATATTTAACATTTATTTTTTTATAATAAAAAGTATTAAATTAAATAAATAAGTTACAAAATTATAGATTTAAATAAATCATAAATTTCAATGCCAAGGTAGAAATAATAGGTGGCTAAAATAATAGGAATCTAAATGGGGCTTGAAATAATATGACTAAAAAAAATGGGCGCCAAATGGATGAAGAATAAGTTAAAAATTTAAAAAAATTAAAAGTATTTTATATTTTTATGTGGAATTTGGAGAGGGAAATGAATTAGAAAAGACACCTTTTAGAGAATATGAAGAGGCACTCTTTGATTATAAAAGAGTGTCTCCCCATTTCATTTGTAGGAAGCCCATTTCAAGAGCAAAGAACAACCAAATATCAAGGTGATATTTTTATTTTGTATTTAATAATTTATTTATTTTTTATATAATTTTAATTTCAGTTTTAAATTTAGATTTAGATTTAGGTTTAGAATGAGAAAGAACGAAAATCTATATAAGAACGAAAAAAATTATGACAATAATTTATTCTTGTGTACTAAAGATACTAAGATAATTTACTAGAGAATGAAAAACTTTTCTACATTAGCACTAGATAGCAAAGAAAAATTTTGTAAGAAAAAGAAAAAGATGAAGAATATCCTTTAACTTATGCCTCTTTAACTAAAGAAGAAAAAGAATATGTTGACACTAGCGTACAACAAGTTAGAAACACACTCCTTAATCCAAGAAAGCGGGAATTTATAGAAATAGAAACAGAAGAACAATGTTATGATGATTATAACACTTCTTATAAAAAAGAAACAGGTTTACCCAACACTATTAAAATAGGCATAGGTAAAATAAATGGTCTTCTTATCGCACTTGGAGTTATGGATTTTTAGTTCATGAGAGGCAATGTGGGATCGGTAGTTTTAGTTTTAACTTTAAATGTAGACATAAATTTAGACTTAGTTTTTGTTTTACATTTACATTTAGTTGTAGTTTGAGTTAGATTTAAATTTATATTTTTCTTAGATTTAGATTTTGATCATTATTTCATTTAATATTTAGATTTAAATTTAAATATGGGGGGCAATGTACCATATTAGTTTAGATTTAGATTATTTAGATTATTCATTTGGAATGGTTTAAAATGGTGAAAAATCTATATTCTTCCTTAATTAAAATCAAAAAATCTTCAAGATTTAATTTTAATACTTTAAGATTTAGATTTAGATTTAGTTTTAAAGTTAGAGTTAGATTTATATTTATCTTAGATTTAAATTTTGGTTATTATTTCTTTTAATATTTAGTTCTAATATATATATTTAAATTTAAATATAGGGGAATGCCACCATATTGCTTTAGATTTAGATTATTTAGATTATTCATTTGTGATGGTGAAATTTTTTTTTTTCCTTATTTAAAATTGAAATTTTTTAAAAATTTAATTTTAATACTTTATTTTATATAGCTTTTATATTTAATATTTAATTTATACAATAAAATCTATTGAATTGAATAAATAAATTACAAAACTATAAACTTAAATAAATCATAAATTCCAATGTCAAGACAAAAATTAATCGATGGCGAAAATAATACGAAACCAAATTGCAAGGCCAAAACAATGGAGTTTGAAATAATAGGACCTGAAAAAATAGGGGTTCCACATGGATGAAGAATAATTTTTTAAAAAAAATTTAAAAAGGTGTCTTTTATTATTTTTTTTTAGAATTTGTAGAGGCAAAAGAATTAGAAAAGGCACCTTTTAGGGAAAATATGAAATGACACTCTTAGATTATAAAAGAGTCTCTCCTCATTTCATTTGTAGGAAGTCCATTTCAAGAGCAAGCAAGCAACCAAATATCAAGGTGATACTTTTATAATGTATTTAATAATTTAATTTTTATATAATTTTAGTTTTAGTTTTAAATTTAGTTTTAGTTTTAGTTTTAGTTTTAGATTTAGAATTAGAATTAGATTTAAATTAAGTTTTAGTTTTACATTTAGTTTTAGTTTTATATTTAGATTTAGTTTTAGTTAGATTTAGATTTAGATTTAGATTATTATTTTATTTAATATTTAGATTTAAATTTAAATATGGAGGGAAATGCCGCCATATTAGTTTAGATTACTCATTTAGAATGGTTTAAAATCATAAAAAATCTTTCTTTTTACTTAATTAAAATTGGAAAATCTTTAAGATTTAGTTTTAAAATTTACTTTAAGGTTTAGATTTAGTTTTAGTTTTAGAGTGATTTAGATTTATATATCTCTTCAATTTAGTTTTTAATCATTATTTCATTTAATATTTAATTTTAATATTTAGATTTAAATTTAAATATGGAGGGCAATGTTGCTATATTGCTTTAGATTTAGATTATTTAGATTATTCATTTACAGTGGTTTAAAATGGTGAAAAATATTTCATCCTCCTTATTTAAAATTGAAAAAGGTTTAAGATTTAGTTTTAATACTTTATTTTACATAGTTTTAATATTTAACATTTAATTTTTACAATAAAAACTATTAAACTAAATAAATAAGTTACAAAATTATAAATTTAAACTAATCATAATTTTAATGCCAACATAGAAAATAATAGTTGACTGAAATAATAGGAATCTAAATGGCAAGGTCAAAATAATATTGCCCAAAAAAATACCTAAGTGCCAAATGGATCAAGAATAAGTTAAAAATTTAAAAATTTTGGAGTGTTTTATATTTTTCTGTGACATTTGGAGAGGCAGGTAAATTAGAAAAGACACCTTTTAGAGAATATGAAGAGACACTCTAATTATAAAAGAACATCTCCTCATTTCATTTGTAAGAAGTCCATTTCAAAAGCAAACAACCAACCAGATATCAAGGTGATATTTTTATTTTGTATTTAATAATTTATTTTTTTTATATCGTTTTAGATTTAGATTTAGATTTAGGTTTAGAATTTTATGTTAAATTTTACATTTAGATAGTTATATTTTGAGTTAGATTTAGATTTATATTTCTCTTAGATTTAGATTTTGATCATTATTTCATTTAATATTTAAATTTAAATATGGAGGGCAATGTCGTCATATTGTTTTAGAATTAGATTATTTAAATTATTCATTTAAAATGGTTTAAAATGGTAAAAAGTATTTCTTCTTCCTCAATTAAAATTGGAACATCCCTAAGATTTATTTTTAATACTTTAAGATTAAGATTTAGTTTTAGTTTTAGAGTTAGATTTAGATTTTGATCATTATTTCATTTAATATTTACTTTTATTATTTATATTCAAATTTAAATATGGAGGGCAATGCTACCATATTGCTTTAGATTTAGATTATTTTGATTATTCATTTGTAATGGTTTGAAATAGTGAAAAATCTTTCTTCTTGCCTATTTAAAATTGGAAAATATTTAAGATTTAGTTTTAATACTATATTTTATATGGTTTTTATATTTAATATTTAATTTCTACTATTATATTTGGTTTTGAATGTTTCATGAAAAATATGGAGGGCTATGTTGCCATATTATTTAATTTATTAAATTTGATAATTAGTTTCAAAATCCTATATATATATATATATATATATATATATATATATATATATATATATATATATATATATATATATATATATATATATATATATATATATATATATATATATATATATATATATATATATATATAGTGCAAAGTATTTATGATTTAATATATAATTCATTTCTTTGGATCATTGAAGAAGTTCAGGGGTTGCATGATTGCATTTAGAAGATGCAAGGAGGATGTTGAAAAAGGTTATTGAGTAAGGCTTTACAATTGCTTGCATTAGATTGTATATATATATATATATATATATATATATATATATATATATATATATATATATATATATATATATATATATATATATATATATATATATATATATATATATATATATATATATATAATATATATATATATATATATATATATATATATATATATATATATATATATATATATATATATATATATATATATATATATATATATATATATATATATATATATATATATATATATATAGTGCAAAGTATTTATGATTTAATCTATAATTCATTTCTTTGGATCATTGAAGAAGTTCAGGGGTTGCATGATTGCATTTAGAAGACGCAAGGAGGATGTTGAAAAAGGTTATTGAGTAAGGCTTTACAATTGCTTGCATTAGATTTAAAGTTTGTAAATCCTCTTCACCTACCATGTCTATGATTTCACAGTCATTCTGTAATGTGTAGAACATCCTTCTTGAAGTAGGGAGAATGACATCAAAGAATTTGGTTTAAAATCTGCCAATGACATTTTCAACAAATCTATTTTATGCAAATTTTGTAATCATTGCATGTCATTGTAGGCCATATTTTTGAATCATTAGAGAGTTTTAAATTTTAATGTGACCAATAAACTAGGTTGAGTTGATCATTGTAAAACTAAAATTGTGAGACTAGGGAGTGAGATAAATTCAATATAATGGATATGATTGAATTCTAGATGTTGCCATAAAGATTATGAAAAATGATGAGAAAGTCCAAGATTTAAGGGACCATATTACAAAAATATTATTTCTATCTATTTGTTGTCTTCACATTCAATTATCAATTTTATGATGTTTCTATTATTTAATTAATTAAGATAATATGATTAACATAGAAAGGAAAAAATATATCTCTATCATTGCGCAAATAACAATTTTTCTACATAAATGCTTCAAATTTAAATTTGTGATAATTTTTTGAATTAATGCTTAAAAGTACAACATAACCTATAAGGAAGAAATAAAAAATGACCAAGAGGTCTCTTGAAATATTATCCTAAACCAAATTGAGACTTTACTCCCACTAAACTAGATTGAACATCAACCTCAAAAAAATTGTAATCCTAACCCTAATCTTAATTAAATATTAAGTCAAATTAAACTTTATACTTAAAATATTAGTTTAGGAGAAACCTATTGAAGAAATAGAAAAAAAACCTTGAAAACTAGATTGAACCCCAATCTTAACTCTATATTGTATTATACATCAAAACCCAAGATGAACATAACCCTAACTAAGATTTAAAAAATAGGGTCACGTGATAAATTAAACCCTAAAATTAACCCTAACCATTATACTAAACTAAATTAAACTTAACCCTAATTTTAAACCTAGCTAAATCCTAACTTATAAAATCCAAATAAAATGACCCTTTAAATATAATGCTCATCTTTAACCTAATCCTAATACAATTAAATCATAACCCTAACTCTAGCTCTAATTGAACTCTAATTCTAACCCTAAGTATAATCATACCTTATCCATAATCAAACCCTTACCATAATCAATACCTAGAAGTATAATTAACTTCAACCCTAACTATAACTTAAATATTTCCCTCTATTTGAATGATAACCCTAACCTAACCTTAACTCTAAGCCTAATTGTGCTTCAACCATAACACTAATTAAACTACAACTATATCCATAATTGAACCCTAACCATAATTTTATCCAGACTAAAACTATAGTCTTAATCCTAACCGTAATATCCACCCTAACCAAACCCTAATATTAATCCTAAAAAAAGCCTAATCTAAACCCTAACCAAAGCATAATCAAAACTTTAACCTTAGTCCTAACCTTAATCATAATTCTAACTCTAACCATAATTCTAACTCTCACCCTAATAACACTCGTAACCCAAACCCTAATCCTAACCATGATATAAACCCTAACCATAATCTCAATGCTAACCCTAAACCTAATCCTAATCCTAACCCTAAACCTAATCCCAATCCTAATCCTAATCTTAATCCTAATCCTAATCCTAAGTATAATCCTAAAACTAAACCTAAAACATCTCCCTAAGTATAATCTTAACCATATTCCTAAATGCTAGACCCTTATCCTAACCCTAACCCTAGAAAAACCCCAACCCTAACCATAATACTCTAACCCTAACAAAACCTTAACCCTAACAATAATACCCTAACCCTAAAAAACTATGTAACACTAACCCTAATCATAATCATACCATAGATCCTAAATGTTATACCCTAATCCTAAACCTAATTGCTAAACCCTTATTCTAAATGTTAAACCCTAAATCCTAGATCTTAAGCTACACCATAAATATAAATGGTAAACCCTAGACCTAAATGCTAACCCCTAATTTTTTTATTATAATTATAACATGAACCCTAAATATAATGATAACTCTAACAATGACATGCACATAAACCTTTATCCTAACCCTAACCTTAATACTAACCAAGATGTATACCATAACCCTAATGATAATCCAAATCCTAAACCCTAAATTATAAACCTAATCAAAACCCCAACCCTAACCATAATAATAACCATGATCTAAACCCTTACTTTAATCATAATCCTAAACCTAACCCTGGACCTAAATATTAAACCCTAATCCTAACATGAAACTTCAAAATAACCATAACCTAAACCATGCTATGAACTTAAACATTTATCCTAACCCTAACCCTAATACTAACCATGATGTAAATGTTACCCAAAAATTCCCTATCATTCATTTTTGGCCACAGTCCTATTTTCCAAAGAAATGCTCAAGTGTCGAAAGTCCAGTGTGTTTTCGACCTCTGCTCTGAAAGCTTAGTGTGTTTTCAACCTTCACTCGAAAACCCTCTATGTTTTCAACCCCTTCTGTGTTTCGGACTTCTTCCTCTGGCGGCATTCATTTCATAAACGCGCAACTCTGATCAGTGTGGTCTTGGCGAGACTTCCTAGCAGAGATCTACGGTGGTCGCATGATCTCATGGAATCTTTCGAGCCCATGAGATCATGCGACAACCGTCCGATGAGATCCCAATGTTCGCAGTAAAGTTCTAAATGACAAACGGTTCACGGTTCGGGCAGTTAGCATCTTGCGGTCAGCTGCCAGTGGTCAGTGGTTAACATCTTACGGTTGGTCGCATGATCGCATGGGCTCTTCCGAGCCCATGCGACCATGCGACAAACCGTCAACGGTTTCGGTGGTGACGTGTCCGGTTTGTGGTGGGCAGAAGGTATAACATGGGCCTCATAGATTCAAAATCTACAGTGGTCACATGTTCGCATGGGATCTTTCGATCCCATGTGATCACGCGACCACCATTAGATTCTTCTGTAGTCCTCAGGCGGTGTTGTCATGGGTTCAGCAAATGTGGTTAGTTCCGGTTGGTCCACATGGTACAGGTGGGACATCTTGTGGGTCTGGGTGTCTATGTGGCAGTGGAGGCAGTCTCTCAGAAGCTTGTCGCATGATCGCATGAAGTCTTTTGGACTCATGCGATCATGTGACCAATGCTATTTTAAAGCAGAGTGGGCCCGGGGTTGGTAAAGCAAGTTCACAGTTGCATGGCTAAGGTTTTCACGTGGTCGCTGGATGTGACCCAGGGTTAAGAAAAGGATCAAGCGGTTCAGCGACTAAGGAAAAAGTGAACCTAGGGTGAACCTAGGGTTATTTTTGCAGTCAAGCCTGTTAGGATTAACAAGGCAGAAATAACAATTATGTGCAAATATAACTAATATCAGAAAATAATAAACCACACAAAATAGAACACAAGACACACAGATTTAACGTGGTTCACCCAATCCCTGGGCTACGTCCACCAACAGTGAGTCCAATATTATTATTATCCAGTGATTACAACCTGATTACAATCTGTAATCCCTTACAGCCCAATTTTGTCGCAAGTACTAAAATCATACATAATGAAAGTCCCTAACCCTAAGCCATATTATACAATATTTTTCCGCTTTAGGGTTAGAATGAGTTATAAGTAGTCGGCCTCAAAAAAAATTTCCTCGGGGGCTGCGCCCCCGAACCCCTGCTCTTGGGGGCTACCGCCCCCAAACCCCCGCTCGGGGCCCGGCCCGGTCCCGAACCCCGGCGAGGTCGGGAGGAAAAGTGTACAATACTTTCTTGATTAGTCACCACAAGCTAACAAAGCCATTAGCGGATAGCATCTTCCAGTTGGTTGCATGTTCGCATGTAGATTCCTAACCACATGCACCCATGCGACAAACCGTTAGTGATCAAGTAAAGTAGATTTTGGTAGAATGACGTGGGCCCCATAGATGCAAGATCTATGGTGGTCACATGTTCGCATGGGATCTTTCGATCCCATGCGATCATGCGACCACTGTTGGATTCTCGAGCCTTTCTTGTGGTGCTGTCGTGGGGATGCTGAGGTGGCTTTCCTCACGGGTCCAGGTGTCTTGCATGGTTGAGTGGCAGATCCTAAAGGGCTTGTCGCATGATCACATGCAACTTTCTAACCATATGCGATCATGCGACCAATGATTATTTCAAAGGCAGTGCGGCCTATTTTTTGCGGGCTTTCTTCTAAGAATAATGTGCGAAGCGGCAGGGTAGCTCAGAATTGAATTTCTAAGGACAGTTGCAGGTTGCGGAGTTGATGAAGGAGGTCTGGCTAGCCATCAGGAGTCATTTCTTGTCTCTGCGAGGTACTGATCAGTGCATTCATGGTGAGGGTTGTTGGGTCTAGGTTGTTGTGTCTGCAGGCTGCTTGCGGTCGATGGATGGGTCATTTATCTGATCAGTTTTAATGTTACAGAAATATCTTTTGTGATCAGATTTGATCGACCTAGGGTTTGATATTAAATTATAAAATTTGTAACCTTGGTTAGTTTTGACTCCTGCCTGCGTGCAGTTGAGTAATGTATATAATGTTTTTTTGGAGCTTGTAGAGCTCAGAATTCACATTTTTGCAAAAGAGAAAGACTTTTCTTGGAAAACTTTCTGTAGCATTTCTTCCTGTTCTCTAGTTTTCCACATCCTGTAAATTCTCATTGATAATACAAATATTGCAAATTATTATGTGACATTTTTTTTTTATATCCCTATGCTTCCTTGTTTGGCTTATCTCTTATGGGATTGAAGTTTATGAATGCTTTCAGTGATACTTAGGGTTCCTGATCCCCTTTACTTTCATCTTATATGTGCACTACTGTGTTTGATCTGATCTGAGTGAGTTTGTGGGTATTCTTCAGCCCTTGTCATTCTGTCTCATTCCTGTGTCCTTTTGCTGAAGAGAATGTCTGCTTGCAGGTCATAGGTTGTGTCTAATTTTTAGGCCCTCTTATGAAATACTTATGCAAGCCTATTCAGTAAGCTATTGTAATGACCCTTACTATAAAGGCCACTAAAAACCACTAATACTGAACTGAGAAAATTTGTCAAATAGTTGGCATGTACTGAATACACTGCTAAAAGAAAAATACTGAATATAGGAAATTATTTTGCAATATATGAGTTCGCTGTCCCAAAATTTCAAAATAATAGATAGCAACCAAATACCATCTAAAACACTATCAATGATGTATGAAATTGCTCAAAACCATATGCCATTCATATATCAACAATTTGCAATAATGCCATACATTTTTCAGTCAATGATATGATCATCAAACCCTAGGTTTGCAATATAGATAGACTGAAAATTACAATGCCCTTTCACTTGCAAAATCCTAGCCTTCCTTTGTTACCAATAATGCCAAATGGCAAACAAAGACAAGTACAATGTAAAATAGTAAAGTGCTAAAGCTATATTTTGTAATCAGCTGGAAACATACATTTCTCATAAAATATGCCAAATGCCAAATGAGAAATGAGGAACCTGATTGTAGATGGCTGCCATAATTTTTCGGACTACTTTTTCAGACTGCTTTTTCGGATCTTCTTTTTCGGATAGCTTTTTCGGATCTACTTTTTCGGATTGCTTTTTCGGATCTGCTAAAAATGGCTACCTATAATTTCGGCCCTACTAAATATGTCTCCTAAAATGTTGTTTCAATCTCAAACAAACCCTTACATCAAATTCTCAATGAAGTACCAATGAGATGGCTGAGTACCAACTCCAAATTTGCAACCCTTCAGTAGATATTTTACTACCTCAGTTATGCCAATCTAGGGGAGTGATTCGTTCCCAAAGATCGAATAGTATTTGCAGACCACAAGGCTACAAATTGTTTCACAATGAAGAAGTAGAAGAAATCCCAAATCCAAGCATGTAGAAAGGATAGCCCAAGCCCCCTATTTATTCTTTTTCTTGAGAAGTTACTAGAACTTCTAGAAACATCTAATTATAATGTACTGTATAATAAAATAACATTATAATAATAAAGTACATTTCTCAACTCAAAAATATAACAATGTAGGCCAAGATGTCTCATAACCGAATGTAGGCTCGAACTGGATGTAGGCTCACTTCTGGACGTAGGCTCCACTACAACTGCATGTAGGCCTCAAATTGGATGTAGGCTCTGCCGAATGTAGGCTCTGTCAGCAATAAGCAATCAAATGATCCACACAATGACTCTCTCTCCAAACTATTTGCCTACGAGAGTCGATGATAGACAAACCTGTCATGCCAACGATGTCAGCCAAAATGGGGACACGACAGCTGTGATCTCCCAAACCTAAGTCTTTCACTGGTTTCATTCCTCTATACTGAGATCCAAACCCTAGTTTCGGTGCATCACCTAGTAGGATAGATTTGCTTCCTATCATTTCCCTTTCATGCATTCCTTCTATCCCTTTCCCTCAAAAGTTTACTTTCCTGTCTAGAAGCAAATCAAGGTGATTATCCAAGAGGAACCAGCCTAGAATCTGGAGGTTTCATCTTGGTTAGCAAAGGTCCCACAACCTTGAGATGATTCCCATGTTATACTGGATTATCAAGACTACGAGAGCTTGATATCAGAGGTGCAAATTCAGTGTATAATAGTAAACTCTAACCTTAATGATAATCATAATCCTATGCCCTAATCTCTACTGCAATCAAAATCTCAACCTTAACCATAATACTAACCATGATGTAAACCCTAGTCCTGATGATAATCCTTATCATAAGCCCTAATTCCACTAATAATCAAAACCCCAACCTTAACCATAATACTAACCATGATCTAAACCCTCATTCTAACCATAATCTTAAGGCTAACCCTAATATCAACTCTAACTCTAATCCTATACCATAACCATAATCAAAACCCTAATCTATCCATAATACTATCTGCAATGTATGTTCTTACCCTAACCATAATCCTAATCTTAAATCCTATTCTCTAACCCTAATCCTAATCCTAACCCTAAACCTTGATCATAACTGTAATTGTAACCATAAACTTGTATGCATCCTAAAATGGTCACCTTGACTTTGGGCCCCCATTCATCAATTTATCAATTTCATAAATCAATGTTTTGCAATATTTTCAATTCAAATCAATTTCCTTAATCAAATTGTAATTAATTTAAATATTTAAATATTTCCTAAGGTTTGATCATTTTATCCTAAGTTTTATTTAATTAAGATAATATGCTCCCTTTTAATTAAATAAAAAACTTTTTTTAATTAAAAATAATAAATCTTTTAATTAAATGATAAAATCACTTTATCCTAAGCCACATTTAATTAAAAGAACAAATCTCTTTTAAATAAATAATTTTTTTTTTTAATTAAATAATGGAAACCACTTTGTTAAAAATAATCTCTTCCACACATCTTTTTGCCTTTTAACCATGACCATTAATTTTGCCTCTTGAGAATCTTGAGCACATGGATCAACCAAGATTTAATCTCCACCATTGCTCATTTATTTTTGCCTCTTAATCTTGACCGTCCATTCATTTATAAATCCTTTATAAAGAGCCCTCTCCTTCTCATTTATGCATAGAGATTTTAGAGATCCAGATTTTATGTTATTGTTATGCAGGTTTGGAGAGCGATTTTGGAGGAGAATTTGACCACTTGAGCTTGAACATTGCAACTTCTTTTTTCTTGTCTTTTCTCTCATGCCTCCATGGAAATCCATTTAGATTACTCTTGCACTTATATATTAGATTAGATTCATATTTCTTTTCATAGAATATGTCATGCCCAAAAATAATCAACCAAAAAATGCAACCAATTTTTTTTTTTAAAGAATGTTACAGAGTGTCATTTAACGGCTAAGTGAAAGCTAACATCAGTTATGCGGGTGCAATCTATGACATTGACTATACGATTGATCCTACCAAGACTACACTCACAAAAAGTATATCTACCAAGGATAGGGTTCTCGGATGGCATTCGATTAGTGAAAGGATGTCAATCCTGCGATGAGGGTTTGTGGGATAATCTTCATCAGTGCATGGGTATAATGCTAATGCGATAATGAGCCCTACGGAGTTAATTAGAGCATAATGTTATCCATAGGTTAAAGACTATTGATGACTATACTACTCTTTACTTCAACTTCCTAAGAAACAAATTTCCTTCTATTCACTAGGACCATGCATTTCATTTAATCCTAATCCTAAGGATTAATAGTGGTTTAGAATATTAATTAACCCCGATAACCTATTTATACAACAATAAAATGAACTAAAGGGTTACTAATTGATTTCTAAATGAACTTAACATACTAACAATAAGTTATTTCCTTAATTACTACTTGATTAAATCATTGATTAAATGTCCTACCAAAAGCAATTAATAAATAAAATAATAACAAGTCATCTTAATCTCAATTCACAAAAATTCACTTCAATGTGTTTATTATAACTAGTCTTATTTTGGCTAATTGTCAATGAACAAAGTAAAACATTAAGGACCAGTGGTTACATTAAAACTATATCAAAGCACACTAACCATACTAAATTAGTAAAATCTCCTAATCAAATTCTTACATTACAATACTATCACTAGATAGTTAATTAGGAAAAGTTTTATCAAATAAAATAATAAATAAAATAAATTAACAAGCATGCTACCCATAAATTATTAGATAGTAAATACCTTTATTAATGAAAAGTTAATTACCTAAGTTGGAGTTAATAACTATGATTACTACCTAGGGAACCATGCCAAATCCTACTTTACTTCTAATCAGCCCCTATAAGTCTAAGCCTAACCTACACACCCCATCCCATCATGGCCCACTTGCCAAGTGGGTGGGTGTTGGAATCCCAATAAGGAGGCAACAAATAAATCTCTAAATACAACCCAACAAAACAAATAATTACTAAAGCCTATGTTGGTATAAGAACAAAGAGTTAAGAGACCCACCACAAGACTTTCTTTCTTTATCTTTATGTAGCAACCCATAGCATTTACGCTAGGCATGGGAAAAGGCATGATTTAGAAGGGATGTGACCTCATGTCTAATCAAAGGACATGGAGTTTCATGCAAGGAGAGGGGGGGGTTTGACTTGCCAAACAAGGCAAGCATTACATGGTGAAGAATCTACGTAGGGAAGGGGAGACAACACTACCTTGAGTCATGCTCTAAATCTTCCTTAATAAATGCTTTGCTTTTACCAATCAAGCAAGGATAAAACAAAATCTTGACTTAGTGCATGTAAATTAATTGCCAAGTCAGTCCTCTGCAACCCTGCGTATGATAAGGGAAGGAGGCTTAGGTGGGGTCCACATTGAACAAGTGGATGAAGTTCTATAAAATTGAATTAATATAAGTTTGTGACAACATATTAGGTTAGGCTAGGTGCTTAATATGATGTTAAGTCTACTTAAGAATATAATGAAATAAAGTAGAATATTCTCTGTGGTAGTATGGGAATATTGTCATTCCCATACAAATTCCAGAGAGCAAATTGCTCTAAAAGGAAATCTGGAAAGTGTCATTGAAAAGAAGCATGGTTTCTCTTTCATTTCTATTTTTATTTTTACTTGCTTGCTTATAAATTTGAAACAATAGATGCATCAATTTATTAGTGAGTCATACTAATGAGTTTGATGGATTGATTATTAGTTGAAGAGATTTCTACAAGCAATCCATTATGTTCTTTTGTTCCTTGTTTCCTACTACACATTTTGAGGGGTGAGCTTAGAATTTTATTCATTTGAGTTTGATTACATAACTATGACCAATTTTCCAAACTATAATAGAGAGCTTACTATATCCATGCATAAGCTAACCTTTGGAAGACATTGAAAACTATCATATTTCATTCTTATCATCTTGAATATCATTTCATGAGAATAACTCCACTATCTTAAGAAGCAAATTCTAATAGGCATGATAGAAATGAATGGCATTTTCATTATAGTCATCTTATCAAATTCATTACAAAATTTTTATGATGAAAGAACTTTCACATTCCATTTATATAATACAATTTGAAGGAGATGTTCAATGAGAGATCAACATAAACATAACAACTTCACTTCACAAAGGACCCAAGAATGGGTAACAACTTTACAATTTACAACAAGAGGAGAAATCTTTCTCAAGATCAACAATGCAACAACACATGAGGTTTTGATACAAGCACATCAAGGAGGGGATTTCTTCAAGCTTTTTCCACATGAATATTTGGCTTCCAAACCTACAATACAAAGAAATGGAGAGCCATGGGTGCTCACCACCCAACCTAGGTCTCTTATGAGACCACCCCCAAGCTTGGAGAACCAAGGATAAACGGGGTGCAACAAAACAACAAGATGCTCACAATTTTACACACATGCAATAACAACAAGTTACTCCCTCCAAGTCTACACAAATGAACTTTGCAAGCTCATTGAAGAAGGGTGAAGGTGGGCTTTTCCAAGGGTAGGATGCCATTGCTTCCAAAAATTCCTCAACAAGAATATCTCATTGCCTCTTCAAGGCTACAAATCCATCTTACATACACAACAATGCTTGTCAACATCTTTATGATACAAAGATTGCAATGGCTTCATGATGCTTGTCAACATCTTTATGATACAAAGATTGCAATGGCTTCATGGTGCCCATACACCATGAATTTTTCCCTCTTCTCCAAGAGAAGAGACTCTCACCTCATGGAGAGCCCAACCAACCCCTTCACCCAAGCCACTTCTTCCTCTTCCCAAAGAGGTGAGTAATGCCATACTCCCATAACATGAACACCCTCATTCAAGCAAAACAAAAAGGAAAAGCATGAATCCAACATCAAATTCCCTTCCCATACAACACAATAGCACAACATGGATATACTTCATTCACATGAAAGAGCAAGAACACAAACTAGTCTTTTGAGCAAAAACAAGAAAACCTCCATGGAAATGAAAGACCTACCTTCACAAGTGTGATGGCAATTGATAGTTGAGAAGAGCTAATCCAATTGTCCTCATTTTTCCAAAACCCTAAAGTCTCTAAAATTAGAGAGTGGGTGAACCCCCTCTAATTCCATCAAGGCCCTCTAAAAAGGCCCCAAATTCTACCCACCCACCAATCATAAATGCAATCTTGACTCCATGGTCTACTAGGTTTTCCTTGTCCCCCCATGATTAATGCTTGATTGGAAGGAAAGGTGAAGTTGGGTAAGGGTCAAGATCCATCCAATCTCGTAGGTAAGGGTAAATGGGTCCAAAAAAGGGTTGCCAAAGTCTCTAGGGGGTTTAGGATATGCTAAAAACCTTCCTAACCCATACCCCTAACATTAAGATACTTAAATTATGCCAAAAATGACCCCTAGAACTTCTTATTGGCCTCTAGAAGTGGCTGGATTAAAATAAATTTAAATGAGCACATTACAAGTGTTAAGTGACACTAACAATTTCACATTACATACAAATGCCATGAATGACAACACGAAGCTAACTACTAAAGCACATGAAAATTCACTTTTACGACAAGTTCACATTACAATGAGGCTTTGTAATCCCACATTGAACTAAGCCTTGGTTTACTCAATTCACATGTGTTTAACCTTGGTTCTCCAATAATTCCCATGGTTCTCTTACCTACACACTTCACATCGAGCATCAGTAGTTCAAGATGATAACATTACATGAAATATACATATTCAATTTCCTATTTAGTATCGTAACTCAATATGTGTAATTCAATTCAAATTACCAATTTCTATTCAATGATATCCAAACATCATAAGTACATAAATCATCAGGTGCAGTAATCAAATCTAAACATGAATAATTTATTTTACCAACCATGTATAATCAAAATCAAGACGTACTCTAGATCCACATCCACACATACATAATATAATAATCACCATCAAAATATCGTATCTCGAGTCTCTATCAAAATAGATCAACAAGTGTATCAATGTATCAAAATCCAGAAAGAAAAGATGCTATGATGGGTCGGGGTGAGGCCTCACATCCCCCCCCCTAGGCATGAACTTCCTCCTAGAGTTCATCAAAAAGGTATGGGTACTATGATCTCATTTGTGTTGCATCCTCCCATGAAGCCGTGACCTCATCATAACAATCCCACTGGACCCTAACCTGGTCCAGCTCTCTGCCTCGAAGTGCTAGGGTCCGTCGGCCCAAAATGCGAATGGGCTCCAAGGCTATCTGTTCATCTGACTCCACCTGCAAGGCATCCCAATCTATAATATGAGACTCATCATAAATATATTTTTGTAACACAGATACATGAAACACATCGTGGATGCGTGACAGGCTGGGTGGTAGCGCTAAACGGTAGGCAACTAGTCCTATCCTCTCCAATATCTCAAAAGGTCCAACAAAACGAGGTGCTAACTTAGAGCCCTTTCCAAAGAAGATTGGACTCTTATGCGGTCGCACTCTCAAGAAGACCCTATCACCAACCATATACTTGCGGTCTACCCTCTTTGCATCAGCATACTTCTTCTGTCGATCCTGGGCCTCTCTAAGGCAATGTCTAATCAAGACCACCTACTACTCCATATCCTTGACCAACTGAGGTCCAATAGATATCATGTCCTCGATCCTATCCCAACTCAGTGGTGTCCTACAGGGTCTACCATATAAGGCCTGATATGGTGGCATACCAATAGACGAATGATGCCCATTATTATAGGCAAACTCTACCAGATGTAGGTATTCCTCCCACTTGACCTGATGGTCCATCACATACATACGTAACATATCCTCTAACACCTGATTAACCCTCTCTATTTGTCCATCTGTCTAAGGGTGATATGTTGTACTAAAATTGAGCCTAGTGCCCAATGTTGCCTGTAGCTCTCTCCAAAAAGCTGATGTGAACAAGGAGTCTCTATCAGAGATGATCTTACAGGGAATGCCATGGAGTCTGACAATATCTCACAAAAACACCTGAGCTACATCTCGTGCTGTGAATGTAGTACGCACGAGTGAAAAGTGGGCAACCTTGGTCAATGTGTCAACTGTCACCAAGATGGCATCATGGCAGCGAGAAGACATAGGAAGACCAACAATGAAGTCCATGGATGTAGTATCCCACTTCCACTCGGCAATCTCATGTGGCTGTAGGAGCCCACCTGGATGACTATGCTCCGCCTTAACTCTCTGACACTCAAGGCATTTAGCAACTATACTAGCAATCTGCAATCTCATGCCTGGCCAATGATACAACTGTCTCAGGTCGGCATGCAGCTTCTTAACTCCTGGGTGAGCTGCATAAGGTGCTCTATGTGCCTCAAGTATAATAAACTCTCGCAAGTCTCCCGAAGAGGGTACATAGATGCGTCCTCTATGACGTAGGAGTCCATCAGACTCTAAAGAATACTCTGCAAATCTCCCCTCAAGGGCCCTCTGAGCATGGACAATTTGGAAAACCTCAACATAAAATTCATCTTCTGGCAAGTGATGCAAAATACGCTCCCTCAAATCTGTACTAGAAATCATAGAGGAGAGCTCGTGTCACCTCCTACTCAAGGCATCTGCAACAACATTCTCTTTCCCCTTGATGTAATGAACATCAAAATCATACTCACACAAAAAATCCATCCATCTCCTATGCCAAGTATTAAGATTGGGCTGTGAGAAGATGTACTGAAGACTCTAGTGGTCTGAATGGAGCTCAAATCGGTGACCTAGGAGAAAGTGTCACCATCTCACCAAGGCATGAACTACTGCTGCAAGCTCTAGGTCATGGGTAGGATAGTTGAGCTCATGGGTCTTCAACTTCCTAGACTCGAAAGCTATAGGATGACCATCCTGCATAAGAACTACTCCTAATCCATCCAAAGATGCATCAGTGCACACAACAAAGTCTACTGCAGGATCTGACACTGCTAAAATTGGAGCACTAGTGAGGGCTCTCTTGAGCTCTTGAAAAGCTCTCTCACACTTCTCTGTCCATTCATACTTCTTCCCCTTTCTCTGAAGGGAAGTGATGGGATGAGCTATCCTAGAAAATCCTACCACAAAGCGCTTGTAGTAGCCTGCTAACCCCATAAAACTCCTGACCTCAGTGACACTGGTGGGTGCTGGCCAATCCATAATGGCTCTAATCTTCGATGGGTCTACAGAGATCCCATCGCCGGATATAACATGACCAAGATAGTGCACCTCAAGTCTAAAGAAGGCACATTTTGACAAGCTGCCATATAAATGATTCTCTCTCAAACACTATAAAACCTGTCTCAGATGCTCCTCATGATCCTCCTCATTACGAGAATATATCAGAATATCATCGAGGAACACTACCACAAACTTGTCCAAGAATGTATGAAATACTCCGTTCATGAGGCTCATGAACACAGCTAGAGCATTCATGAGGCCAAATGGTACCACTGTGAACTCATAGTGACCATACCTCGTATGAAAAGCAGTCTTGTGGATATCACTCTCCACAATCTGCAACTGATGGTAACTTGACTTCAGATCTATCTTTGAGAATACTCGGGCACCCTGCAACTGATCAAATAAATCATCGATCTTGGGGAGTGGGTATCAATTCTTAATTGTTACTTTATTCAACTGTCGATAATCAATGCACAATCTAAGTGATCCATCCTTCTTCTTCACAAAAATCACTGGTGCACCCCAAGGTGATACACTAGGTCGAATATGCCCTTTCTCTAAGAGCTCTTCTAACTGAATCTTGAGCTCATTGAGCTCATGTGTGGTCATCCTGTAAGGTGCTCTAGATACGGGCTCGGCTCCTGGTACAAGGTCTATATGAAAATCAACTGCCCTAGGTGGAGGCATGCCAGGTAGCTCAATAGGAAATACATCTGCAAACTCTTGAAGAATAGGGTAGTCCTCAAGCGAAGGCTCCCCTTCTGAATCCTCCTCTCTATCACTAATGGTGATGGCAAATAACTGACACCCCTTCCGCACACACTACCTAAGCTGCATAGTGGAAATCATGCAAAGGGATACAGGTCTCTGTACTCCAAATATCACCATAGAAGTACCATGATCATCAACGCACTCAACCCTGTTTTGTCGACAATCCATCTTGGTGCTGTGGGCATATAGCCAATCCATGCCAAGGACTACATCATAAGAACCTAGAGGGGTGATGCAGAGATCAGACATCGTGATTAAGTCTCCCATCTGAATCTGACAACTGCAAACTAAGGAACTAACAGACACCCTAGCTCCTGAGGCTAACTCGAAATCCCAACTGACATCCTGTCTAACTGCCAGTAGCCCACAACGCTCCACTACATATGGAGATATAAAGGAGTCTGTGGCTCCTGAATCAAACAAGATAGAAACACTGACACCTTGAATCATACCTGCGGCCTCTATGACCGTGGCCTGGTGCTCGGCCTGGCAGTTATCTACCGCTGCAAAAACTCTATGGGATCTACCCATATCTTTGACTGTAGGCTCTGAGGTAGCTCCTCTCTAACCACTGGCTAACTGTCCCTGTAGGCACTCTCTCACAATATGACCCATACCACCACAAGTGTAACATGGTCCTCAGGTCTGCATCTATACTCCCTGTGTCCTAGGCTGCTGTGACCCTCTAGTCCTACTAGAACCACTATATCCACCCCTAGAGGACTGCTGAGTCCTAGCTGGCTATGCCTGAGGGGTTTGTGTCCTCTGATCCTGTCTAGGGCCCTGAGACTGCCACTGTTTGGGCTTAGAGCCCTGATAACCCTGTGAATGTCTCTGTCTAGAACCCTGCTGAGATCTCTACTGCTGAGACTGTTGACCCTTAAAGGATCCTGCTGAATGGTCCTGTTTCCCCTTCCAAGTGTATTTTTGCTGTCCTGACTGCTAGGATGAAGGGTTTCGATGCTGAGACCGATCCCGAGACTCCCGTCTAGTGTGAAAATCCTTGGCTACAAGTGTCATCTCAATTGCATCTCTGAATGTGGGAGGAAAAGCTAGACGTACTGTCTCCTGGAGAGACATATTAAGTCCCTTAATGAAATGATGGATACGCAGTTTCTTGTCCTTCATATAATCTACATATGGAAGGAGCTCGAGAAACTGACTCTCATACTGGGCCACTGTGAGGCCTCTCTACTGGAGATCATGGAACTCCTCTATCTGTCTTTGTCTGAAATGCTCGGAGAGATACCTCTCTCGAAATTGGGCTACAAAAGACTCCCAAGTGAGTGTGTCAATAGCCACTCCTCCAATGGACTCCTTCTGCTGCCACCAAATGGAGGCCTTATCCCATAGGAGATGAACTGCAACTCATGCCTTTAGATTACTCCCGTAAGGGTGCAATCCAAAGCATCATTGTAAACTTTGTAACCAGGCCTCTGCTACTGACCCGTCAGTGGATCCCAAAAATAAGGGTGGCTGGAGTCGTATTAACTCCCGAATCTCATCCCCAACATCTCTAGGGGGTCTACCTCTGTCTCGTATCCCATGATGAACTGACTCACCCTCATGATCACCATGGCCCTCGGCACCCCTAGGTGGAGGACTCCTACTCCTCTCTTTGCTAGCTGCTCCACCTCCCCCTGGAACCTCTGCTCCTCTCTCAGAAGCCCGTTGCTTCTGCTGATGATCTACAAGTGGTAATCTCTGTTGAATTACCCCAATCAAATTTTGAAGGGCGTTCATGATAGCTTGATTAGGGTCCAGCGGTGGTGGAGGTGGCAGTGGTGGTCCACCTCCCTGTTCTGCACTGACTCGTGCAGCTCTACGACCTCAGCCTCGCCGGCCAGCTCGTGTGACAACAGACATCCTACACAATAGGTTAAGTTAGATGAGTTGAAACGTAATGGGTCTAAAGGTTCCAATGTTGAAAACCTGGGACCTGTG
This sequence comes from Chamaecyparis obtusa, assembly GCA_027943335.1. Lineage (NCBI taxonomy): Eukaryota > Viridiplantae > Streptophyta > Pinopsida > Cupressales > Cupressaceae > Chamaecyparis > Chamaecyparis obtusa. Next base: position 1,431,202 of record BSBK01003945.1, on the reverse strand, counting down.
AGTTGATTATCTTTTTTCTTGTCTTTTTCTCTCATGCCTCCATGGAAATCCATTTAGATTACTCTTGCACTTATATATTAGATTAGATTCATATTTCTTTTCATAGAATAATCTTGCATAAGCATTTCCTTTCATATATTAGTTTGCTTTCATGCATTGTTATCATATAGAATAGCTTTCATTTTCATTTGCATACGTACTTGATGACTATGGAGACTAGCATTCTTGTTTTTCCTCTTTGAATCTTTCATTTTATGGTGTACTTGCATGGGCACAAACTAGGTCTAAATTGAGGGCCTCCATTTTAAACCCTTGCACTCCATGAATAGAGAGCTGAGTCACCATTTGAAACCTTATTCTTGAGCACTCTTGGATATAATGACTCATAGAAGTGTGTCAACATTTTAGAAAATATTTTTTGCACCCGCCATGGGGCAACCCACCTTTACATGCTGGGTTTGGTTATTTTTGGAGTTAACCCCCTTTTGCAGATTTGCTTGGAGATAAAAACTCTATATTTTCAAAGATTTGATCATATCTCCCAAATGGCTTAGATTTTTGGTCTGAAATTTTTTTCTCAAGTTGGTGACATATTAGAGAAGCTTTAGTAAAACATTCAAAATTTTCTGAGTTATTTTGAATTTTTTATAATTTTTTTAATAATTTTTCATAAAAAATTAATTTTCAGCGCAAATCAACATATTTTTCAGAAATGTTTACATTTTTAAAAATCTATTTAAATTATAAAGGGGTTCATTTTTTGTGTTTTAAATTTGGATGCAATATCATAGCTCAAATAGTTGATTTACAAAAACTAGTCTATTTTGGTAAAATGGGTCTTTAGGGCACAAATGAAGAGATTTTTCTAAAAATTTTACATTTTTGGAAAGCTCTCTATTTTTTAGTAGGGGTCTCTATTTTGCATTTCTATTTTTGTTTCCGAAATCATATCAAAAAAATCAGATCTTGTTGACTAGGTCAAATGCAAAAAAATAAAAAAATTGTAATGAGTATGCACTTATTTTTCATGGTTCAATACATGATATGACTTGTCATTTGGATTATTTGTTGGTTATTATTGCTCCTAACAATTGATTTTCAGATCTAACCCTAGGGTTCGGATAAGTTGAATTTACATTATATATCTTGTTTGCTTATTGGAGAGTTCATGGCTTGCTTAAAAATAAGGTAAAATCTACTAAGCGCGTTGCTTTGGACTTGAGGTATTTTTTTGCATCTTTATAACATTTAGATTTTGGGAATAAAATGAATCTCTCATGTGTTTGGCTTGAGTGTTTATTACTTTCATAGACCACACATCAATTTTGCTATAAAAGAGACAATGAATCTAGATTTGCTTTCTTGCATATATGTCTCACATAGTAATTAAGCCCTATGAACACTATTTGTGGCATTCTTGAGAGAGTGGGCTTCATTTGCTTGTCTTACATGTAAAACTCTTCTTGACGATAGAACCCCTTGTAGGTAGGGAAGAAATTTTTTATTATCTCACGGTCTTATTTGGTTTAGTCCTCAACTTTGATCGGTATATTCTCTTAGACCCATTTAGAGAGATCGATAGACATTGTTGTTGACATACGAACCTTGGTGAGGTGATTTCAAATTTAGCATGTCAAATAATTTATTTTCTATGTTTGGGTGAAGTGAAGAGGCTAGAGGATTATGCTATGTTCCCTTTTTGGGTACCATCAAAAACTCAAATCTTTGAATCTGAACTAAGTCCCCATGTGGTCCTTTTTGTGAGTCACCTTTTTAGAGAGGGTTAACTGTAGTGGACATTCCCTTTATTGGGTCAACCATGTGGATGGAACCTCAAGTAGTAATAACTATTTTCGCCATGGTAGAAACAACTGCTATATAAATGTCCTTGTGGAAGAAATATCCACGGGTGTAGTTTCTTGTTGGGTTGTTAGATCTCCTCAGCATCTCCGATTGATTAAATTCTCAGAATGTGTCAAAACCCCGGTGTGCCTGGATTGAAGTTTTCCCTCTTGAGATTTGACCATTACTACGAACCATAGTGCAACCAAAATTTTTTTTCTAGGACAATGTGTGTGACTGAAAAACATTTTGAGAACATACACAAATATCATCTTTAGGGAGTAGAATACTATGTCACTATTCTTATTCATGCACAAGGTTGCTTTGTCCCTTGCTCATTGTTTGAAGATAATTATTTGCTTGAACTCTCTGATTACTATCTTGCGTTCCTGATTAGTGATAAAAATCTATTAATGCATCTAGTTGGTCACATTAAACAAACAAATATGAGTTTTCGAGTGATAAAAACTTCAAAGATCTCCCCAAAAAGTGCTATGACATGTTGCTCAACATCTAAATGAACTTAAATGGTATCAAGTCCCACAAAATGACTCTTGGTCTTCTTTCTTCCACATCTCCCATGTCTTCCTAGTCTCCCATTTCCATCCTTTCTCTTCTTCCTTCACGCTTCTTCCTCTTCTTCCTAAACTCTTCACGTCTTCTTGATTCTTTTCCTCTTATTATCTAGTCTACCTTCTTCTATTCATCTCTTCTGTCACTTCCATGCTTGATTTCTCCTCTTCCAAAACCATGAATTTCAACTATCTTGTTATGGAGCCTTTCTTGAAAATAGATGATCTCGAACTCATTGCTCAATTCAAAGAGTATTATTCTTCCAAAAATCACATGTGTAATAAATTTATGACAAAAATAAAAGAAAAATTGATTGAATCAAATGCCTTTGCTAGGACCATACGCATGATCCTATCACGACCTCCTTCTTCCAAATTTTTTTAATCTTCTAAGTCTTCTCATCCCACTAGTAGAATTTGGCAAATAAACGACTACGTGACTAAAAGTTTTAGTCATGTGACTAGAAGTTTTAGTCACATGACCAAAACTGATCATATTTGGAAAATAAATGACTATATGACTAAAAATTTTAGTCACATGACTAAAAGTTTTAGTCACATGACCAAAACTGATCATATTCTACTAATTATTTGCAATTCACAATTATGCTTATGCTTTGTCCGCTATTGTCGACCCATGTTGGCAAACCATGCTTTTTTATATCCGTGAAGGCCTTAAAATCCTCTTTTATCTCAGAGCCATATTTATTGTGTGTGTTCAGTAGGGTTTGGAGTTCCCCTGTTCATCCATATCTATGGCGCTCATTTTTTCTGTCAAGTACTTCTTGGTTATCTCATCATGAGCGGTTCCCAAAACTTTGTATTCCTCCATTCGATCCCACATAGCTATTATTTTTTCTTTTATTTTATCAAATTTGTGCTTAAGCAAGCACCTCCCTGTATCATTTCTAACCACCTTCACTAGATTGGTTAGCTTCTTGTTTTCCTCCTGCATTTTGTCATATTTTTTCTTCAACATACTTTGACCACTTGGTAGCAGAGGCAAAGGCTGGACTCCCCTTTTTCTTAAAAAATCTTCATATTGATTCTTCCATTGGTCTCTCTGAAAGGCTAACCTTTTAATAATTAACACCATTTAGATATGTTTGCAATAGGTGTAGATTAGAAAGAGGAAATACCAGATTCTCTAGTGAAAACAATATGGATCGACCTAGTCCACAACCAATAGAATTGGAAAATATTACTCAAGTAGAAGAAATGTTTTAATCACATGTATCAATCCAATTTTTCAAGTCACACATGCTACTGGTGGCCAATTCAAATACTGAGGGCACACAATAAGCTTTCCTTAGAATGTTGAAAATGTGGCCAAAAAAATACCACATTTAATTAAAGATCTTCAACTAGTCATAATTCACAATAAATAAATAAAACCCCGGTATACAATACCTTATATACAAAATTCAACATGAGAAATTTTATACAATTCCTTCATTTCATATGGACCTCCTAGTTATGCTCTTTTGTCTACCTTCTCCCACCCTTCAGGCAATTTACCAGATATTAGTGTTTTGAACTTTGTAGCTTCCTCATGGTATTTCTTCTCATAATCTGCAAGTTTAGTTGTCCACTCTACTTCCACAACTGCACCCTTCTCAATGTGCCAACTCTAATGGATCTTAACGTCCTCAAGAACATGGAAAGGCTCATAAGGACAAGCCAGATTCTGTCTGGTTGCCTCAACCTCCTTTGCACCCAAAGAACTTCTGTGCACACCATAACAGTTTGCCTTATTTGGTGATCTGAAACCAATAGTAGTAGTGACTTCAATTAAAGTGGGTTTGTCCTTGACAGACTTTGCCTCCTAAATAGCAGCACATATCTCATCATAACCAGTATTACCATTCTTAACCCAGATACTGTGCCATCCCAGACCTTCAAAATGAGTTATAGCATCTTCTGTAAATGCAATCTTTGTGTCACCATCTATGGAGATATGATTGTCACCATATATGTTGCTTAAGATGTAACTTACCCTCAGTTGAATTTTTGGGAGAGCCTTTCCCTTTGTGACAATGTTTTACTAAATGTTTGATTTAAAAAAATCTTAGTTTCTCATAATAGTTCTCTTTCTTGCTAAGTAAATGCAGAATGACCGGTATGTTTGGCAACAGAGGTTTCAAAATTCTTCTTCTATTATGCTCGTCTTTAAACATTATTCAGTAGTGTGGATAAGGGAACCCTTTATCACGTTGGTCTATCATATCTCATTATTTCTTGATATTCGGGCTCATGCATTTTAGGCGGGAATATTTGTTATCATATGTATGCATTTTAGCTCTTCTTGCTATTCTTGATCCTTTCCAAGGGCTGGGAATATTTAACTTGTTGTGGAGAAGATTGGAGATTCTGATTTTGTATTTGTCATTGTGGCTATTGTAATGATTTTCACATCAGCCCACTATGCTTAAAAAATCAGAATTATATCAATATAAAATTTGTATGTGGTTCTGGTCAAATTTGTGCAAGTTTGGGCATTGACTAGCTAGTTTTATTGGCGTAGTTTGGTGAAGTTTTGTTTATGTTTAAATCCGTTATTATCATTGAAAAACATGATTTGGGACATTACAAATCTCCTTCTGGACATCCACCAAGAAGATCTCATACATCAAATTATTGTTGCACTTGGCAATGATATAAAAACAACCTTAACATTTTTTACCATTTGAAAACATGTTTTTAAATATTTCCATCAGCATATTTCTGGATGGTTCATTGCTAGAGGCTGCACAGTGTTGTTTTAGTGGTTTCCTTCTATATATTGTTCTCTTTTGATTTTATGAGGGGATTTGCTAGGTGGGAGGGAGTTATGGTTTTGCTTTTTCATTTCTTTGCTGGGTAAGCGATTAGAGTGGTATTGCTATTCGTATTAAAAAAGCTCAGAAAGTTAAGGAATGAAAAGGGCTCTACAGTCCGCCCTGTATATGGCATGAGTTTTTCGTTTTCATTAGAATGTAATTAGATTATAAAGTAGAGAATCATTTGAGTGTTTGCTTTGATTTACTATCAAATAGATCAGAGTATGTACTTCGAGCAACAGAGGTTGTCTGCATTAGTTTCAATCAGACTATGATCACTAATCTTTTGTTCTATTCTGTTTGTTCTAGTTTACAAGTTGATATATTAGTTGCAGGATTAGAGGATCCAGATACGTGTTAAATCTGCAAGAACAGAGGTTCATCTGCATCAAATTAGATCACTAGATTGAAATAGGCATAAGATATCTTTATAATTTGATATCATTTTACTAACCTGAATTAATTTCGTTAATGATAGCATATAGTAGAAAATCAGTTTTGAAAATAGGGATGCTCTTTGAAAATTTGAAGTCACCGAACATACAAAAGGAAAAAGCCCGTGATATTTGCTGTCAAACAGAGATGAGAAGTGGCACCAAAAATGTGGAATTTTTTACACAGGTAAACTAAGTACAAGGCATAAATGATAATTTGTATGCTTACAAATCTACTTCAATACCCATTGAATAAATAGATTCACATCTTGTAAACAACTGGCGAAACTGTCCTGTCATTAAGATGGGAAGTCGCTCAACCATGTTTCACAATGTAAACTGAAATTGCTTGGTGTCAACTACTCAGTCAAAAGCAATGAATTTGATTTTGACGCTCATGTTTACTTGTGTAAATACAATGGTTAAGCTGGGTCCAATTAATTTTTTATGTCAAGTACAATGGACTCATTAGATGCTGCAAATAGAATTTTCTCTTTTGTCATATTTCTAGTCAGGATAGTTTTATGATTATATCTATTAGGTGTGTCAATACCGTTTCTCTTGGAAGATTGACACAAATACTAAATTTTTGTTTTCATGTTTTCTTGTATCACAGAGACATTTTTGTTTACATCTTGGCATGAATCAACAGATTGTTAAAGCTGCTACAAAAGCTGTTAAAAAGTCAAAGGAGCTCGATAGAAGGTATGCTGTATTTTTTCATGAAATGGACCTTGGTGGCTTAGACACTTCATTTTGTGAAATTTGATGTCTTCAATTTGTGAGACCTACCAAGATGTTGTAGCCTATGCTCAACTCTTAGAAATCCAGGGTATCGCTAGATTAGTGACTGTTTTGCATTTATATTTTGTTTGTTTGTGTGTGTTTTGTGGCTATCTTATCCTATTGGAATATGTCGCTTAAGAACTTACAAATCTTATATATAGAGTATCTTATATATATAACTTTTAATTCTAATGATATATAAAAACGAACTTGATTCTTCATTTTTAATCAATGATATAACTCATGAGGACTAATTGTCCATGGATCTCCAATAAGCCCAATGAAGCATAAGGCTTATATTTGACTCCAAGAGAGACTTAATATTATCCGGTTGTGTTCAAACTATCACTTGTAGTGCATTAGAAGTATAAAAAGGGGAAGTAGCATCCATTCATTTTTTGATAGAATACGATATCTTGTTTTCTTTTCCTTCTTTAATATTGAAATATCTTGTTTTCTTAAAATAAAGTCAAAATTATATTTCTTAAAACAAAAATTACAAACATGTAGTCCATCCTCTGGTAATAAAGAGGCCATTAAGAGAGAGTAGCAATAAAACAGTCCTAGGGCACTATTCAGAACAACACATTTCCAAAAGAGATACAATATACAAATTCAATTAGCAAACAACTTTTAAATAATAACAGAGAAGGACATATAGGAACACATGATACCGGAGAGACAAAAGAAACAATATGCCATGTGAATTTCCTCTCTGCTCTCAGAGAAACTTAGGTGCCACAAAGATAGATAGATTCAAGCCACCAGCTAGGCTAATTAAAATAAAAAGTCAGGTATAGCTTACAGTGAATCATTAATCCCCTTGAGGCATAACCTCTCCAGATCCACTGGCAAACCCTATGGGCAGTTCTTTCCTTGATCCAAAATACCAATCTGAAGCAAGGGGAATCTAGTTGAATTTTCTCAGTTCTAGGCCATTCAATTAGATTATAACGACCAACAGTTTGCTAGTTTGGTGAGGTCGTATTGTGTTCTTTTCCTCAGATCAAGTCAGAATATCAAGATTTTGTAGGGTCTATGAGTAAGACATCCTTTGAGACCCCTATCCTGTGTTGGTGATAATGATTGTAGGCAGCCAACAGTTTCTTGCAACCAGATGGAGTATATAATTGTGTAGGATAGAAGCACTAGGACCACTCTCCTACATTTCTTTGATCACATCTTGTATGGTAGTTTCCACAATTTTTACTGGCATAAAACATGGTAATTGTGGTGCTATTGTCTTGTGATGAAGAATACACTATTTTGTTAGAGTACAATAGAACACCATGCTAGAGTGCGATTTCAATGGAACTAGGATCTAATTTCTCCAAGAGAATCACCAATTTGAACGAAGCTGTTAGAAAGATACATCATCTCTAATGCTATATGTCCTTGAGTTAGTTGCTTCCATGTTGTGGAGCCTTTGATTATGTGTATTATAAATAAATAGGTGTCCTCTTAAGAGTCAAGACTAATCTTTCGGCACATATATGTAGAGAGCAGTACCATACACCTCAAAATAGTTTCCTTCTAAGTTGTAACAACTATTTGTGTAGGAATATAATTTGACATAAATACAATTGGTCTATGATAATGTCTCACAAATAGTAGCCTAGAATCACCCAAAAACATATAGAAATTAAGAACAATAAGAACGCATAGAGTATAGGATAAAATTCCAACTATAAGGGAAATCACATTTTTAACTAATTCTCTATCCTTAATGCCAAATTCCACAATCTTTTCCATCATCCTCCCTACCACTAATAAAATGGGAGATTTGGAATAGGGTGTGGATATCCATCAAAGCAATATGGAAGGTAAATTTTTGTTATTTATACTTGGAAATGCTCTAATAGACATGTATGCAAAATGTGGAAGCTCAGACAAGGCATATGGATTGTTTGATTGAATGCCTCAAAGAGATGTCATTTCATTGAATGCTATGATTATAGGATATGCAGACTCATTATTTGTTTAAAAGGCTTTAGAAAATTTCAAGAAAATGAAATTGCTAGATTCTTTTCCAGCATACATATATTTGTCTTAACATTTGACTAATAAATTATAGTTTTTTTTTTCATGTCTTTATATGTAAATTCTACCACTTACCCCCCCCCCCCCCCCCCCCCTCAAAATGGAATGAGCTAAAAATCTTACAACACATTTAAGACATGTTGGGGTGGCTTATACTCTGCTAATATTTGCATGGTACATCCATTTCTAATCTGCATTTGGCCCACATAATCGTCTCCAGTGTGGATTGAACCAAGCCACAACCATGAAAATTTCTCTCACTACTAGGTCATGTCCAACTCGACATATCATTGTGTTGACCCTTTAATTGAAAGAATGTATTTACACTTTTTTTGTTGTTACCACCCTATCATAATCCCTATGTTTTGACTTGTTTTTACTAATGAAAGGACATGCAATAGAATTTTAGAATTCTAAATTTTAATTGTTTTCCCCAATTTGATAGGTTTTGGATGCCTCCTTCCAAGCATTTCAAGCTAAGTTTTCATTTAGCAATGGATTTTTTTCAAATTTCAAGAAAATTTCTTTTATCAATTCCATCTTTTGGTATTTTGAACCGAGTTTAATTATGGCACTGCTATTTATTGTTGTTTTTGCAAAAAAGTTGACAATTTCTTTTTCTAGAAAATATCGGTAGGTTCAAGTTGTCTTTTCCCCAAATAATGGATTTACATAAACTTTATAGGATATCAAGTAATTGCTGGTACAAATAGAGTGTATTTCAGTCATAAACTTTATAGTAAATTCTGTAGAATTTCAAGCATGATCGTAAAGTATATTTATGAATACTTCTTCCACCCTACTTGACGTGTCAATTGTGATTTTTAGGCACAATGACCCATTGATATGTCAAGGGTAATTTAGCATCTTTTATATCCATAGTTACCAGAAGATGTAGGGGTATGGGTGCTGGTACAGGGATGGGGCACCAATTCAATTAGGACAAATGAGTAAATGAAATAAAGAAATGACCATATTATATAAATGTAGTTGCCAGAAATTATTGTACATTGAACAACTTCACCATTGAGTTTAAAGTATCATTAGTCATCCTCTCCTTAGGCTTTGCTACCTTTGAACTATAGATGGAAAAACTTGAAATCATGTTTAATGGAAAGTACTAGTATACATGGTATGATTATTCTTTAAAGGGTACTAGCTCAATGGAAGAGCATCTACTTTACAAGTAGGAGGATGATGGTTCGATTCTATTGTGCCATAATATGACTAAATATATGGCTAAATTAATGACTAAATATATGACTAAATTAAGGACTAAATATATGACCAAATAAACAACCAAATAAATGACCAAAATAAATGACTAAAATAAATGACCAAATAAATGACCAAATAAATGACCAAATAAATGACTAAATAAATGACCAAATCAATGACTAAAATAGTTTAGTCATAAATTTGGTCGCGAGATAAATGATAGGCAATAAACTACCAATGGTCACGTGACCATTGGTAGTCATTTATCTACAATTTTTAGTAGTTTATTTAGTCATATATTGTTGTTTTTGTACTAGTGTCCTTCCTCATCTTCCTCATCTTCATGACTCTTCTAGACATTATACGCATTCCTCATTATCCAAATCTTCTTCCTCCACTAGGTCTTCACTTTCATCATCTTCACGATCTCATTCCTCTTCTACTTCTCCCAAGAGTCTGACTATTAGAATAAATGAGAGGGGGGTGAATCAGTTATCCACAGTCCCAAATCAAAATGTGTAATCCAAAATAATTTACTTAAACTTTTGCAGCTCAGTAACATAAAATACTTACACCGTCTATGCTTTTACCAATTACCACAATGAACACATAACACAAAAGATTTAATGTGAAAACTCTATGAAGGGAAAAACCACCTGGGACCGGCAACCCAAAAATGTTCACTCTTCTGAAGTGAGGTCGGTGAAGACCCAACCCTGTTAAAGGTTACAAACACACTATTAAGTGTGACCTTGTTAGAGGATTTAAGACCAACCGTTATTGTCCAACTAGCATTCACTATGGGGTTGACAAGATAAAAATGTTAATTCTATAAATGATACATAAAAGACTTTCCTAGTCCACTCTGTTAAGAGATTTATCTGTTTACAATGGTTAAAATGTAACAACAGTTGATCTGAATACAATACAACTTCAATTGCAGATTATCAGATCTATGTTTAGCCCATACAAATGTAGATCTCTATAGTTTTGTTCACCATTAGTGCTTCATACTTAGTCATGTATCTAGGCAATGATGGTCGGTCATCACTGCAACTGAGTCATTTTGTAAAGGCCAAGTTATGTATTGTATACTTACCGAGCAATAGTACTACCGAGTAAAGTCATGGTCATTATGTGTTTGTAATATGCCGAGTATAGTTTTTGTTGAGTTACATATATCAATGATTACCGAGCGATAGAGAAGATTAATAGATGCCGAGTACAGTTAATGTCGAGTACCAGGAATGACTTTTGTCGAGTTAGCCAGGAATGACATACAAGTTTGAAATGGCACAATGATTGAGGTAAACCATTTTTGGTGATAATGGTGTTTTGTATTTTATTTGTTGAGGTAATTACGGAGGTAATTACACATCCAGCTTATAATCATTGATCCTTATGTAATACCTAGAGCCAATAAAAAAATTGTATAGCTTAAGCGGCAATAGAAATAAATCTGAACCATAGATCTTGAATCGGTAAAACATTTTTGTTATTATATAAGGTCAAGATCTAAACAAAGAGAAGTGTGTGAATCAGAGAGAAAAAGAGATATTGAGATCGAATGAGTATGAGAGAATGATCAGAGAGGTATATTTAGAATAGTTAAGTATTCAGACAAAGTCCAGTGACCGAGCTAAGTAGTGAAAGGACATAATCAAGAAAGATAAGATAGAAGAGATCACTAATATACAGTAAAGAGGAGATCTGTGATTTGCATGTAAGTGCAAACCAAAAGATCAGGTGCTGAGACATTTTGACCAGTGTATCAGGGTAAGTATCTTAACCGAGTAGTCTTAATAGACTTTATGTAATGTCTTTACCGAGTGCTTACTTTGCTGTAAGTTTGTAAATCCTTTAACAAGGTAGACTGTATAAGTCTTTTAGTTTTTAACAGAGTAGACCTTTCACAGGGTAGATCATGAATTGATCACATTTTGTAAGCCCTAACAAGCAAAACTTATTACTGCAGTAGTGAAGATTTGTGGGTATCATCCCCACCCCAATTTTACCTTTCGAGGGTTTCTGGGTTACCAAAGTTATGGTGTCATAAGTGATTTCATGTATGCTGCTTAATATGTTTAGTTGCTTACAATGATCAAGTTTTGTTTATGTCATGCATAAAGTTTTATCAGTTTGAAAAGGTTAAAGTAGGTAATATCTGATTCACCCCCTCTCTCAGTATTACTTTCCCACTTATATTTCCAACAATTGGTATCAGAGCATAAAGGTTTCTCTTAAGGAAGTCTGACCACTTGAGGAAAAAGATCTTAAAATGGAAGCTTATAAACTGGGGAAGATCATAGAGAATCAAAAGATTGAAGTACAACTGGCATTACAACAATTGGAAGCAGCCAAAGGGGAATTGAAGAAATCCTTGAGCAAGAGAAGAGAGATTGCAATTCAACAAAATGAGCCACAGTACAAAGAAGAAGACATCTCTAGACTATTTGACAATGGTAACTCTGTCGAGAGTGATAAAGCTATAAAAGAACTACTAGAGAAAAATACCATACTAAATGATGACATCAGAACTCTAAGGAGAGAACAAGAAATTCAATCTGTCAGACTTTGTGAATTAGTAGAACATAAAAAGAAAGTTGAAGATGATAAGGCAATGGCTGAAGAAGACAAAAGACAAATTGCAATCATGCTAGATGAAAGAACAAGTGACATGTAAAGGTTGACTAATAATCAACTAGATATGGTAAATCAACTACTGATGGTTAATCAGGAATTAGGCAGAAAAGATATGGAAATCAATCAACTAAGGTTTGAAAATGATCAGTTGAAACATGAACTGAGAACTGAAAAGGAAATCAATGAAAGGATGAACAAATCCAATGAAGCTACAAAATATTTTGAAGAGCTGTTAAGATCACCTAGAAGATCTGGTGATATATCTGGACATGGACTAAATGAACATTCATCCACTGAAGAAGGAGAATCATCAAAGAATGGAGAACAAAAGATTGCTAAACCAAAGAACACCAAGCCCACATGTCATCATTGTGGAAAGCCAGGACATACAGTCAACATATGTAGAAGCAAACATGGTAAGTCTGACTCTAAACCTAATTTTAATGGACATTGTTTTAACTGCAAGAAGCATGAACATCAAGCATAGGAATGTAGATCTAAGGCTAGCAATTCATCCACCTCACCTAAGTTTCAAGGAAGTTGTTTCAATTGTCAGAAATATGGGCACAAAGCATTTGAATGCAGATCTAGACCCAGGTGGTCATCAAATGAACAAACCAAGCCAGTCACCAAGCACAACTCATACAATTGGGATTACAACACTTGGTATAATTACCATTATTGTGGTAAATATGGACACATTAGAGCAAATTGCATGAAGACTCATTTTAGAGGCAAATCTAAAAGCTAGATGAATGGAAGCATGGTCTGTTACAAATGTAATTATAAGGTCGGTCACTTAAAGAAAGACTGTAGATCACCCATGCCAAGCAATGTTAATAACCAGAATGAAGATATTTGTGAGAAACTAAAGAATCAGATGGAAAAAGACATGGAGGAAGAAAGAAGAAGAAAAATCAAGCGAAGCTAGCACATCTGCCATCACCCAATCCGATGGATCAGGTGATCACACCTCTTCTAATTAAGCTTGGAAGGTATGTTTGGAACTGAGTCTTGCAAAATCTTATTTTTCATCAGTTCCTAACATAGAATTGAGAAAAAGTCCATATCTGCATAGATAAAGATGCATTAGGACATATCTAAGCAAAATAGAGAATTTCATTTTTGATGTCGAGCATCAGTATCTTGACCGAGCTATCAATGTATGCCAAGCACCTGCTATGGCTAAAATGCTATATACACTGAGTTGTATCGCAACAATTATATTGACCAAGCTTGTGAGTTTACCGAGACAACTGTAAACCACCAAAACCTATATGGAGCATTTATGAGGCCCTAATTCTATTTTTCATATTCTATAAAGTGAAAAGTTGCCATTAATTTTATTTCACTAGGCTATTTGAGATTTCAGAGAGCGATTGAGAGCTTGTGAAACTAGTTTAAGAAAGGTGATTCCGAATTTTCTCAGCATGTTGTTGGCAAAATTTATCTACAGGGTTATTGACGAAAAGTCAAGAAACAAGGGATGGAAGTTTTTAATGTGCAATTAGTAAGGAATGAAGTTTGCAAGCCAAAGGTATTCAAGGCAATATCGAAGAGTGCTATTAAACGAGATTTAAATGTAGCCATATCTTCCATTCTAGAGAATGTGTTATTAATGAACGACGTTAGGTTTTGCTACATGTGTAAAATTGGAGAAATCAGTGATTACGAGATCAGGGAAGCGTATGATAAACTATGTGTCAACGGAGTCTTGAAGCTAGAACATAAGGTTGTTGCCAATAAATAAATGAATTTATAAATCAGATTGGTGATGATTTTGAAGGAATAATGGATAACTATTTCATGGAGTTTAAAAAGAAGATGAGAAATAGGACTAGAGTTCTTGTGTCTTTGATTGAAAAATACAATAAGGATATATGTTTTCTGGTAGACATAGATTTTACATATGCACAGGCAGTCCTACCTAGGGTTTCATGGTTAATGCCATTACCCTATGAACTTAACACAGATGAAGCTACTACTGCAATCACAACCCTCCTAGCTGAAGAAACTGATAGTAAAGCACCTTACTTTGGAACATTTGATGAAGCCAAATCCAAGATCTATTTGGGATTATTGGCTGCCACCACAGAGAGGAAAAGAAAGAAGATAGTGAAAAATATGGAAAACTATGTCAAAGAATCTGAAAAGGATGCACCACTGGAGTTGACCCAAGGATTAGGAGAAGATGAACAGAGTAAAACCAGTGGTAGTGAAGAAGAAGAAGAGAAAGAGAAGAAACCAGTAATTGCTGAGTCCCCAGCTAAGAAAAGAGTGTTGAAACCTAAAGTGTCATCGACACCATCACTTAGGCCCAGAACTAGAAGAACTATTGCCGAGACTCCTAAGATGCCTCCTGCATCTCCTAAGTGAAAACCCGCACTACCCAAGGTAGTGCCGACTAAGGTTATGAAGAGGCCGAGAAGGAAACTTGTTCTAGCACAAGATGATGATGAAGAAACTGAAAGTGATGGAGTTAAGGGGAAGGGTACACAACAGGGTGCACAAGAACTCACTATTGATGAATTATGTCATAAGATTACTAGCTCTATAGCAGTGGATTAGTTGAAAAGATTAAAATTTGGGAACATGAGCATAGGAGATAAAGAGAAAGTAGAGGATGCTATTCTTGAAATGTTATGCACTTTCAATATGCTACCAATTCAAATTGAAAATAGAATTCCTAAGGAATTATGCAACAGAGTTGCACAAAAATGGGAATATGCTTTGCAAACAGAAAAGGAAATTAGAGAGAGTACATTAGCACAAGTTGAGTCCACTCTCACCCCTACCAACATCAAATAGATAATTGAGCAATACAAAGGTAAGTTTGATCCCAAACTTAGAGCCTATCTAATTATTCAACACAAGGTTGAAGATGTTGTACAAGAAAGTATCAAAATTTGGAAGATAGTGTTTGGATTGTTGATTGACAAGGATGAAGGAAAGGATGCTACTACTTCGAAAGTTGTTGAACCTGAAATCAAATAGAATAAAATGGAGACTAGAACTCCTAAGGAAGTAAAAGCACATGACACATCTGAGGTTCACATTGTTGACATACCTGAGGACAGCCCCATCAAGAATTCATTTTTGACTGAGGATGATTTAAAGAATACAAAAGCAACTGATACACCCTTGTCAGGTAGTAACACTATACTGTTATAGGTCATGGATTATCCAAAAATTACTGGCACACAATCTGTTGATGAGAATCCTACTTTTCCTAAAGTTGCTACTATTGACAAGTTAGTGGGTACAAGCCTTACTGAGGAACCCATCAAGTTAGTACCACTAACTCAATCAACATCTGCTGAGGAAAAGGACAAAGTAGAAGGAAAAATCCAAAGTCCTCCTATGGAAGATAACAGCAAAGAAGAACAAGGAAATAAGTTAGATGGACAAGCCGTTAGTTCTCATGCCGAGGATAAGAGGAAAGGAGAAGAAAATATCAAAGGAAAATTCATTGAGGAGCAAGAGCCAAAGGAGCAAGAGGCAATAAAAGCTCTTGTACAGATGCCGAGTGGAAGCACCCCATCGAGAGCACAGAAGGAGAAAGATGAGGTAACAATTGATGAGGTCATTGTTATTCCTAAATGGGATACCGACAACCTCTCTTATGAACAATTGCAGATATTGAAGGATTTGCTAACAAGGAAAAGCAGGCAAGAACTCTGAAGGGAGCATCAACAAAAAAAAGTCCGTTATGAAATAAAAGATATATTTAATGAAGTCTATGACTTATTAGATGTAACTAGTTTTGCCCCCATATTGGAACAACTTGTACACATTGTCCAAAAAGTAAATAATGAAGTTAGCTGTGCAAGTGATAAGTTATTTGAGTGGTCAGAATGGAAATTTGAGACCAAAATGCTCGAGAAGATATCTGTCGAGATAGCAGTGAAACAGGTTGAGCTGTCCTTTTTGGTAAAGGAAACCAAGGAGTTAGTTGTGAATGGACAATCTTTGTTGACCAAAATTTGTAATGTTGAACTATTCACTGATGAGAATCAACAACTGCTTGATACTCTAAAGCAAGAGATTAAGGCTACAAGTCAGTCCCTGAGCTTGGATGCAGACACCAGTGCAACATATTATGTCAAAATCATGTAGACCCAAGGTAAGTTAGCCGAGCTGATGGCTAATGATGGCAAGATTCATTCTCACCTACTCTCTATTCAAATAGTTTTGATTCCTCATTTGGAGGCCATACAGAGGAAGTTAGTAAAGGCTAAGGAATTAATGCAGAGTAATCCACATTTGTCCACAGTCGAGAGCCTCATCAGTTTAGCTGCCAATCTAGAAGTGCAGATAGAAGTTTTAAACATTGCTTCAATAGCTTGGACGAATGCACTCTACATGATCATGGTGCTGCATAAACCTCTTATGGAGAAATTTTTTGATCTACCTACTGATGAAGAGATTCGTCGTGTCAAAAACAAGGGGGAATCATCATGACATGAGCAAGGAAAAGGAAAAGATAGGGACAAGTAACAAAATTTTGAATTTATATATATCTCAGGAGGAGTATTAGGCTAGTACAAACATATTTTTTTTGTAATTGTAAGTACAAATGTCATGAAAAAGTGTTTTTGCCACTAATGTCAAAGGGGGAGATTGTAGATCTCTATAGTTTTATTGACCATTAGTGCTTCACACTTAGTCATGTATTTAGGCAATGATGGTCGGTCATCACTACGACCGAGTCATTTTGTAAAGGCTGAGTTATGTATTGTATACTTATCAAGCAGTAGTACTATTGAGTAAAGTCATGGTCACTATGTGTTTGTAATATGCTGAGTATAGTTTTTGCCGAGTTACATATATCAATGATTACCGAGCGACAGAGAAAATTAACAACTGCCGAGTATAGCTAATGCCGAGTACCAGGAATGACTTTTGCTAAGTTAGCCAGGAATAACATACAAGTTTGAAATGGCACAATGATCAAGGTAAACCATTTTTGGTGATAATGGTGTTTTGTATTTTGTTTGTTGAGGTAATTACAGAGGTAATTACACATCCAACTTATAATCATTGATCCCTATGTAATACCTAGAGCCAATCAGAAAATTGTATAGCTTAAGCAGTAATAGAAATAAATCTAAACCGTAGATCTTGAATCGGTAAAATGTTTTTGTTATTATATAAGGGCAAGATCTAAACCAAGAGACATGTGTGAATCAGAGAGAAAAAGAGATATTGAGATCGAATGAGTATGAGAGAATGATCAGACAGGTATATTCAGAATAGTTAAGTATTCAGACAGAGTCCAGTGATTGAGCTAAGCAATGAAAGGACAGAATCAAGAAAGATCAGATAGAAGAGATCACTAATATATAGTAAAGAGGAGATTTGTAATCTGCATGTAAGTGCAAATTGAAATATCAGGTACTGAGACATTTTGACCAGTGTATCAGGGTAAATCTCTTAACTGAGTAGTCTTAACAAACTTTATGTAATCTCTTTACCAAGTGCTTACTTTGTTGAAAGTTTGTAAATCCTTTAACAAGGTAGACTGTATAAGTATTTTAGCTTTTAACAGAGCAGACCTTTCACAGGTTAGATCATGAATTGATCACATTTTGTAAGCCCTAATAGGCAAAACATATTACTACAGTAGTGAAGATTTGTGGGTGTCAATCCCACCCCAGTTTTACCTTTCAAGGGTTTCTGGGTTACCAAAGTTATGGTGTCATAAGTGATTTCATGTATGCTACTTAATATGTTTAGTTGCTTACAATGATCAAGTTTTGTTTATGTCATGCATAAAGTTTTATCAGTTTGAAAAGGTTAAAGTAGGTAATATCTGATTCACCACCCCTCTCAGTATTACTTTCCCACTTATATTTCCAACAACAAATCCTTTGATCAGTATTTCAATTCTGTATCAATAATAATCAATGACTTACTTTTGCTCGGTAATAGCTTTTTCAATGCTTGGTAAACTCTGCAGTTAAGTTCTCCTTAATCAGTTTGATCAAGCATACATGAAGCTTGTTCATGTGATAGTTCTGCAGTCTCCTTCTTTCAGCATAAGTTTCATAATGAAACCTTAGTCTCGTAAATAGACAAGTAAACCATTTTCTTCTCCTCCATAAGATTTTTCCTCTTATTCTCCTTCATCCATTTTTCCTATTAAACCTTCCTTGGTTGATGTGTCAGTAACACATTTTGATTTCATCCTTTAGATCTTCCTTGAATTAGGAGCTAGTCGTTGATCTTCATAACAAATATTATCTCCATCACTAATTTCAATGTACTTTATAGCTCATCAATCCTTATCAAGTAAACTAATCATTTAGTTATTTTCTCATACTTGGTTAACAAAGAAATGCATTGGTGAACATAAGCTTCGTGTATACTATGCTCAGTATACACTACACTGCTCGGTGTATACTGTGAGGCTTCATCAACCAACCACACTGCCTTGTGTCTTTTAGTAATTTTCCTCATGACAGATGAATGAAACATAATCAAGTCAATAACATAAGGTCATAGACTCATCATCAAGTTACACATTGTATTCCTTATCCTCATTTGTCATATACATTTTCCTCATGTAGATATTTATGTTCTTCATCTCTTTTACTCCTTTTCTACAGATGTTTAGTTATAGTAACTTACAAAATAAGTGTTATCAAACTAGTTGACATCAATGACAACATATTATTGATTCAATCATATTACATATCTAATCAACAACTCGGTGATCTCTAATCATAGATCTTCAATTAGGTTCTAAATCAGTTGTAGTTCATCAATCTCTCCCTTTGGCATTGATGGCAGCTTAAGTAATATGAAATATACCATACACATACCAAACATGTATTCTACAACTCTGTGAAAAAATGTTGTATAAGCTCTCCCTTAGCTTAATATGTTTAATCACTACGTTCCTCAACAACATTACCAATGCAGCTTTCTTCTATTCGCAATAACTGATCCTCAGTGCTCTCCCTTTCTTTCAATTTGTCTCTCCCTTAGATAGTGTTATACACTAAGTTTGCACCCTTGTTTCAAGCTCTCATAGTCTTGATAACCTAGTATAACATGGGAATCATCTCTAGGTGTGGGACCTATGCTAATTGAGATGAGACCTCCAGGTTCTAGGCTGGTTCCTCTTGGATAATCACCTTAATTTGCTTGTTGATAGAAAAGTAAATCTTTTGAGGGAAAGGGATAGAATGAATGCTTGAAAGGGAAATGACTGAAAGCAAACTATCTTACTAGGTGATACACCGAAAATATGGTATGAATTACAGTATAAAAGATGAAATCAATGAATAGACTTAGGCCTAGGTGATCACAACTCACTGAATAGGTTTGCATAAGTACTTCATAGAAGGGTCTATAGATAAAAAGAGTTATTCAGGGAAAGAGAGATTCTTTCACAAACAATAACACCCCTTGGAATTAGACAACAATCTATGACCTGCAAACAAACATTCACCTTTGCAACTAGGTATAGGAATGAGACAAGATATTTAAGGGGTTGAAGTATACCCACAAAAGCACTCACATCAAATCATCCACAATGATACACAAAATTGCAGAAAGAAAGAGGGATCAAGAATCCTAAGATATCACTGAGAAACATGTAAATACTAAATTCATTAGGAAATAACTCACATAAGAAGGCATAGGGACATGAAGAATGTCACAAAAACACCTTCAATATCTAAATTATCAATGGGAGGTTACAGAATGTAGAAAACCAAAGGATAGAAAAAATGTCTCAGATAGCCTTCTAAGAAAAGATATTTTTCTCTTTACAAAATGTGAACTCTGAGCTCACTAAGGCTCCCAAAATACAATATATACATCTCCTTCACGCACATAGGTAGGAGAAAAAATATCTCAATTAGGGTTACAAAGATTTGCAGTAGAATAATCCAACCCTAAACTTGTCGAGTCTGATCATAAATGTACATGAAAATATCTCAACTGATCAGATATGTCCTTGAGTGCCCATCCCTGTACTAAAATCAACTTGCAGACAAGCAATCTCGATCCAACTACCTCCCTGCAACTCAAGCTGCCATAACTATCAAATTTGGTACTCTTAGAAGGAAAATCCACCGAAACGGCTACCTAGATCTCTGCATCACCTTTCCAACTACAACCGCCCTTGAAACATAAATTTTGAGCTACCCGTGCTCACAAATGTTCTCTACAGAAATAATAGAAGAGAACCCGCGAAAGATACTGCAACCCTCCTTTTGAAAAAGACAAAGGCCTCATCACCAGTCAAGAGCCAATAGAAAACAAGCATGTCACAGTCGACCGACACCTCATAAGTCAAAAGAATCCAGTCCCTGCATCGGATGGTGGTCGCATGATCGCATGGGATCGGAAGATCCTATGAGATCATGCGACAACCATTGATCTTGGATCAAATGGTGCCTCTACAGATTCTCTGACCATCAGACCCATCAAAACCCTTGTCATCACTCAGCTGGCCACTAAAAAATTAACACATCACCACCCAAGGACCCACTGTCAGAGACTTAGCAATAAAGTAGATCTAACAGCTATCACATGATCACATGGAATCAGAAGATTCCATGTGAACATGCGACCATCATAGATCTTAGATCAACTAGGCCTACCCTACACTTCGGGTCCACTATAGAGTCACCCCGCAACGACCAATAGGAAATTGGCATGTCACAACGATGTGGCATGAAGGACCCACCAACAGCTACTACGATGCTAATACCGTATCAACGGTTGTCACATGATTGCATGGGATCAGAAGATTCCATGAGATTATGCGACCACCATTGGATCTTATATCAATTGAGAACTGGGCCTACCGAGACAGGTGTCATCCTGTCGCATGATCGCAAGGGCAAAGAATATTCCTTGCAAACATGTGACAACCACAAGTTAAAAGGGAAGGTCGAGAGGAAATATTTGCTAGGAAGACTTAGGCTTTGAAGGAAATATTAAAAGGGACCTCGCCCGACAACCTAGAGACTTAACACATGAAGTGGTCATTTTTAAGGGCACGTGCATTTTTGGGGATTTAAGTGGCTGAAAAAGTAACATGAAAATAGAACCGGCCTAGGGTTTTTAGGGTTTATTGCCTCCAACGGCTACTTTTTCAAATCTTTTAGCTACAAACCAGGGAACAAAATAATTTGCAGAGGCCAGGAAACAAGACCTAAAACCATGAAAATTTCAGGGATGATTGGCAAGGTAAAAACAAAGACCTTGAGATAGATCTGGTCAAATTTGTATGAGACTTGGAAATTTGGGTAATAGATAGATGTTTCAGTGTTCTCATTGGTGCATCTTGTTTCATATGGTTTATCTCTCCCTTTGACAACAATGCCAAAGAAACAAATAAACATGCAATTCTATAGTAGCCATGTAACTCTCTGTTGTTCGGTGCATTCTCTGTATCTCTTTATACTGATATGCCAATCTGTTCCAGTTCTCCAAACTTTTCACAACCTTAGACATGATCCAAAGTGTGAACTATGTTGCATCAACATGAATGATCTTCTAATAAGATTAGGTTGATGCAACATCCAGATCACATTAGTGACTGGTAGACAGGGGACAGACCCCAAGTCTAGTCCTCAAGTACTCAAATGTATCCTTTGGTAGAGGCTTTGTAAAGATGTCTACAACTTGTTCTTTTGATGTAACAAACTCTAGCTTAAATTTCTTCTCCTGTACTTGTTCTCTTAAGTAGTGATACTTAATAGATATATGCTTTGTTTTAGAGTGCATAACTGAATTCTTTGAAATGTTTATTGCACTTGTGTTATCATAGTATATAATCACCGGCTCTGTGATTATCTCATTCATACCTTCCAATACTTTCTTAATATATGCAATATTTGAATAGTTTGTAGTAGCAACATCATACTCTGCTTCAGCTGTAGACTGAGAAATGCAAGCCTGCTTCTTACTTGTCCATGTAACAAGTTTTTCACCAAAGAAAAATACTCCTCTGGTGGTACTTTTCCTGTCATCCATATTTCTAGCCCAAACAATGTCGGTATAGACTCTGAGTTCAACTTTTCCTTCCTTAGGATACCATAATCCATAATCTTCTATTTTCTTTAGGTATCTTAGGATTCTCTTTGTAGCAACCATGTGTGACTCTCTAGGGTTTGCAGAAAATCTTGCAACAATTCCCATAACATGTGCTATGTCTGGTCTACTATGCACTACATATATTAACTTACCAATCATAGATCGATACAGTGTCTGGTTCACTTTTGTAGTTTCATCTTCCTTAGTCAGTTTATATCCAGTAGTCATTGGTGTTCCGATGGGTTTAGCATCTTCCATGCCAAATGTCTTCAATACTTCCTTGATATATTTAGATTGTGTGATGAATATACCATCATTCTGCTGAATCACTTGTAGTCCCAGAAAGAACTTAATCTCTCTGAATATAGACATTTCAAATTCACTTCTCATTTCATTAGCAAATGACTTACAAATTTGATCTTGTCCTCCAAATATAATGTCATCCACAAATATTTTAGCAATAAGAATAGTATCATCAGTATCTCTTTTCATATACAAATTTTGTTCTCACTTGTTCTAACAAATCCAATACTTAACAAATAAGTATGCAACCTCTCATACCAAGCTCTCGGTGCTTGCTTCAAACCATATAAAGCTTTATGTAATCTACATACCATATCTTTATTTTCTGGACCAATGAACCCTTCAGGTTGTTCTATGTAGACTTCTTCTTCAAGTATTTCATTCAGAAATGCTGACTTGACATCCATTTGGTAAACTTTGAACTTTTTGTGTGTAGCATATGCAAGTAACATTCCGACTCCTTCTAATCCAGCAATAGGTGCAAATGTTTCACCATAATGAATTCCTTCCTCCTATGCATATCCTTTACATACCAATCTAACTTTATTCCTTATTACCTCTCCATTCTCATTTTGCTTATTCCTGAATATCCACTTAATACCGATAACATTCTTACCCTTTGGTTTGGGTACTAAGGTCCAAGTTTTGTTCTTCTCTATTTTCTCTATTTCCTCTTTCATTGCATTAACCCATTCATCATTTTCTAATGCAAATTTTACATTCTTTGGTTCATAATCACAAACTAGACATGTACCTTGTCTTGCTTTACTCCTTGTTTGCATGCTAGCTTGTCTGTCTCCAATGATTTGTGTCTCAGGATGATGTCTTCTGACAAAAATTGCTAGTATCTGATTTCTTCTTTCTTGTTCATCCTGTGCAGGTTCAAACTCATTAACTCAAACATTAGTACTTTCAATCATTTTATTAGTTACTCTATTTAGACACTTGTATACTTCACTTTTATTGGAATATCTTAGAAATATCCCTTCATCACCTTTTGAGTCAAATTTTCCATTTCTTTCATCTTTCAGAAAAAAACATTTGCTTCCAAAAATTCTGAAATAACTTACAGTGGGTTTGTGTCCAAACCATAACTCATAGGGTGTCTTATTACTGTCCTTCTTCAATTGTACTCAGTTTAGCACATAAACTGTAGTTCCTTCTCTCCAGTATGTCTGAGCAACATTCTTTTCTAACATTAATGTCCTTGCACAGTCAATAATTGACCTATTCCTCTTTTCAGCAATGCCATTCTATTGTGGTGTCCTCATTGCAGAGACCTGTCTTTTAATACCATGCTCATTACAAAAATTAGTAAATTCATCAGAGATAAATTCACCTCATCTATCAGATCTTAAGTATTTCAAATCTTTACCAGTCTCTTTTTATACTTTAGCTTTATACCACTTGAACATCTTGAATGCCTCAAATTTTTCTTTTAAAAACATGACCATCAATAGTATCAGATTTCCACAATCCATATCAAATGTTCCATAATTGACACAATCAAAACTAGAAATGCATAGGAACAACATGACCATCATCAACCTAGTATAATCATCAACAAAAAGAATAAAATATTTGTCTCCATAATAACTCTGAGTTCTCATAGGACCACATAGGTCGATATGCACTAACTCAAGTATCTTCTTTGTTGAATAATATTTTCTTTTGAAACTAGACTTAGTCATCTTACCTTTCTGACATTTATGACACATAACATGATCCGGCTTAGATAAGTTAGGCAGACCTCTAACTCTTTTCCTTTTACTGATCTTAATCATGTTATCAAAATTCACATGACATAACCTTTTATGCCACAACCATGCATCTTCATCTTTCATCAATAAACAACAAGACTGATCATTATCAAGATAAAATAGATTACCTTTGGATTGTGTACCAGTTCCAACAAGTCTTCCTCCATCATCAAATATTTTCACCTTTTTTTCTCTCAAAAGCAACTCGGTGGCCTGAATTGTTCAACTGTGCCACACTTAAAAAATTATAGTTCAATCCTTTTACCCAATAAGAATTTTCACATTTTAGTCTATCATTTATCATTAGGGATCCTTTACCTCTTACCACACAGGGAGCATCATTTCCCATTCTTACAGATCCTCCATTGTATTCTTCAAGATAATCAATTTTTTCTTCATCACCAATCATGTGATGTGTACAACCACTATCTATGATTCATGTATCATTCTTATTAATCTTAGAGATAAGTGAGGTCTCTACATACCTTTCATCTTCTTCAAAATCAATTATCCATAGTCCCAAATTAAAATATGTAATCCAAAACAATTTACTTAAACTTCTGCAGCTCAGTAACATAAAATACTTATACT
This sequence comes from Chamaecyparis obtusa, assembly GCA_027943335.1. Classification (NCBI taxonomy): domain Eukaryota; kingdom Viridiplantae; phylum Streptophyta; class Pinopsida; order Cupressales; family Cupressaceae; genus Chamaecyparis; species Chamaecyparis obtusa. The sequence continues at coordinate 1,406,138 of BSBK01003945.1, read as the reverse complement.
GTCTATTCTTTTACTGATTACTAGTCAATAACAAATAATGATTACTGACTAAATCTAACATGCAATATGTAAATTATGATAAAAAACAATCACCACAATGAACACCTAACACAAAAGATTTAATATGGAAACCCTATGAAGGGAAAAACCACCTCGGACTGACAACCCAAAAATGTTCACTCTTCTGAAGTGAGGTTGGTGAAGACCCAACCCTATTAGAGGTTACAAACAAACTATTAGGTGTGACCTTGTTATAGGATTTAAGACCAATTATTATCATCTAACCAACATTTACTATGGGGTTGATAGGATAACAATGTTCATTCTATGAATGATACATAAAAGACTTTCCTAGTCCACTTTGTTAAGAGATTTCTCTATTTACAATGGTTAAAATGTAACAACAGTTGATTTGAATACAATACAACTTCAATTGCAAATTATTAGATCTATATTTAGCCCATACAAATCCTTTGATCAGTATTTCAATTCTATATCAACAATAATCAATGACTTACTGTCTCTCGGTAATAGCTTTTCTCATGCTCGGTAAACTCTGCAGTTCGGTTCTCCTTAACTAGTTTGATTAGGCATACACGAAGCTTGTTCATGTGATAGTTCTATAGTCTCCTTCTTCCGGCATAAGTTTCATAACGAAACCTTAGTCTCTTAAATAGACAAGTAAACCATATTTTTCTCCTCCATAAGATTTTGCCGCTTATTCTCCTTCATCTATTTTGCTGCTTAAACCTTCCTTGGCTAATGTGTCAGTAACACATTTTGATTTCATCCTTTAGATCTTCTTTGAATTATGCTAGCCATTGATCTTCATAACAAACATTATCTCCATCACTGATTTTGATGTACTTTACAACTGATCAATCCTTATCAGCTAAACTAATCATTTAGTTCTTTTCTCCTTCTCGGTTAACAAAGAAATGCGTCGGTGAACACAAGCTCAGTGTATACTATGCTCGGTATACACTACACTACTCGGTGTATACTGCGATGCTTCATCAACCAACCACATTGCCTTGTGTATTTCAGTTCTTTTCCTCATCACAAATGAATGAAACATAATCAAGTTAATAACATAAGGTCATAGACTCATCAGCAAGTTACACAATGCATTCCTTATCTTCATTTGTCATATACATCTTCCTCATGTAGATATTTTTGTTCTTCATCTCTTTTACTCCTTTTCTATAGATGTTTAGTTATAGTAACTTACAAAATAAGTGCTGTCAAACTAGTTGACATCAATGACAACATATTATTGATTCAATTATATTACATATCTAATCAACAAATCAGTGATCTCTAATCACAGATCTTCAATTAGGTTCTAAATCAGTTGTAGTTCATCACTTCTCTTCTCAAGACATACCATAATGAGAAATGTGACAATCCTTGTGATACCTCTTCCACAAAGAGTGACATGCCCATCTTTGATGACTATGATGATGGACAATGTAGTGATACCTATGACACATCTATTTCTAAGGGTCCTCCTGGTCATGTGTTCGTGCTTACTGGAAATGGGTCATCACATTGGATAGATCGTGATGGTGATCCATATGATTTTGATTTTGAAAGAGACTTTGATGATTTTTGTGAACAATACCTAGATGATACATCTGTTGGAAATATTCAAGACTAGCCAAGTTACTGAGAGGGGAGGGGTGAATCAGTAACTTCAAAACTTTTTACTAATTGCAGATCTTAACAATATTCTAGATAACATTTAGATCAATAAGCTAACTGCATGCATGAGTAACATAAAGAATAAAACATTCATAACACTTTGAACATATAGATTTGGTGACCCAGAAACCTTCCAAATAGAAAGTAAAACTGGGGTGGGGATGATACCCACAAAACTTCAATACTGTAGTATAAAGTTGGCCGGTTAAGGCTTACAATGATCACTTCTGATGATCTGCCCTGTTAGGAGCAATTAGGACTGCTAGGTCTACCTTGTTAGAGGATTTACAGACATACAATGAAGTATGCACTCGGTTAAGAGATTTTACAAAAGACTGTTAAGTCTACCCTGTTAAAGGATTTCAAGCTGATTCACCGATTAGGATGAAACAATAGATCTCTTACTTGAAACTATACTTGCTGATTGAGATTCTTTGATGTACTGATCACCTTATGTGATAGATATGTCTTTGCTGCTCCTTATACTGCTGTAGCCCTTTGTAATTCGCCTATCTTTGCCTTTTTCTCTTTTTCACACATTACTACATTATTGATATGATACAAAACATTTCTTATATATCAATCCAAAATAATTACAAAGTCAGTTGCTAAAATACAAGTCAACACAAGTATTACTGAGTCAGCCCTGATGTAGTTACAAAGTTCTTGCAAACTAACTCGATGACTTTCTAATACTCGGCATCCACTGCAATACTCGGCATCGTCATGCTCTTGGTAGGAGTGGAGACTTGGTCCATACTAACCACTCGGTCATAGTTTCAAACTTGATATACATTAGAGACTCGAGAGATATAGTGTCACTCGGTAGAAATTGAATTCCCTGTTTACCATGCTGGCACTCGGTAAACACTGCTCATCTCATCACTCAGTAATGATAACTCGGTAAGCACTGTGAAGCTCGGTCTGCTTGGTAAACACTGTTCTGCTAGATGAGCTCAGTAAGCACACAAAGTCTAAATAAGTGTTGTCACTAATGACAAATATACTTAATGCCAACAATGTCCCCCTTTGGCATTAGTGACAAAAACACTTATTTCCCAAAACTTATATACAAAAATCATGCTGAATCTGTTTTTGATTTTTCAAAATTTGTCTTTGTCAATCTGTTGTATATACATTTTATGTCTCCCCCATACAGTATACATATATACAAGTATCTTATATCTCCTATATCACCTGTTCTCATATCTCTTCTCATATCTCCCCCATTCACCACATACTCTCCCCCTTTTTGACAATAATGCCAAAGGTGTATATACAAATATTTTACATGAAGATGTGAGAGAAAATCAGAATGTACCTTGCCAATCAATGCCAGAGTTCTATCCCAATTCTCTTGTAGAATCTTGCATGTATGGAGTGCAACTTGGACTTCTGTAGAGAGTTCAATCATGTGATCTGCAATTGAAAACTGATTGTCATGGATCAATGTTTTTGAGTGTGCAATATGCTTCCACATTGTATCCATGATGGGAAGGATCATGTTCTGAATATCTATTAATGTGGACCTGATCTTTGCATCCTCTCCCAATAACTCTAACTGCTTATCAAATAGGAATCTGACTTTCATATGATGTGCAGAGCTTGAACTAGGTTCAAGTTGCAACTTTTGTGCACTGACCTTCAGATCCTCATCAATCTTATTTATTTTGTCCTTAATCTCCTTTGAGAACTTGACAACATTACATAGCTTGACAAACAATGATGTTACATTGGAATAGGAGGATTCAATGTTAGTCAAAACTGAAGATAACCCTGCCTGATTGATAGCTATTGATTGAGCAATACACTCAAGCACTTTATTATCAAACTTCTTCTCAGCCTTCTCAAGCAACTTTTCTTGACTAGAAGAGTCCTCATTGAACTTGTTTACCACCTCTACCAACTATAACAAAATGTGTTGAGAGGAATCAACTTCAACACCTATTGCTTCTGTCAAAATATTCTTGGCATCCTCAATGATCTTAAATTCCTTATCTCTTTCTTCTTTTAGTTTCTTCTGCTTTGCTTTCTTCTGGAGGAGTTCACCAACCATTTGCATTTGGTCTGCTGAAAGATTTGCAAAATCTAATTGTGGAATTTCTATTTGCTCATCCAAATCTATATCTTCTTCTATGTCTTTACTCCTCAAAAATCTTGTACTTGGTTGAGCCTTAGGTTCAACTGTCATTGTACTTAATGTTTTTGTAGTAGAAATTATTGTAGACACAGTAGGACCTGCAGTGAAAAATGATAAACTTCCAACTGATGGAATGCTAACTGGAATACTTGATAAACCCAAAACTGAAGTATTTACAACTATAGAATCTGAAGTACTTACTGAGGTATCCAAAACTGAAGTACTTGCTGTTGAAAAACTCAAAACTGAAGAAGGTACTGAAGATGATGTTGGAGACTGCAACTCGGTGGAAGGAGGCTGAAGCTCAGTGGATGAAGTGGTAGCCACTTCTATCATTGATACATTGAGCTGTGTGTGAGCTTGGGATGATTAAACATTTGATGCATATGTAGGTGATGTCACAATCACACTTGAAGCTATCTTCGGGCTAGATGTGGCAACTTTTGCTGGAGAATGAGGAAGTGAGGCAATTACCTCTACAACTATCCAAACTGGATCATCTTCCTCAACATTCTGCTTAGCTTCCTCAGTAGCTTCTTCCTTTGCTACTTCTTCAACTTCAATACTATCTAGCTGAACTGTTTTTGTGGTAGCTTCTTCTTCTTTATCTTCATCACTATCATCTTCAATATCTTTTATTATCACAGTTTCAACACTCAGTTTGTGAAGATGATAGATGTTTTTCCAAGTAGAATTTGCACTCTTCACAACCGACTCTATATCCTTGATCAAAATCAAACAACTGTTTAATTTTAGTGTCATCTTGCGCTCATTTTCTATCAATGCCTTATTGATTTCAACATTTTTCAAATTGGGCATCAACTGTCTTAAGGTTTGAGCATATATGTCCTTGACAGTTTTCCTTGCATTGGACCATCTCATCTTAACTTTATCCAATAGAAAACTAGGAATTTGAGAAGCCATATCATCAGGTGAGTACTTCCATTTCCCCATTTTCTCAATAACAACATCTTCAATTTCCTGCTGCTCTGCCTCTGATCTAATTTCATATTTGAGAAATTTGAAATTTGAAATTCCAGATCCTTCTCTTAAATCCTTAATCTTTTCTTCTAATGAGAGAGGAGGCCTTTTGAGTACTATATCATCACTGACTTTACCTGCTTTGCCCCTTGTTTTTCTTGTGAAGACTGCAGTAGATTGTTTAGGTGCCTTAGTGATTGTCGCCTTCCCTTTCTTCTTCATAGGTACTTGTTCTTCTTCATTCTCATTCTTTTCTTCTTCTTCTTCTTCAATGTCCTCTCCTTTTCCCTCGATTAACATTAGAGGTGTGCTAGATTGCATCTTGGCCATCCTCTTTCTGCCTTTGTTAACCGCCTGTGGAAGCTTTATGCTTAGTTCTATTCTTATCTTTGCTTCATCATATGTTCCAAAGTATGGAGCCTTTGGATCAATAGGTTGATTTACTAGGGCTTCAATTATATCCTTTGTCTCATCAATGTTTACCTCATAAGGAAGAGGTTTCACCTATACAATCCTAGGCCTTACTGCCTGAATGTATACTCTATCACAATCAACCATGAAACAAATATCATCTTTATAATCTTCCACCAACTTTTGTGGAATCCAGAACCTATTATTCATCTTTTCCTTAAAAGATTCAAAATAGTTATCCATTATGTTTACAAAATTCTCATCCATTTTTGCAATGTACTCATTTATCTGATAAAGAACAGGCACATCTTTTCTCCATTTTACCGTGCCTTTTGATGGGAAAAACTTTTGAGCATAGAAAAATAAATAAACCAACAATGAGCCAAACTTACATGGATTGTTCTTTGAGGTTTGGATGCTCTCCATATTCTTGTTGAACTGCTTCAACAACAAATCTGCTAGGTCAAATGACAAGTTGTTCTTTACAATTTTGTAAGCTAGGTCAACTGCTTCACACGAAACACTATTCTTTTGACTTGAACTGTATATCTTGTGAGCTATGACATATGTGCCAAATTTTAGTTCTACATCGATAATACTGTTTATCTTCATACCTCTACCATCCCATTTGGCTAGGGTTTTCTTTTCCATCTCTACCTGATTTAGGGTTTTTGTAGATTTTTCCTTGGCAAGCATGGGAAGACCAGTGATCCAATGAATCATCTTCTCTATTATTTCCACTGGTTGCTGAAGCTAAATTTTACCTTCATGCACTCGGCTTAGGATATATCTAATCCATTTTACTTGGAAACTCTGAGGCAAGTGGGTGATATGTGTCAAACCCTTTTCTTCCAAATGTTTATGTTCTGGTTTGAGAACACCATCAAAACATAGTTCATCACAAACATCTATCTCTAGGTTTCCAAGCTCTTGAATTGTACCCTTAAAATGATTGCGAATGTCGTTTACAAGAAGTACCTTGGGAGGGATCTAAGATTGAGCTCCACTTGGGTCTAGGGCTTCTACAATCGTTGGCATGAGTTTGAAGTCCGACGCTTTCCATTCTCCTTGAACTAACATTTCTGAACCTTTCTTCACTTTAGTGCTGGATGATGCCATGGTAGCTCGGTAGAAAATTTTTCAAAAAATTTCTGCTGCAAATTTTGCTTCGAATCGCTTGATCGCACTAGGAAATTTCTTTGCTCAATATGCTGATATTCACGGTGAAGAATGAACTCGATTTCATGCTTTTTGTTAAAATTTTGTCATTAATGCTCCGTAGGAATTAGGGCATTGAACTAGACAGACTGTCATCCACTATGCATTAATTGCTCGGTGAAGATTCTGCAACTCGGCGAATATAAGAATTCATACTGCTCCGACCTTACTTGATAACCATATGAAATTAGGTTACTCCCAATCTTTCTCAGTGGTAACTGATACCAACCTTCCTAGTGATCCTATTGTATCTTGCATACTGATTTGATCTTTCTTTCTTCTCAAATCCTGGAACTGTTTGGAATTTTTCTATGAAGATATAGTTCCAATGCTTCCTTGGAGACTTAGTTAGAATTGATAGAGCCACCCTCTTCATGAGTGACTACATTACTTTGACTGGTTTGTTTGGTAGGTTAGGAATCCACTTTTGTCTCATCTGCTACCTAATGCTATTTGCTTTTGCTTTCTTTTTGTCTGCAACTCTGCCTGTATTCATGCAATTTTTAGCTATATGACCAAGTTGAGTGCATGTATAACATCTTATGGTAGTATCCCTTTTTCTCAAGTGATTCCTTACACAATTTATGCCAATGTGTCCATATTCTCCATATTAATGACACCTACACCAAGTGTTGTAATCCCAACCAAATATTTCTTTTACAATTTGTTCTGCTGGATTGGGTGTTTTAGATCTGCATTCTGATGCCTTGTGACATTTGCATTCAAATCTTGGTTTCTCCTTGCATTCATTTTCTTTATGGCCATGCTGATTACAATTGTACCATTTTCTATTGAATTTTTCTTTTCCATTGCTCCAACATTTGTTTGAAGTATGAGCTAATTTGCCATAGTGATTACAAGTGGGTTTTTGATTCTTTTGAGTACCCTGATTGGAGGATTCACCTTCCTCTTTGTATCCAAGTCCTGCTTTTCCTTTTTGCTTATGCAGCTGATTCATATCTTCTTGAAATTTCATCATTCTCTCATTGATTTTCCTTTTAGTGTTTAGGTCATTCACAATCTTAATTTGATTTTCTTTTTAGATCTCAGCTCCTCTGTTATCGTTTCATTTTCTGATCTCAGAGTCAAGATTTCTTCATTTGCATTGGAGACTTGATCAATAAAGTTTTCTAGCTGAAGAGTTTGATTCTAGATTTCATTGTTCTTTCCATCTATTTCATCTTTCATCTTATTTCTTTGTTCCAAGATTTCACAAAATCTTGTTGACTGAATTTCCTGTTCTCTTTTCAATTTTCTTACTTCTTCTTGCAGAGATCCATTCTTTTCTAGGAGTTCTTTGATTGCATTGTTTGCTTCATCTGAGCTACTTGAAGAGAAAAAATCTTCATTCTTTTCTTCAACATACTTGTGGTCATTCATCTGGTTTGCAAGTTCCTTCTTTTTAGGGATTGGGAAAGATGCTCTTTTGCTTCCTTGAGTTGAGCTATAGCCATTTCTAGATCTAGCTTTTCATTTTCAATTACTTTGTTAAGTCTGAATATCTCCATTGTCTTGAATCTTTGCTCAAGCTGTCAAGCTTTATCCTGAGAACCACAAAGCTCTGATACCAATTGTTGGAAATATTAAAGACTAGCCAAGTTTCTGAAAGGGGAGGGGTGAATTAGTAACTTCAAAACTTTTTACTAATTGTAGATCTTAACAATATTCCAGATAACATTTAGATCAATAAGCTAATTGCATGCATGAGTAACATAAAGAATAAAACATTCATAACACTTTGAACATACAGATTTGGTGACCCAGAAACCTTCCAAATAGAAAGTAAAATTGGGGTGGGGATGATACCCACAAAACTTCAATACTGTAGTATAAAGTTGGCCAGTTAAGGCTTACAGTGATCACTTCTGATGATCTTCCCTGTTAGGAGCAATTAGGACTACTAGGTCCACCTTGTTAGAAGATTTACAAACATACAATGAAGTATGCACTTGGTTAAGAGATTTTACAAAAGACTGTTAAGTCTACCCTATTAAAGGATTTCAAGCTGATTCACTGATTCGGATGAAATAGTAGATCTCTTACTTGCAACTGTACTTGTTGATTGAGATTCTTTGATGTACTAATCACCTTCTGTGATAGATATGTCTCTACTACTCCTTATACTATTGTAGCCCTTTGTAATTCACCCATCTCTGCCTTTTTCTCTTTTTCACACATTACTACATTATTGATATGATACAAAACATTGCTTATATATCAATCCAAAATAATTATAAAGTCAGGTGCTAAAATACAAGTCAACATAAGTATTACTGAGTCGGCCCTGATGTAGTTACAAAGTTCCTGCAAACTAACTTGGTGACTTTCTGATACTCGGCATCCACTGCAATACTCAGCATCATCATGCTCTTGGTAGGAGTGGAGACTCAGTCCATACTAACCACTTGGTCATAGTTTTGAACTCAGTATACACTAGAGACACAGTAGATATAGTGTCACTCAGTAGAAACTGAATTCCCTATTTACCATGCTGGCACTCAGTAAACACTGCTCATCTCATCACTCGGTAAGCACTGCGAAGGTTGGTCTGCTCGGTAAACACTGTTCTACTAGATGAGCTTGGTAAGCACATAGAGTCTGAATAAGTGTTGTCACTAATGACAAATATACTTAATGCCAACAACATCTACCTCTATTGAGGAAGAGAAAGCTTTCTGCGCTGATTATAAATGTAAATACTATAGGAATCTCTCCTCTAAGAAATCTCATGCTAAAAATAAAGATTACACTCTCAAGAAAGATTATGTTAATGATGGACCTTTGTCTTGTGATAGTTCCCTTCTATCCCCTACTTCCTCCAATACCCATAAATTTCCTAAAGCTTCCAAGTCTTTCAAATCTTTCACAAATACTTCATCCAAAAAATGTCCTAATACTTTTCATTCGGTTTCTTATATTTGTCCTCAAGGGCTACCTCTTAAAGAAACTCAAGCTAACCTTCACTTGGCTGCAAATATTTTCAATAATGCTAAACCTAAAGAGCCTAAGCCTTTATACGCTATAATGCCTACTTCAGCTAGTCCTTCACCAACTCTTCCAAAGTCTTCCATACAATTACAACATGCTTCCTTGTCCTTAGAGGTGACTCCATGTCAAGAGGACTCTAAAAATGATAATGAAAATAACAAAGACAGATCAAGATCAAGAACCCTCCATGTCATCCAATCCTTTTCATGATGTCTCTTATCTGTTTCATGGTTCTTTTGATCATGCATGCCCTTTCTCATTCATTCCACCATGTCTTAAGTCTTCTCCTAAGCAAGATCAAGATACTACTTACACTGTTGAGCTATTGACAATCAAAATAACCTTACTACACTTACACTTTCCAAAGATGATACTTCCATTAAGGTTATTAAAAATAGTGTTGTTACTTCTAATGTTAAGCCTATTGAAAATCAAGAGAAAAATTATATGCTTATGCTATCCAAAGTTCCTTATCAAGATCAAAGTCTTCCATCTTCTTGTTCTACCACTCCATGTTCGCTTCCACTTTCTACTCTTCCTAAGTCTTTTCAAGCTCCGAACAATCCTATCAAATAATTGTCTCCTATTCAAGATGTTCATGATCCTATTACAAATCCTAATTCTCACTCTAAAGATGCTGATGTCTTTGGTTGTCATATAGATGTTGATGAACTTATTGATTATCTTTTTATATCTTCCTCATCCATCCTTGGACCTCCTCCACCAATACTAAGGGCTTCATGTCTTCCTTCCATCTTGGTCCCTTATGTCCCTTCACTTTCCCCTCCTAACTCCTAAATCGTCATCCATCTTGGGTCCTTATGTCCCTCCATCTCCTATTTTTCCTCAAGATCAACATAGATGCATACCCTTGAATCTTTTTCATCCACCCACCCATCTAAACCAGTCATATCCTCCTTCTTCCACAAGTCCCAAGTCTTTTGGAAGTAACTTGAATGTTCAATACAAGAAAAAGAAGCAATACAAGAATCCATAAAAAAAAGATCACCATGTCTCCTCTAATCGACATGGAGGCATAAAGTCAAAAGAGATATCTAAGAAGAAAACTACAAGACAAGTATGGGTTCCAAAATCTATCATTGAAGATATTCTCTCTAAATCATCAAAAATAAATTAAAATTCTATGGCTATATGGATTCCAAAGTCTCTCTTGAAAGAGTCTGATGTTGAGCAACAAGTGAAGTTGACATTCAAGCTTCCAAATGCTTCTACTTCATCTTCTTCCAAAAACATTCTTCCATTCCATGCACCGAAACCACAACTTATGCTATCCATTCACCATATTCCTTCACATAGTCTTTCATTCACATCTTCTCCATCCTCTCACCACCCTTCAAGGTGTGTGTTGATGTTGATCTTTCCTTCCTTTCCATCTACCCTTTCACAATCCTTCCATTCATTATCCTTCTAGCCTCTATCCTTTTTCCTCATTTGCCTATTTCTCCTATCTTCTAACTTCACTCACTTTACATAAAATCTTATCCTCTATTTTCCTTTCTCTATCAACATCTTTGAGAATATCATTTTGAATCTTTGACATATCATGGTTTATCCTTTCAAGGAGCCTTGTCTAAAAAGCTTGCCTTCCCAAAAAAAAAAAATTTGAAAAATGTGCTTTGGTGGAAACTTAGAAACAGGCTAAAGAGAAATAAATTCATCCTATGGTGAAAACCACTCCCTTGTGGCGCCTTGCATAAGTACCATGATGAAAACCTGGCAATCAGCATCATGCATATTTCTTCTACATATTTCATCTATTCCATCTTCTCTCTTTGATCTTGACAATGTTGACCTATACATGAACAGTTGGCTATCTTGTGAGCTATCTTACGATGATCTTGCTTTCATTATATTTATGTTTAGCATTCATATTTATTTTCCTCCATTCATTCTATCCTTTCGCTATCATTTTCCCCTTTGGTCTTGATATAATAAAAAAGAGTAAAACACGATGCTATGAAGTCTCTTGACATGTCTACTCCTTGTGTGCTAAAATGTTGTCACACTTCTATGAATCCTTACATGCAAGGAAACTCAAGAATGAGCCCTCACAAATCGATCCATAGCTCTCTATGCATGAAGTTGCAAGATTTGTAAAATTGCTCTTAGCTAGAGCTATGAACTCATGACCTTGCTAGTCAACCACACAATGAGAGATTCCAAATCAAAGACAAGGGCAACAATGCCAATATCTCTAATGAAATCTAAATGTATGCAATATAATGCAAGTAAGCTAAGAATGAGAATGAAATCTAGTCTATGGAAATGAAAGTACAATGCAACTAATCTAAGAAAGGAAAGAACAAATGTGACCAATCCCTCTTATTTAGACTATGTGAGATTAATCTATTGCATAAAAGGAAATCTACACTAAGAATGCCATTATCATGCAACTATGAAAGTAAATATGAAATGAGATGCAACAAAGTCTTCAGAGCTTAGATTGCAAGAGTGTCTTCAAAGAGAGCTCCAAATGACCTAGAAAACTTGCAACATAATATTAGCATGAAAACCTAAGATGCAAATGAGGAAGAGAGCTCTCCTTTTATAAGAAATGAGATGAAAATGGACCATTGAGATTAAGAGGTAAAAGACTTAATCAATGGTGGAGAAAAATAAAACCTTGATCCTTGTGCACAAATATCCTCCAATATGAAAATATGAGTTGACTTTAGTGTCCATATGAGACAAAAAGTACTTTTTCTATTTTTATAAAATAAGAATAATGCTTTATTTGTGCAACATAGGATAAGAAAAAAAGTGAGGATTTTTTATTTAAATAAAAGGGGAGGAAATTCTTTTTAATTAAATAAAGGCTTAAGATAAAGTGATTTTATTATTTAATTAAAAGAGATTTTTAATTAATTAAAAGGGAGCATGTTCTCTTAATTAAATAACATTTTTATTTTTTTCTCTTTTAAATTAAATAAGGCTCAAACCTTGGGAAATATTGAATTGATTATGATTTGATCAAAGAAATTGATATAATTGATATTGTTGATATTTAAAAATATTGATTCAAGGATTTGATAAATTACAAAAATGGGGCCCAAAGTTTAGGCGACCATTTTAGGGTGTATACATTTGCCCCTCTTTGACTAATGTGACATCGATTTGGAATCACATGCAGTCAAAGAATGAAGTTGAAATGTGAGATCGATTTGGGATCACATGTAGTCAAAGAATGAAGTTGAAATGTGAGATCGATTTGAGATCACAAACCCAAATGTGTGTTCGACGAATGGGAACACATTAGGACAAGCATAAGCATAAGCTGAAAGACAAGACCAACACCGTGGCTGCTAGGTGCAAATCAAGCTTTAGACAAAACTATTGTCGTCACTGCTAGGCAATAATCAAGTCTGAAAAATAGGAGATAAAAATTGAAAGACAAAATCACCACCGTCGCTGCTAGCTGATAATCAAGTCTAAAAATAAGAATCTCAAGCTTGAGCGAAAGCTCACAAAAAGATAGCTGAATCAAGAAAATCAAGGAATCAATGATTAAAATTCAATAGGTACTGCCCCCTCGAAATTGAAATCGAAATCAGGTAGAGGAGAAGCAGAAAATTGATAAAGATGATCAAATCATAATGAAATCACAATCAAAGATAAATGATAACAAGATAACCATTAGATAGTGAAAACATGCCCCAGTGATGAATTAGAAGAAAAGAAGTGGGGTGAATGAAAGACTAGAAGTTTGAAAGACATGAAAAGGAAAATTTTTTATCAAAGATCGAAGAATTATGCCTCAAAAGGTAAATCAACTGCGTAGAAGAATAAGAAAATTTGGAAACGCGACTCAGATTTCGATTTCAAGTCCGAAAATGGATAGAAAATGATCTGATATGAAAGACCAGAAATGAAAGATATGATCAAGAAGAATCAGCAAATGAGCACAGTTGACCAACTAGTCCGTAGATGATAAAAAGGAGAGCTCTCTCCATATGCAAGATGCAAAAAATAAACTATGATGAACCTAAGAATGCAAGCTACTATGAAAGTGGTTGATTTGAAAGGTTACAACACCTATAGACATCTAATTATCATCATCAAGTGTTATTGGTAGTGTCGTAAGATCATACAATGCACACTAGCATAATTATGTGGATATGAATATGATTTTTATTAGATAGAAATGTGGAAATCCCACCTAGGCATCAAAGACATGGAGGTCAAGATGACTAATGCAGTGAGATTACCTAAGTTTGATATGGTGAGATTATGCTTGTATCAAGACACATGAAAGTCAGGATAACTATAAGCATGCACTCGCAAAACAGTCAAGGATAATACCTTGTCAATCCACAGTGTCAAGTAAGACTAGCATAAATTCTCATGACAGTTAGGGTCAACAAAATATACCCATAAGTAGATAAAGAAAGAAAACATGTTTTCATACCATTAGTCTTCTAGCTATGCATCATCGTAAACTTCTCTGGGAGAGACCACTCATCAAACAAATCCTCATAGACAGCACACAAAGAAAAATAAAGTCAACATATCCCAAGCGAGTTGATTGTCTAAGTGCGTGTGTGTTGGTCATAGAGTTAGACTTTGGTTATCACATCTATCAATGAGAAATATCACATCATACTTAGACTATTGGGTAAGACATTTGATAAGTGTTAAGAAAAACTCTACGCAAGGGTAGTGTTGAAAAATACTGTCGGGTGGTGTTGAAAAACACATGTTGTGAAATGCCCCAAGAGACAAATGTACCTAAAAGACCTATGTTAACAGTTATCCCCCCTAGACAAAGATAAAGACCAATTCTAGACTACGCCAAATAAGGTCAAGACATGATGGAGAAAGGTTCAGTGTCGAGGACGCATGCTAACAAATAGGAGTGCAAAGGCCTCAAGTAGCGCTTGTTTCCAGGTTTTCACCACTTGGAATCTTTTTTTATTTTTTGATTTATTTTTTATTTTTTGTATTTTTGCTACCAAGGTGCCTATTTCCAAGTTTTCACCAAGGCACTTTTTCTATGTTTTTTTTTTAATTTTTTAATTTTTTAAATTTTTTAAAATATTTTTTTCAGGACTTTTTATGCTTTTTAGAATTTTTTTCAGCATCATATATCAATTTTTTTGGTATTTTTTTTCAGAATCATAAAATATGTACAAAGGATGCCCCCAGATAGAAATGGGCATCAAGGATAGAACTTCTTTAGGTGAAAAATTTTGATGGGCTCAAGGAGCTTTTCTCCATCTTCATTTGATAGTAAATATGCACCTATACCAAAAGCTGTTGTAATAATGTATGGTCCAAGCCAATTAGGTTTGAACTTGCCCTTTTGTTCTTTGTTCTATTGATTCTTAGGGTTCTCTCTCAAGACAAGATCACCTATCTAAAATTCCCTAGGGCGAACCTTCTTGTTGAATACTTTGGACATACACTTCTGATATACTCTCATGTGATCAAAAGAAGCCTTACGCTTCTCATCTAGAAGTTCTAGTTCTTGTAACCTCATGGCACGGTAATCCTCATCTGTAATCAAACCTTTGAGAGAGACTCTAAGTGAAGGTATCTCTACTTCTAAAGGCAACACTGCTTCAACGCCATAGGTAAAGAGCAAAAGGAGTAGCTCCTATGAGTGTACAAATGCTAGTTCTATAGGCCCATAGTGCTGGATTGATTTGTAAGTGCCAATCCCTACCATTCTTGTGTATTGTTCTATGAAGGATTTTAAGAATGGTTTTATTAGAGGCTTCTGCTTGTCTGTTTCCCTGTGGAAAATAGATGGAGGACCAATGTTGCTTAATTTTAAACTTCTTGCATAAATGCTTTAGGTACTTGTTCTTGAATTGACCTCCATTATCAGTAATAATCTCAGAAGGCACTCCAAATCGGCAAATAATATGATTCAAAATAAATAGGGAAATTGTTTTGCCTAAGGCAATAGAAAGAGGGACTGCCTCTACCCATTTCGTGAAATAATCAGTAGCTGTGATGATAAACTTATGTCCACCTGATGAGTTGGGGTGAATTTGCCCAATAGGGTCAAAGGCCCAGCGCTGAAATGACCAATGAGAAATAGAAAAAATTAGCTCCCTCCCTAGAGCATGAATCAGGTTTCCATGTTTTTGATATTTCTCACAAGATTTAGAGAAAGCTACTGCATCAGTTTGCATTGTGGGCCAGTAATACCCTACCCTAAGCAACCTTCAGGCCATGGCAAGACCATTAGAGTGTCCACCACAAATGCCCTCATGAATGTCAACTAACGCTTGGTCAAATTCCTCCTTTTCCAAGCACCTAAGAAGTGTCCCATCTAAACCCCTCCTATATAAATCACCAGAGATAAGGGTGTGGCGAGAGGCGTTATGGATGAGGTTTCGGCATTCAAAATGGTTGAAAGTGTCAAGGATGATGCCATCGCATAGATATGAATAGATAGCACCATAAGGGGAAGACTCATGTGTGACAAGGGTACAAATGACATTGCTTTCATATGAGTCAAATATGGGGTGGTGTAGCTCTTCCACTAGGAATTCAAATCTGGATTCATGTTGTTCCAATTGTAGGAGTGAAGCTAATGTAGCCATAGCATCTACAACTTTTTTTTCTGCTCTAGGGATCTGTTGAAATGTCACAAAGGTAAAGTAACGTCTCAATGAATCAACCATCTTTTTGTAAGGTATCAATTTATCATCTTTGGTTTGATACTCCACATTGACTTGGTTGATAATTAATTGTGAATCCCCAGAGACATGCAACTCTATTATGTTCCATTCTATAGCTAGTTTCAATCCATTGGTTAATGCTTCATATTTTGTAATATTGTTTGTACATGGGAATAAAAGTTTGTAGGATTTTGGTATATTGCACCCATGAGGAGAAACAAACAATACTCCCGCATCTGGTCCATTTTGCATGTTGGAACCATCAAAGAACATCTTCCAAGTGTGAGTGGTCATGTATAGAATGTGTTCATCTGGGAACTCTACCTGAATAGGCACACTATCCTTAACTGGAAAATCAGCTAATTGATCAGCAATAGCTTGCCCTTTTATGGCCTTTCTCTCAATGTACTATATATCAAACTCAGATAAAACCATCATCCACTTAGCAAGTCTACCTGTGAGGGAAGCCTTACTAAGCAAGTACTTAAGAGGATCAATTTTTGCAACCAAATGCATAGTATGAGCAAGCATATAGTGTTGCAACTTTTGGGAAGGAAACACTACTGCAAGACAAGACTTCTCAATGTTATTATAATTGATCTCATAAGATATTAGAGTACGACTGATGTAGTATATGGCCCTTTCTTTCCCAGTGTCATCTAATTGAGCCAACAATGCCCCCAAGGAAGACTTTGTTGTTGATAGATTGGTGGGGAAAATGTACCGACCAAATGTGATATTTTAATACCCTCTCTACCTAATAAATGCATCTTAAAAGATATTGATCTTCCATTATCACAGGTATGCAATAATTCTATCTCTATGTTTGAACATGAGCAAATCATTGATGAATTCTTAGAGCAATGTGATTTTGATGGTGAAAATTTAACCATGTGTTGTTCTAATTGCTACAAGAAAGATGACTAGTGCTTATGCCTGAACAACCAAGAGCATATTGTACATGAAGTACAAGATATCTGTGAACCTTGCCATGATAAGGATGAACATGAATAATTCTTCCTTGTACCTAATACTCCATGTCAAATACCAACCCAAGAAGATCAAGGTATGCATTATGTTGGTAACATGTATTGTCACTCTAATTCATTACAAAGATAACATATTTCTTCAAAATGTACTTCTCCACCTAGCATGCACAATGAATGTAATCATGCATGCTCACAACAACCTGTATATCCCTCTTATATTCCACCATATCCATCCTTACCATCTTTATTCCACCCATCCTTCTTATTCCCATCTACTTTATCTCCTTCACACTTCTTACCATATTCATTATCCTATTCACATTGCACTCTACCTTATCCACCAGAGGCAACTTTATTGCCTCATACAACACTTCATAATAAGGTGGTTGGAAATACATATAATATCGAGCTTTCAAGGATCCCTATACAATCTAATGATGTGCTTGAAATTGATAAATCAACATTGGCATGTATTGATGCATATAAGGGATGTGATTTTAGTTTACTTAAATTAGAAGAACAATATAATTTATTGAATTATAATCAACTTTGTTCTTCTTTTATACTTAGTAAATCACAAATGACCACAAATGAGCCCCTACTTCAAATTGCATCAATTTTAATTGTTTGACTCATGAGTATGTGTGTTAATATCAATCATGCACTAAGTAATTTTAAGCCGTATGAATTCCATATTTCACAAACATGCTACCAAATCCTCCAAGATCTATCTTTTATTTTTGTACTTATACATATTGATCTTTGGAGGCCTATGGTTAAAATATGTATTCCTCACATACTTGTTGATTTGGGACCAATAATTGATTAAGTACAATTATAAGGGATTCTATGCATTAATGACCAAACAACATATGTTATAATTGGATGAGCATTATTTGACATTGCTATATCTATTTGTTGTCCTAAGATGACCAAATACACTATGGATGATTTATTTATGTAGCAAGGATCATGGTATTTCTACCTATACATTTTTCATTCTTGGTTCTTGTATCTTCACATAATCATTCATTGATTATACATGCTAATTTCTTGATTCCTTGGATGATTCAAATTCCCTATGCTTTTATATCCTACAGTTAATTTGGGAGTACATCCATTAGATTATTGAAATATTTGATTTATCTATCATTCAAAAAGGCTCACAAAAATGCTAATGATGTGTTACTCTCTATGGGTTACCTAATTTATTTGGTTATCCTAATGATTTTGTGACCTTGTAGCATGAAGTTAAGTTGGGGGGAATCTCTCCAATTTTATGGTGCTCTGATGATTTCCAATCAAGATTCACTAATTATTTTGTTGGTCTTTTTAGAAAAGCGTGGCATGTGACATCTCCACAATTCAAGGTATGTATTCTTATGTTGATTGACATTGATATAAATCATTGTAATCACATTCTTTTGTTTTTATCAAGTGTTTATAATGCTACCTATCATTTGTAAAACTAAAATTACCTACTTAATGATAGAGTTATTGAATGGATGATATTTCTTTACTATTCTTGATATGCTTGGTTTTGAGAATATGGTTACAGGTCTCTTGTTGTGGTGAAATGATCGTAGAACACATACCAGTTGATGATGCTTCTCTACACCAAAATTGTATAACACACTATGTTGGCTTTGTTAACATTGTGTGGGCTTGTTAGCTATCTGGTGCATATCCATTTCATTTGTGCTTTACTATTGGAGATCACAAGAAGATTTTGGCATAAGCTATTCATTACCTTGAGATAAAATTTATTTTCTTTGGTGATTTATCACATGGAGGAAAATATGCATCTTGTTCTATGAGATTCATGATTCATTTTGAGCTACACATCCAGAAAAACTTTGAAGACATTGCAGATCATCACACTCCTTCCTCGAGTTGTGTCTCCTCCTCTCTAAAGTTCTATGGGCACATTGAAGACCATCGTTGGTATTTCACTCTATGACCTTGTCCTTGATAATAAAGGTGTGTTTATTTTAGAAAATGGATATCTCTCATTCTTTACAAGGATTGGATATGTAGCACAACTTCATGCCAGGTGATCCAATTTTCTCACTATTAGAGCACTATGTCATATACGTACCATCATCCTTGTGAGTAGTTCTTTCATCCAGGTGTGCTAGTGTGTTCCAAAGTTATCCAAGAAGATTTCAGATTTAGTGTTGTGAGATACATGGATCAAGGTTGATCTATGAAGTGTTTTCAGTATTTCCAAGTTTGTGGAGATTATTCATAGTCATGATTCCAAGTTCATTATGCAATCAAGTTTCAACAGTGCCTTCTGTAAGGTCATGGACAAAATTTAAGTTTTGGATGGTATCATTTTCCATCATCCATATCAGGATTTCTTGTTCTTTGGTCATTCTATGCAATTATTGAAAAAAAAATGAAAAAAAATAGAAAAAAGAGAAAAAAAAAGAAGAAAAAAGTAATAAAAGATCCAACAATGAAAACTTTCGGGCGTTGTTGGCCAGTTAATATCTGAAAATCAGTTTTTGGTGGATATTACCTGCATAATAAATCCTTAATGGTGAAAAATATTTTTACAACACCATTAAGCCGTGAGTGATTGAAAACTGGCTTGCCAGTAGTCACTTGTTGTTATCAACAATTTAAAAAAAATGAAAAAAAAAATGAAAAATGAAAAAGAAAAAAAATGAAAAAAATATTGAAAAAAAAAAGGAAAAATGTAATAATTGGTGTTCTTGGTTTTTATACTAATCATCCTTTTCAAGAACACTCAATGGATTTTGTGGTTCTTTAGCTCTTGGGACCTCCTATCACTCCCTCTTGAATTTCTTCTTTAGCGTGGTCATCAACACTTTGATCACCTATAGTATGTGCTACCTGCTCAATTGAGGTGTTTTAGTAGAATGCGCTACCCACTATTTGTTCTACATTGCTTTCAATTTGATGGTGGTGGCTCCTACAGTTGCAGTCTCTATTCCAGTTTTTGGTTCCTTCCAGTGGTATACTCCCTGGTGATTTCAGTTCAATGAAGATCTTTTGTGGTGTTGCAGTTTTGGATACCTCTCTTCATTCCTTGTTGATTCATCCATTTTGGAGGTGCTATTTGCTGAGTTGCTCTATGTTCCTGCGTTGGTCTCTCTGAAGATGCATGTTGGTAAAACAATCAAATTTATTTTTCATTATTTTATCTCTTAACTTTATTTATATTACTTATTATGTTAATCATTATGCAACACCCCCTCCCTATCCTCTCTTTATTTCTCAAGGACGGTCAACCTTTAAGTTGGGGGGAGGAATGTCACTCTATTATCTTCCATCCATCGCCCTTACTAAACCCATCATACTATATCCATCATATAATAGCTTGTGTTTTATCTTTCATCTCTCCTATTCACCCATTTAAACTCCTCTTGTGCAAATTGAGATAAATTCCTCCTATATGCAACCTTTTGAACCATGATGCTATAAAAAAATTTGAAAAAAAAAGAAAGAAAAAGAAAATAGAGAAATAACTTATGAAAATTTGAAAGAGATATCCCTATTGAAGAAGAAAAAAATAACAAATCTTGTCATGTGAAGCAAAGAAAAGGGATTTTTGTTCATATATGAGTTATCATGGTTTAGGGTGGAGACAAAGTCTAAAGCCATAGATCCAAGTCCTTTTAATTCAAACCAGAGACCCCCTGATCATAATGATTTCACGAGGGCGTGCAATACGCAAAGTTGGGGGGAATGATGAGAGCAATTTATGTCCCAGATTATACCATATTTTAACCTTCGTCTAAACCTTCACATTCATTTCAATCCCCATTTTCTATTCCATTTTCTCCTTCTATGTTTCATATGATCTAATATTTATGAGTAATATTTAATATAGTTATTAGATAGAATATGTGAATAAATAGATGAAATTGTATTTATCTAACATGTTGATAATATGTTATGGTTCTTCCTGTCGCCCGCTATGCATCTTCCTATAGCTCTTTCACTAATATCAACTTTGAACTAGATACATTTGCTACACATATCATTCACCCTACATGAATACGTGGAGAGGACATTGAAGACTGGTGGAGGATACGATGCAATATGGAACCTTCTTGATATGTACCACTGAATTATACCATGATTTAGCAATGAATGAGGACAATATTGTTCTGTTCGAATGATAGAACTAATTGCCTATTCTTGGCATGGGATATATTTCTATTCTATTGCCATATATTCTACCCGTACCTGCATGAATCACATGGATAGAATACATGCCATTTTCTCTATATTTGTAGTTTGTTACAGCTGAACCTTCTTCAAAAGTATGGCTCAAAAATGGCAGATGAAGATAATATTGTTTTCTGAACTGATACAACAAAATTGTCTATTCTTTGCAAAGCTGCAGATTTTTGTTATAGATTCTCTATGTAATAGCCATTCTTTAGATGGCATGTATATTGGAGTAGTTAATAAGTTGTTAAGGCTGCGTTAAGATATAGTGTTGGGGAGGTACAGTCATATATATACATGCAATCCTGTAGAACACACAACATTGTACAAAAGATTGTTATTATTATTCTGAAATATAAGTTCCATATTTGCATGAGTACAGAGACTTAAGACTACTACTTTGTTTCATCGCCAGGGTGCTGAGGAGGAAGGGCCCACTCCAGAGGGGGGGGTGAATCAGTTAACCACAAAAATATTACCACAGATCCCTTAGATGTCTTAATAATTCATTTACTGCTGTCACTCGGTAATCATATAGAGAAATGCTGAAACTCGGTTATTGCAGTGAGTATTAATTATAACTGTTCTTAAGTATTCATCAGTGATTAACATGCATGCATAATGAAAATAACATGAACACAAGAGACACCAGATTTAACGTGGAAACCCAATATGGGAAAAACCACCAATGTAACTAGTTACTATTTTTCACTCTTTTAAAGTGAGCCCTATTAGGAGCCAACCCAGTTAAAGGTTACAAAACACACTGTTAGGTGTGACCTTGTTAGAGGATTTAATCACCCTATTAGGAGTGGCCTTGTAAGAGGTCTTTGAAACAATTCAATAGAACTGTCACCTTGTTAGAAGATTTACAAAATGGCTGTTAAACCAACTCTGTTAAGAGATTTTGAAATCACTGCTACAATGGTGAGAAAGTAACAATGAAGTGACTTGAATAATGATGCAACTAAATTGCTGATTACAGATCTTTGTTCTGCTTTACTAGATCCTTCCTGATCAAATATATATCTACTGCTCCTCAAGGATATCTAACCATCCTTCAAAATTCGCTCACGCTTTCCTTCTTTTCCACTTGCACACATTTAATTCACAACTTGACCTTCTATATATACCATTCAGATTGTCAAGTCGGCACTAATAATCATTAACACTCATTACAACAGTCAGCTAAATAAACAAACAAAGTTCTTTATTGGGCTGACCTTGCTCGGTAAACACTAATCCTCAAAAGATTTCCTTCGGTGACTGAGTGAACTTGGTAAACACTGTGAATTCTGCAACATCCTTTGAAGACCGAGAGATCTCGGTAATCACCGAGAATCGCTTAGCTAATCAACTGAGCTCGGTAATCACTAGGAACTGCTTTGCTAACCAACTGAGCATGATAAATGATATGACATTTGTGTGACATCAAAGAAAACACACAATTAATCCAACAATCTTCTTCAGACAATTGTATCCAACAATACCTAGTTGTTGCAAGAGGATCCTCAATGAGAATAGTCCAATCCATGCAACAAGAGTAACACAATAGAAACCAAAACAAGGAATAGAGTGAATGCTAGATCTAATGTTCACATTGTCACAATTTCAATTACAATTTGCCAAAAATTTACAGGCTTATAGAAATAGCATATAGGCCTAATTACATATATTAACTAGATTATGCTTTATGTAGATCTCTAAAATTATCCTCACTCCCAAATGAACTAACTTAAGGAATGATTACAACAATATATATATGTTTTCAAAACATCTAGTTCAACCAAGAAGAATCGCAATCCCCAAGGTACGAAAACATAATGTGTAGATAGTTTAGGACCTAAATCTTGAATAATGCCTCCACCATTGATGCAGGAACATCTTGGGTCCTTGGCAATCCTATGTCACCAAAAAGATATTTGAATTTTTCATTATTTCTCAATTCCTTCTTTGATCAAGTTGGTTCGGTGTTTCTCGATTTCCTTTGTTTACCAGTGTTGCTTGGTTATCTCTCTGGTGCTCAGTGAATTTCTTTGGCACTCGGTGATGCTTGTCTGGTGCTCGATTATCCTTCCTTATTGAGTTGTTTATTTTGGATTTCTGTTAAGGTTGACTCTTGTAATTAATTTTGGTCATGAATTTAATGTTGGTATCTATCATTGGGAAGTGTGTGGACCTAGATTTGGTCATTCCTTTCATTGATAGTGGATCTGAAGGCCAACTTGTTCGCTAGCCTCTTATATAAATATAGTTGTTTGGTTAGAGTTTAGGGAGTCAATTTTGGATTGGAGATAGAAGCTAGAAGATTAGAGATTATTGACAGATCCTCGCATGTTTTAGGACTTATATACTTGATTGTAATATTTGGCTTGAATCATGAAGGCCTTATAGCCCAACATGTATGAATTAATTTGAAGATAATATATGAAAGATATCATGCATTCTCTCTCTCACTTCTTGTGTTGTTTCTTCCGCATGATGTTCTACATGGTGGATCTAGTTAGGATGTGTCTTTGGCCCCTCTTCCCATCCACCTTTGCGTTAGGTGGTATTGTTATACATTGAATTTTCACCCTTAGTTCAAGCTCTCGTAGTCTTGATAACTTAGTATAACAAGGGAATCATCTCAAGGTTGTGGGACCTTTTGTTAACTGAGATGAGACCTCCAGATTCTAGGCTGGTTCCTCTTGGATAGTCACCCAGATTTGCTCTTAACATGAAATGTAAACTTTTGAGGGAAAGGGATAGAAGGAATGCATGAAAGGAAAAGACTGAAAGCAAATCTATCCTACTAGGTGATGCACCGAACTTGGGTTTGGATCTCAGTATAGAGGAATGAGACCAATGGAGGAATCAGGTCTAATAAGTCACCACTCACTAGATAGGTTTGCATAAGTATTTCATAGGAAGGCTTGAACAAAAAAACTCAACCTATGACCTGCAAACAGACATCCTTTTCTGCAACTAGGTGTAGGAATGAGACAAGCCTGCTAGGGGTTGTAGTATACCCACAAAACACCTAAATCAGATTAGACACAGGAAACACACAAAATTACAGAAAATGAGAGGGACTAGGAACCCCAATTTCTATTGAAAACATGCATAAACTTCAATCCAATAAGAGACAAGCCAAACAAGAAGGTATGAGGACAAGAAAAATGTCACAGAATGCTTTGCAATATTTGTATTATCAATGAGAACTTACAAGATGTGGAAAAACAAAGAGCAGGAAGAAATGCTACAGATGATTTTCCCAGAAAAGTGACTTTCTTTTTTTACAAAATGCGAATTCTAAGCACTACTGGCTCCAAAAAAATAATATATACATCCTTCAACTACACGCAGGTAGGAGTCTCAAAAACTAACCGGGGTTACCAGATTTACAATATAATAATCAACCCTAAGCCAGTCGTGTCTGATCATAAATGTGCTCTATAAATATCTCAACCAATCAAGTATCTTCTTTGCATGCCCACGCCTGCATGCCCACGCCTGAATTTCATCATCCCCTCATAACTGTGCGCGTCTTGCAACATCAATTCCTCAGCTACCTGTAGTTGCCAATGTTCACCTTGGAAGAAAGTCTACCAAAACAGGCTACATCTATTTGACAAAGCAATGGTCACATGATCGCATGGGCCGAAAGGCCTTCATGTGATCATGTGACAAGTTTGAAAACTGTCGCTCTTCACCACAAAATGACACCTCGGGCCCACAAAATCTGCCATTTGTCAAGCTTCACCGATCGCTAGCCACCCACTGCAGACTGGACACGTCACCAAACCACAAGCCCACCGAAGCCCTGTTGACCACCAGGGGCTTGTCACATGATCGCATGTGGCCAAGAAGGCCCATGCGATCATGCAACCAACTATGTGATGCCAACAGATGACCGTTGGCCGCTAGGGTTGACTGCTTGTCTTGACTGCCGATCCCTTGCATCAACGGTTGTCGTATGATCTCATGGGATCGAAAGATCCCATGTGATCATGCGATAGCCATCGGATCTTCCGCACTAGCACGACCTTAGGCACTGGGACCCGCCTGATCGGAGTTGCGTGCTTAGGGTGGAAAACACAGACGGTGTCAAAAACACACAGGGTTTTCGAGTAAAGGTCGAAAACACACCAAATTTTCAGAGCTGAGAGGTTGAAAACACACCAAACTTTCAGACCAAAATGCAGAAACATCTTGAGCCTGCAGAGAGGAAGTTGAAAACACACTGGGTTTTCGACACTTGAGCATTTCACTGGAAAATAAGACTATGGCCGAAAATGAACGAGAGGAAAATCTGGGCAACAGGTATCAGAGTGAGGTGAGATCTGGATCTAGGTTTGTGAATCTAGGTTTGAAGGTTCCTTCTTGTGAAGCACTAGCTGAATTGTTGTGGGGTAGTAGATTGCGATATGGCCTGCAATTGTAGAGGGTTTTCAAGATGGTTTATGGGAGGTGAGACGAAGATCCAAGATAGGAAAACATGTTGAGACAACTTGCTGCTAGATTAGAAGCTTTTGAAATAGCCTAGAGAAGAGGAAGACATCTTGAAGATGTTAGTGATGATGAAATTGAAGAGGAACAAGGTGATGTAGAACATGCACCTAAGATGGATCAGGGTGAGGAAAGATTATTGAAGGCTTTGACAAATATGAAGTTTACACCACCCTTTAATCCTCAGTATAGTGGAAAATTGGATTCTAATGAATTGACGAACTGGATCACCAAGATGGAGAATTACTTTGAGTATGATAATGTACCTAAGGAAAAAAAGGTGAAGATTGCAAGCACAAATTTGAAAATTCATGCATTCTTATGGTGGGAACATCTGTAGTTAGACAGAAAGAGGAAGGGAAAAGACAAAATCAAGTTATGGAATAAAATAGTGAATAAATTGAAAGGAAAGTTCTTACCTTGTGGTTATCAAATTAACCTAGTTAGGTGAATGCAAAGTTTGAGGTAGAAAGATAGCTTGGTAATAGAATATACTGAAGAATTCTATAGATTAGATATCAGATCTAGACATGATGAAGATGATGTGGAAAAAATTTCTAGATATTTGAATGGTTTGAGAGTTTCCATCCAAGAAGAAATCAGTTTGGTCATGTTGGAGAACATTGAAGAGGCTTATCAATTTGCATTGAAAGCTGAGGAGAAATTGAACAAGAGACATGAGAAAAGACAAAGAGGTAGAGGTGGTAGATTCCCTAGTGGAAGAGGTAGATCTCATGGTGAAAATAGTAGATTTGAACCTAAAAAGATAAGTCTAGATAAAGGCAAGATCGAGTGGAAAGGTGAAATTTTGTCTAGAGGCAGAGGTAGTAACTATCGAGGTGGTTATAACAAAGGTGGTTTTTGAGGAGCTTGTTACAATTGTCGAGGAGAAGGACATAGATCTTTTGACTGTACACATGCAAGTAAGAAGGCTAGTAGTAGTAGAAATGCTTTGGTGCAAGAAGAGTCACTGAATGAACCTGTGAAGGAAAATAACTTGATGGTAAGGAGAGCACTTTGGAGTGAAGGAAATAAGGAAGATCTAGTAAGAAAAAGTTTTTTCAAGACCAGATGTAGAGTTTCTGATGAAGTTTGCAAGGTTATCATTGACAGTGGTAGCTCAAAGAATCTAGCATCCGAGGAAATGGTTACAAAGTTATAGTTGAAAAGGTTGGAACATTCGAAACCCCATTATATTTCATGGATCAAGGATGAACATACACTCTTGGTAAGTGAACAATGTTATGTGAATTTGAAAATTGGAAAGTACTATGATAAGGTGTTGTGTGATATCATGCCTATGGATTGTTGTCATATTTTGTTGGTTAGACCTTGGAAATATGATAGACATGCTATATATGATGGAAGATTGCATAAATATACCATTTGGGCTAATGGAAGAAGACAGATCTTATTACCTTTGATTGAAGAACCTGTTAGTAATGTTTTCACATCTATGAAATTTTTCTTGATGGAAGTAAGAAATTTTGTTAAGGATTTAAAGAAGAATGATGTATGTTTTTTTGTGATTCCTAACAAACCCAGTAAGAAAATAGAGGATAGTATTCTTGAGGAGATTGATAAGTTACTCACCGAGTATAGTGAAATCATTTCTAATAATGTACCTGATGGTTTTCCACTAAAGAGAAGTATTGATCATTGCATGGATCTAATCCCTAGAGCTAGTTTACCAAATAAGGAACTACATCAGTTGACACCTACCGAGAATCAAGAATTAAACTAACACATTCAAGAGTTGTTGTAGAAAGGTTTAACCAGAGAAATTTTGAGTCCTTGTGTAGTACCTATTGTATTGGCACCTAAGAAGAATGGATAATGGCTCATGTGCATCGATTCTAGAGAAATCAACAAGATAACAATGAAATATAGGTTTCCTATATGGAGAATGGATGATATAATGGATAGTTTGACTAGGGAAAATTATTTTACAAAAAATGATTTGAAAAGTGGGTATCATCGTATCAGAATCAAAGAAGGTGATGAGTAGAAGATTCCTTTCAAGAAAAAAGAAGGTTTGTATGAGTGGTTGGTTATGCATTTTGGTTTAACTAATGCACCAAGTACTTTTATGAGATTGATGAATGAAGTTTTGAAGAAATTCTTTGGTAAGTTTATGATTGTATACCTAGATGATATTCTAATATTCAGTAAGACCAGAGAAGAACATTTGTTGCATGTTAGACAAGTACTATAGAAATTGAAAGAGGAAAGGTTACTGATAAATCTGAAAAAGTGTTAATTCGTGAAAGATGAGATTGTGTATTTGGGATTTTTTATTTCAATTGATGGTTTGAAGATGGATCCTGAAAATGTTGAAGCTATTTTGAATTGGCCTACATCTGAGAGTGCTAGTGAGGTAAGATCATTTCATTCTTTGGAAAGTTTTTACCGAAAGTTCATTAGGAATTTCAATTCAATTTGTAATGCTAAGACTGAGACTATGAGAGGAGATAAAAGAGAATTCAAGTGGACACATGGAGCTGATAAAAGTTTTAAGACTTTGAAGCATAAGGTTGTTGAATTTCTTGTGTTAGCATTGCCTGATTTCAATAAGGTATTTCAAGTGGAATTTGATGCAAGTGGAAGTGCAATAGGAGCTGTGTTGAGTCAAGAAGGTAAACTTGTTGCTTTCTTTAGTGAAAAGTTAAATGATGCAAGAATGAAATATTCTATGTATAATCAAGAACTCTATGCTATTGTTCAAGCACTGAAGAAATGGAGACATTATTTGATATCGAGTGAATTTGTATTGTATACCGATCATAAAGCTTGACAGTATTCAGGTAGTCAGAATAAGTTTAATCAGAGACGTATGAAATGAGTTGAGTATTTGCAGAGTTATACATTTGTGATAAAGCATAAGAGTGGAGTCACTAACTGAGTTGTTGATGCATTGATTAGAAGAAGATCTTTGATGATCGAGATGAGAATTGAAGTTCTTAGATTTGATGACATGAGAGATTTGTATGAAACTGATCCTAATTTTTCTGAGTCATGGAGAAAGTATAGAGCACCTATTCAAGATTAACCGAGTACAAAATGAGAGGAATATTTCATTCAAGAAGATATGTTGTTTAAAGGTATTCAGTTGTGTATACCGAGAGGACCAATGAGAACTAATTTGATATACGAGAAACATAGTAGTGGTTTGGCTGGACATTTTGGTATTGATAAAACATTGAATTTTTTTAAGGAGAAATACTTTTGGCCACAGTTGTATAGAGATGTTTAGAAATTTGTGAAAAGTTGTTGAATTTTTTGAGTTACAAAATGAATAAGTCAAAATACTTGATTGTATACACCAATTTTTGTTCTTGAGAAACCTTGGATTGATATCAGTATGGAATTTGTTCTTGGCTTACCAAAGATAGTAAGAGGTAATGATTATATATTTATTGTTGTGGATAGATTTTCTAAGATGGCACATTTTATACCTTGTAGAAAGACATCAGATGTAGTACATATAGAAGATCTTTTCTTTAAGAAGATTGTCAAATTGCATGGATTACCAAGGAGTATTATCTCTGACCAAGACAGTAAATTTGTTGGATACTTTTGAAAAAATCTTTGGACAAAGTTTGGCACTGAGTTGAAATATAGTTCTACATTTCATTCAAAAACTGATGGACAGACATAAGTTGTGAATAGAAGTTTGGGTAATTTGTTGAGATGTTTATTTGGAGACACACCGAGTAATTGGGATTTTGTGTTGGCACAAGAACAGTTTGCATACAATAATTCAGTGAATAGGAGTACTAGAAAGACACCTTTTGAGATTGTAAATGGATTACAACTGAGAGGTATATCACATTTGAGAGACATTGTTGATGAAAAAAAGAGAATGTTGAAGGAGTAAAATTTACTGAGTATATGAAGACATTGCATGAAGATGTGAAATATAAGTTGGAGAAAAGTAATAAAAAATAAAAAGACAGAGCTGATAGACCAAGAAGACATAACACTTTTGTAGTTGGTGATGAAGTAATGGTTCATTTGAAGAAAGGTACATTTCATGTTGGAACATATGGGAAGCTGAAAAATGAAGAAGTTTGGGCCTTGCAAGATTTTGAAGAGATTTGACAGTGGAAATGTATATGAGATTGAGTTACCTGATGACATGGATATATCACCTATTTTCAACATTCCTGATTTATATGAGTATCATGAGTTAGATGAAGAAATAACAGTAACAAATGATTATCCTAAGAAATAGACAAAAGAAGTTGAGCATATTTTGGAGCAAAGAATTGGTAGAAGTACAAGAGGAAAATAGTATATGGAATATCTGGTAAAGTAGAAGAATAGACCAATTGAAGATAGTTCATGGATTTCATAGTTTGAATTGGATGGAGCTCAGATTGTACCTACTGAAAGATTTAGAGAATCATTTCCAAATAACTCTAGGTGTTTGATGTAGGAGCATCTCCAGTCCTTGGCAATTTCGTGTCACCAAAAAGATGTTTGAAGTTTTCAGTGTTTCTTGGTTCCTTCTTTGACCGAGTTGGTTCTGTGTTGCTCAGTTTCCTTTTCTTACCGGTGTTGGTCGGTTATCTCTCTGGCACTCGGTGAATTTCCCTAGTGCTCGGTGATGCTTATTTGGCACTCGGTTATCATTTCTTACTGAGTTGTTTATTTTGGATTTCTGTTGAGGTTGACTCTTGCAATTAATTTTAGTCATGGATTTAATGTTGGTATCTATCATTGGGAAGCATGTAGACCCAGATCTAGTCATTCCTTTTGTTGATGGTGGATCTGAAGGCTAACTTGTTCAACATCCTCTTGTATAAATATAGTTGCTTGGTTAGAGTTTAGGGAGTCAGATTTGGATTGGAGATAGAAGCTAGAAGATTAGAGATTGTTGAGATATCCTCGCATGTTTGAGGAATTCTCTACTTGATTGTAATATTTGGCCTGAACTGGGAAGGCCTTATAGCCCGACATGTATGAATCAATTTGAAGATAATATATGAAAGATATTGTCATTTTCTCTCACTTCTTGTGTTGTTGCTTATGCATTTTGTTCTACAAGGTGGATCTAGTTAGGGTGTGCCTTTGGCCCCTCTCCTCGTCCACCTTTGCATCAACCAATCATTGGAATGAAGCATGAGCCAAAAGGGAGGTTTTCCAAGAGCCCAAAAACATTGAACAATGATCAAAATAGGATAAAAAAACAAGGAAAAGGTTTGCATGATTAAAAATGACAACAAGCTAAGAAATGTGAAGAGCAAAATAGGTCCGAGCCACAATCAAAGAGATATCCTCCAAGAAGAAATGGATCAAGATGAAAACCCAAATGAAGATCAACCACAATGCCAAAAATGTGTCATAAGGTCCACAAGGGAAAGTGAGGAAACATAGAGGAACATTGCAACAAACATAGAAACTAGCTAAATAGGAACTAACTGAAAGCAATTTTTTTTTTGATGCAATATTTCCAAGAACCAAGGATGCCCCTACATCAGACACACATGGTGAGAAAATATGTTCCATGAGGAGATCTCATGAATGTCTGATAGGACTCAAGATGTAAATCCCAAGCTCATTCTTGATCCAAATATCTTCCTTGTCTATATCTCTCTTCCTCTTCACCTCCTTTCTTTTTTTTCCAGATCCTTCAATTTATCCTTCTCTTCACCTTATTTCTTCACCTCATATCTACATATGATAGTAAGGGACATTTACCAATACTTTCTTTCTTCTTCTCATCTAAGTTTCCTCTTCCACAAGACCCCATCTTATCTACAATCAAAATCTTTTGCCGCATAACTCTACCTCTATTACCATTTCATACCATCTTGTTTTTGGATATACCTACAAGATCCTTCTTCAAATCCATGTCACCCTCAATTTTATTCTCTACAATCTACTTCTTAGCATAGAAAATCTTCATAAGACTCATGTTACTTACTCCCTTAAAGGAAGCCAAAGTAAACTTCTTCCCATACTTCTCTATAGTAACTAGGTTCCTTCTACAATCATAGATATCTTATCTATCAAACTTTCAAGGTCTTCCCAATAGAGCATGAAAAGAAATCATAGACAAGACATCACAAAAGACTTCATCTCTGAAAGGGCCAATATTAAAGTTCACCAAGAACTTCTCTATCACATGTATTATATGATCATCTTACAACCAACTTATATTGTAAGGATAAGGATGTTGAATTCTCTTCAAAAATGGTTTATGTACCATACATTTAGATACCAATTTATCAGTACTTCCACTATCTACAATAACCTTACAACACTTAACCCCTAATTTTCATATAGTTTGGAAAAGATTCCCCCTTTGTGTAGTTTTGGTCTCCTCTCTTCTATACTCCATAGAAACTCTCCTAAGCATAAGCGATTATCCTAGTTATGGTTCTATCATACTCTCATCTAGTGTTCCATTTACCTACTCCTTATGTGCCATAAGTTTATTTTTACCAATTCCTTTACTAGATCCCTCATAACATTAATAATATATATGAGTTTCTCCACACTTGAAACATTTACCTAGGAATTCCTTTCTTCCACTTCCACTTCTTTATGCCTTCTGACCTAGTTCTTTACTCCACTTAGATCTTGATTCTTCTCTATTTGTCTTCTTCTCCTTGCGTCTACCCATCTTCTTCTCTCTTCCCCTAGTTTTATTCTATTTTTTGCTCTTTATTTTATCTTCTACCTTAAGAGAATATTGGTAAGCATCCTCTACTGTGGAAATTTTTGGCATACCCATCTTAGCTTGAATGTTAAATATAAGGCCATTTATAGATCTATCCACATTCTACCTAGTTATTTCTTAGTTTCCATATTTGATTGTCATCTTGTAAAATTCCTTAGTATACTTCTACACACTCATGTCCTTTTGATTTAAATTCTTTAACTTCTTGAAAAAATCCAACTCATAGTTTTGCATAATGAATTTAGTGTTAAGTCTTGTAACCATCTGACATCTCCACTAGGTGATTTTCATTTCACCATTTTCCTCTTTGTCCTTCTGCAACTCTTTCCACCATAAATCAGAATGTCCTTTCCACTTAGTTTGAGCTAACCTAACATTAAGAGACTTAACAACAAGGTATTTATGCCTTTTTTTTAAAGGGAAATAAAATGTATTTCTATAAATAAATATACTACCATCACTATAAACTATCCACTAATGTTCATTCAAGTTAGTTTTCCATATATGCATTTATATTTCAAATTTTATTTTAGCTAATACATCATTCTGAAAAATAATACATCTATCCCTTTTCTTTCCTTTACAAGAGTCCAATGCAAATTAAATTACATGGAAACATCATTTTACATAAGAGTCAAACAAAAGATAATATATTCTAACTTAATTCTTTTCTTTTTTCTAAGGAATATAAAACCAAAAAATTTTAGGATCCAAGAACTCATTTGACATTATCTTCATCTTGCATCCAAGCTAAAAACTTGCAAATATAAAAAAAAATATTTCAACATGATCATGGAGGCTCACCTCCTAGCCAAGGCCTTTACAAGGCCACCCCCGAGCTAGGGGAAACAAGGTAAGATGAGTGAAAAACATACACATACACATAAACTAAACATGAACAACATGAATTTACAAAATATACTCTCAGTACCATGGTTTTCACAAAGGATCTCATTAGATCCAAAAATGGGTGAAGGTGGAAATAAACCATTGGAGAAACCATACTTGAACAAAAAAAAAAATCTTTCCTTTTTCATAATATGCCTTCACAAGGCTCACCTCATAACCAACTTTCTCATCTAATAAAGCACAAATCAACTTCCCTTATGGCCCCCAACATGAAGAACAAAAGTAGGC
The DNA here is from genome assembly GCA_027943335.1 of Chamaecyparis obtusa. Taxonomy (NCBI): domain Eukaryota; kingdom Viridiplantae; phylum Streptophyta; class Pinopsida; order Cupressales; family Cupressaceae; genus Chamaecyparis; species Chamaecyparis obtusa. Next base: position 1,372,535 of record BSBK01003945.1, on the reverse strand, counting down.
AACATGGATGCCCATACATCCATGCTTCTATTCCTTTCCTCCAAGAGCAAGGGCTCTACACAAATGGAAAATTCCCAACTAACCCCTTCACCCTCAAGACTCTCAAACCCTCCCAAGGATGAGTATAGTCTTGCACTCCCAAAACACTCATAAAAAAACCAAATAAAGAAACAAGAAAACTTCATGAAACAACTTGAAATCATCATAACACACTTACAACAACAATTTACAAAACTAAAACAATTACATAAGGCAAAGCTTTTTCATGATAGGTGCACTAACCTTCCTCCAAGAAAATATGGAAAGTTGAATTTGATGAAGAGATCAATTCCCTTCCTAGCTTTATTCTTCTCTCATAACTCTATCTCCTAATCTCTCTCTAAGCTTGTGGACTCTACCAAGATGCAATTTCTAAAAAACCAAATGCAAGAAGAAGTGTTTCTCTTTTTTCCTCCCATTTTGCTAATAGAAAACATTCTTCCCATCTCTACCCCATCCTAATGAGAAGTAGATTTCTTAGTCATTGTTTACATACCACTTATCCCTAAGTTGGGAATGAGAGGAAAACCAAGAAATGGGGAGAATGACTAATCTTGAATCCATACCCCAATTTCGTCACTCCCAAAGACGACTCTCTTTAAGAGGTCATTTGGAAGTTTTGGGTGTTGTAATAGGTAAATGTTGACCCCCAAACCTATGTACATGCATTGGGATAGCTAAAAATAACCTTAACCACTCCCTAGGGCTCATTTTAACCTCTCTAAAACCCATGTGAAGTTAACTCACGGAAATGGGAAATGATGTGACTCATGCCTTGGTTTCCTAATCAAGTAACCACATCTAGGGACTCACAAGGTGAACTAAGGGTAGTGTTAAGTATAACCATTCCACTTAGGCATGCTAACACATAAGCACAAGTGTCAAGTGACACAACAAAAGGAACACATCACTCCACTTAAATTCAAACATGTCATGCCAAATGGATGATCAAAATTACATTTAACACATTATTTCATCCAATTATGTACACATATACACTTATAAATTAACATACACTCATACATCACATTTACAAATTAAAAACACATAAAAATGAGGTTATTCTCTTCATATATTCGACCTTGGCCTTTTACCATTTTCACATTGATCCATCCTTATTTCCTCACATTTAAAACCATGGCCATAATCCTAGACACTCGATCAAACTATCAGTATCTCATGAAAACACCACATATAAAATCATATAGGAAGAAAAGCAAGATCCATAATAACATTCAAATACATATACATTGATAAACTGCATTTCACAATTTCAACATATACATAAACCATATTGTATTCTATTTCCATAAGCATCGCATGTAAGTTTAGTTTCAACTTTCACAAGTAACCCTAAATCAAATGTAGAATCAATTCATTAGGAAATTAACATCTTAACCATCTCAATTCCTATTCCATAAGATAACATAAATCAAAATGCAAAATTCAAAATTCAATTATCTTTTTATATCATAAAATCAAGATGAATCTAACATAAGCATATAAAGGTACGTCTAACATCATCATCCATATAATCGTGTATAATCATCGCATATTGTCCAATGATATGAAGTCACTAAAAAAATAAGTCTAATATTCTAAAATAGTATATCATCAAGATAGTATAAGTGTGAAAATATCAGCCGAGCTAAGATGGGTCAGGGTAGGACCTCAACAAAAGTGTTGAGAAACATTGTTTGATAGGTTCGATGTTAAGTAAAATCCAACCAAGTATTCGAAAACATTGTTAATAAAAGTGTTGAAAACACTAGTTTGATGTCCATTATAGGTAGGTGGTGTTAAGAAATGTCATTGTTCATGATAGTGATAGTGATTGTCTCATGTGAGTGTTAAGAAACACTATTTTATGTTAGTGGCAAACTTCCCTAGACAATGACCTAGGTTAACCAAGTTTGGTCGATCAACCCATGACTGACAGGATTGAATTGACTATTGGAACTACTAGGAGAGATGCCCCTAGTGAGGTACAATCATCCTAGAACTTAGGTATAGAAAAACTCCAAGAAAGGAAGATAATGCATTTTAATGATTATGTCCAGTTTAGTGGTGTCACAAAAGTGCCCAAGGATATCTACAAGTTAAATTTCAAAGAGCCAAATGGTCTAGCATTGTATGGATAGATGAAGAATTGATCATAAGTGATACCTATTTATCAGGTTTTTTCCAAGGTGCTTTTTTTTTTTTTAATTCTTTTTTTTCAAGGTGCCCGTTTGCAAGGTTTTTACCAAGATGATCATTTTTAGGACTTTTTCCAATGTTTTTGGATTTTCTACTTTTCGACAAGTTTTTCTTTTCTCCAGGATCAAATTTTCACTATTTTTGTATTTCTTCAAGATCAATTTTTGATGTACAAGTGTTGCCTCAAGAATGTTAAGCATAAAACCATTTTTGATGGAGAGTGTTGATTGGATCTAATAAGACATCTCCCTCAAGTGTAACCATCTAATAGGCACTTGATCCATAGGAAGTTGTGATAACAAAGGGACCCAACTAGTTAGGTTCATATTTTCCTTTTTTCTCTTGATGTCGTTGGCTATTTGAATTTTCTATTAAAATGGGTCTCATACCTGAAATGTTCTCAGTTTCACTTTCTTATTGTACCCTCTAGACATTTTTTCTAATATATTTTGAGATGGTCAAATGCCTGTTGTCTGTGCTCATCTAAAAATTCTAGTTTTAATAGATGTGAGATTCTATAATCATTAAAAGTGACTATATTTTTCAATGAAACCCTCAGTGAAAAAATCTCAACTTCAATTGGTAACACTACCTCTAATCCATAGACAAGTGTGAAAGAGTTTCTCCTATTGGTATTCTGATGCTAGTGCGATATGCCCATAGTATTGGATTGATTTGTAAGTTCCAATCTCTTCCTAATTTTCTTATTGTTTTATGTAAGATCTTTAGGGTTATCATGTTTGATGCCTCAACCTATATGTTACCTTGAGAGTAATAGATCAAGGAACAATGTTGTGTGATTCTGAAGTGTAGATGTAGGTCATCCATATATTTTTTTGAATTTCCCCCCATTGAAAATTATAATTGATGAGGGTACCCCATACCTAGAGATGATGTAGTTGAGGATAAACATTGAGACTTTTTTCCTATAGAAGTGGCCAAGGGAACTACTTCAATCCTTTTTTTGAAATACTCATTGGGCGTGATAATATATGTATGTCTATTGGATGAATATGGATAATTGTTTCCTACTAGATCAAAGGCCCACTGTTGAAATGGTCTATGTGTGATAAATGGAATTAATTCCCTGGCTAAAAAATGTACCATATTTTCATGGACTTGACAGTTCTTTCATGTCTTGGCATAATGAATAACATCTTTCTCCATTGCGAGCCAATAGTATCCCAGTCTTAGAAGTTTCTTTTCTAATAAAAAGTGTTTGAGTGAGACCCACACACACCTTCATGGACCTCCTTTAATGTGTGATTTGACTCTTCATATTATAAAAATATAAGTAATGTTCCATCAAGAGAACATTTATACAAGTCATTTACAATGATTAAATAATGAGATGTTTCTCTTATTAGGCATATTTTCTCATTTTTTGAATAATTTTCAGGAAAAGTTTGGTCTTTGAGATTTGAATAAATATGGTCATAACAAGATGGTATTTTAGGTTTAATATAACTTACAATTTAACACTCTATAGAAAGTTTCAATTCGCTAACCAAGGATTCATATTATGCAATGTTTTTTGTATAATAAAATATCATTTGTAATCCTTTGGTATCCTATATCCTTGAGGTGAAATGAATATGCATCCATCTCATGACCCTTGTTGTGTAAAATATCTATCAAAATATATCTTCCATGGCTGTTCAGTAAGATGCATGATTTCTTCAATATCAAACTCACTCAGTATCAAGACCCATTTTGTTAATCTTCTTGTCAATGTTTTTTTATTTAAAAAATACTTGAGTGGATCTATTTTTTCAATTAGCTTCACCTTATGTGATAGCATATAGTTTCTAATCTTTTTGGATGAAAACACAACTACTAAACATACCTTCTCAATTTTTGAATAATTTAGCTTGTATGAGACCAATGTTTTGTTGATGTAGTATATTTCTCTTTATTTGTTAGTTTCATCTTCTAGTTCTATCAACACCCATAGCGATGTATCCATTGTTGATATGTATAAGAAGAGTTGTTTTCCTTGAATCATAGCCATTAGAATTGGAGGATTTTCTAAATATTGTTTTACTTGAGAAAATTTCTTCTCACATTTCTTGTCCATTATAAATTTAAGTCCTTTATGCATCATCTTGGTTAATGATTGAGCTTTGTCTGCTAATTAAAATATGATTCTCCTGATAGATTGCAGTTTTCCTTGGAGTGACCTCATTTGACTAATATTACTTGGAGGTTGTATTTCTAGAATTACTTTCACTTTAGCTAGATCAACCTCAATGTCTTTTGTTGAAACTATAAAGCCTAGAAACTTACCAAATGACACTCCAAAGGAACACTTTTTAGGATTTGACCTAAGTTGAAATTGCTCCACTCTATCAAATATTTTCCTTAGGTCTTCAATGTGGGTTGTTCCAAGTCTTCAATTTTCTAGAGTATCATCAACATAGTCCTCCATAATCCTATGCATCATTTAATGAAATATCTTTGGCATTTCTCTTTGATATGTTGTACCCACATTCTTAAAACCAAACAACATGACTTTCCGACAGTATGTACCCCTTGCACACATGAATTTTGTTTTCTCCCGATCTTCTGGAGAAATCTTGATTTGAATATAGCTTGAGAATCGATCCATTAATGAATACATTTCTTATCTTGTTATGAGATCTATGATCATGTCTATTTTTGGAAGTGGAAAATCATCTTTAAAATAAGCTTTGTTTAAATATTTAAAATAAGTGAAAATTCTTATAAATTTATTTTCTTTAGAAATAGGTACTATGATGGATATCCACCTTTCATAATCAATAGTTCTTATAAATCCATCTTTGAAAAGTTTTTACAGTTCTACTTTCACTAGTAATGCAACGTGTGGATGCATTTTTTGAACAATTTCTATTTCATATGTTTTACTCTAGGAGAAATAGAAAACTTATGCATTATTAAATTTGCGTCTAATCCATGCATGTCAGAATAAGACCAAGCAAACTTAATCTTCTTTTCTTTGAATAATTTGGTGAATTGTGCCTTCTCTTCTTATGATAAGGATTAATAAATGTGAACCATTTGTGCGGCCTTAGTTGTCCCAAGATTAACTGGTTACATTGGTTCTATCAATACCAAAGAGCTTTCTTGGAAATGATTAAGACAAATATCAAGAGTCTCATCCTTTGGCATCTCTAAGAGGTTTTCACCACTGGTTACATCTTTTATTTTTACAATTTTAGATTTTGATACTACCAAGATGTGGTTTTCACCATCAAATCTCTTTTTCTTTTTCTTTTCTTTTTCTTTTTCTTTTTATTTTTGATACTAAGAAACTTATTATCCCCTTCTATTATATTTACACTCCTTGCACTCATGGAAGAGGTGAAGGATTCACAAACATTAAGATAGCATGCTAAAGTATAGTCATTTTCAAAGGATAATAGTTTTATGGATTCAGGTTCAGTCCAGTCTATGATTTTGAATAATTTGGTGCTTTGTGCCTTCTCTTCTTATGATAAGGATTAATAAATGTGAACCATTTGTGTGGCCTTAGTTGTCACAAGATTAATTGGTTACATTGGTTCTATCAATACCGAAGAGATTTCTTGGAAATGATTAAGACAAATATCAAGAGTCTCATCCTTTGGCATCTCTGAGAGGTTTTCACCATTGGATACATCTTTTATTTTTACTATTTTAGATTTTGATACTACCAAGATGTGGTTTTCACCATCAGATCTCTTTTTCTTTTTCTTTTGTTTTTGTTTTATTTTTATTTTTGATACTAAGAAACTTATTATCCCCTTTTATTATATTTACACTCCTTGCACTCGTGGAAGAGGTGAAGGATTCACAAACATTAAGATAGCATGCTAAATTATAGTCATTTTCAAAGGATAATAGTTTTATGGATTCAGGTTCAGTCCAGTCTATGATTTTGATATTCACAAAGGATAGGGATTCGTAGGGATCAAGAGACAACACTACATTATTATCAATGTTAGTGATGAAAAGATGATTTATATCGAGTTATTTTTTGAATATATGTTAAGGACATTAAGGTCATGATTGTTATTATAGAGTCATTGATAGTGTTATGTAAGTTTAACCCAATTGACCTAGCATTAAAACTTTCTCCTTCTTCAAAGTGAACTCTAGGAGCATATTTATGTATCATATCAATCTCTATATCTATTGTAAAGTTTGAGAGTGTGTCCCTTTCATATTCATGTCAATCTATTTAATTATCATTTGATATAACCAAGAAATTGGCTTTAGTCATTGATGTCCCTTCTTCCTCATAATTATTTTCTTCTTGTTAATTCTCACCTTCTTGTAAAGGTATTTGTAGAGATAGGGATGTTGTTATAATAACTAAGAGGGGACTGAATCAGTTAAATCAGTTATCCCATAATTACATACCCAAAGATGTACCTTACAAAACAATTTCAACAAATTATGTAGCTCAGTAACATAAAATATCAAGCTGTTTGTCCACTTTACTGATTACCAGTAATTATCTAACTGTGATTACCGACTAAAGAAACTATGCAGTGTGTAAAGTATGATAGAAAAAAAATCATAACAAATAACACATAACACAATGATTTAACATGGAAACCCTGCTAAGGGAAAAACCACCTCAGACCAGTAACCCAAAATAATTCACTCTTCTAAAGTTAGCTCGGTAGAGAGCCAACCCTGTTAAAGGTTATAATGCACACCATTATGTGTGACCTAGTTAGAGGATTTATCACTAACAATTAACTTTTGACGAGCATTCACTATGAGGTCAAAAAGATAACACTTCACATTCAACGAATATCATAGGATAGTATAATAAGACTGTTAAGTCCACTCGTTTAAGAGATTTTTTGAATCAATGGTTAAACTGATACAGTACTGATATGATTCAAATACAACTCAATTAAAAATATTCAGATCTATTCTATACTCATAAAATCCTTTGATCATTAATCAATTCACTTCCTGAATATTTCTCAAATTACTTTCACTCAGTAAATAGTTCTCTAACGCTCGGTAATGTCTGCAGTTCAGTTCTTTCAATAACCAATTGATTAGGAATGCATGAATACAATCTTCATGCGAAATCTCTGCAGGCTCCTTCTTTCTGCATGTTTCAATAATGAAACTCATATCTCTTATATAGACAAGTAAACCATTTTCATATCAGCCATTAGATTTTTCCTCATAATCTCCTTCGTCTATTTTTCCTCTTAAACCTTCCTCAGCAGATGTGTCATTAACATGATTCAATCTCATCCTTTACATCATCTCTAATTTTTTTCATCCATAGATCTCATAACTAACTTTATCATTAACCTCAAAATCATAACAATTTCCAACTGATCAATTTCAGTCAGTTGTTCTTAGTATTTAATGTTTTCATCCATACTTGGTTAATATAGAAATGTGTCAATGATAACTTAGTTATTATTGTCGCTCAGTATACACTGCACTGGCTCAGTGTATATAGAAATCTTCAATTACTGATCACATTAACTTGTTCAATTCAAATCTCTTCTTCATAATAGATTAATGTAACATGCTCAAGTCAACAGTATAAAGCCATAGACTCATCAATAAGTTACCCTATGCTTACCTTATCCTTATCTATCATATCCATCTTTTCCTTATGTAGATATCTTAGTTCTTCATCTTTTCTTCCTTCAATAGATGTTTAGATGTTTGTAACTATCATGATAAGTACTTTCAAGACTAGTTGACATCAATGAAAACACATTGACTAATTTAATCATCTTACATATCATTTTAGTAGCTCAGTGATCTCTAATCACTATTTCTTCAATTCATTTAGATATTCAATCAGTTGTAGTTCATAAATCTCTCCCTTTGGCATTGATGGCAACACAAGTAATATGAAAATATGCCATACACATACCAAACATGTATTCTAGAACTATGTAAGTAAATGTTGTAGCTCAGTAACCTCTCCCTAGCTTGATATTGAATATGTTTAATCATTAAAAAATAAAACAACATTACATGCAGACTCTGCCTATGGATTTGACCTTTTCAATTCTCATGTTCTCAGCAACAGATATTCCAATATTGAAGTCTCTCTTTGAGTTTGTGTTCTCACTAACTAGTTTTTCATATTCATTCTCTCCTTGAAATCTCTCTCCCTTTGACAATAATGCCAAAGAAAATATACAAACAACTCTTCAGCAGCCAAGTAATTCTCTATTGTTTAGTTCATATCAAGTACCTTCAGTGTACTAATAAACAAATTCATGTTCCAACTTCTACAATATTTCACAACTTTAGAAAAAACTAAAGTGTGAGCTATGTGCATCAACATGAATGATCTTCTGATAAATATAGGTTGATGCAACCTTCTGATCACCTTAGTGACTGATAGATAGGGGACGAACCCCAAGTGTAGTCCTCAAATATTCAAATGTGTCCTTTGGTAAGGTTTTGGTAAAGATATTAGCAAGTTGTTCTTTAGATGTTAGAAATTCTTGTTTCACTTGCTTCTCTTGAACTTGTTCCCTTAAGTAGTGATACTTAATGGATATATTCTTCTTTTTTAATTCATCATAGGATTTTTGGAAATATTTATAGCACTAGTTTTGTCACAATATATAATCACCGGGTCAGTGATTACCTCATTCATTCCTTCCAACACTTGTTTAATCCAAGAAATATTTGAACAATTTGCAGCAACAACAATATACTCTACTTCAGCAGTAGACTGAGAAATTCATGCTTCTTTCTTTCTTATTCAAGTCACAAGCCTCTCTCCTAAAAATAATGCTCCACCATTTGTTCTCTTCCGGTCATCAATGTTTCTAGACCAATCTACATTGGTGTAAAATCTGAGTTCAAATTTTCCTTCCATTGAGTACCGTAAACCATAGTCTTATGTCTTATTCAAGTCTCAAAATTATTTTAACTCTATATATTCATCATCCTTTGTCAACTTACATCCAATTACCATCGATGTTCCTACTAGTTTAGCATCTTCCATGCCAAAAGTTTTTAACACTTCTTTAATGTATTTTGATTGAGTGATGAAAATTCCATCATTCTGTTGGATAATCTATAAACCTAGAAAGAATTTAATCTCAACAAACAATGCCATCTCAAATTATTTTTTCATTTCATTAGCAAAATATTTGAAAATCAGATCATGTCCACCAAAGATTATATCATCAACAAATATTTTAGCAATCAAAATGTTATTATCAGATTCTCCTTTCATGTAAAAATCATTGTTTTCACTAGTTCTTACAAAGTCAATACTGATAAGATAAAGATGTAGTCTTTCATACAATGCACTTGGTGATTGCTTCAGTCCATACAAAGCTTTGTGCAATCTACGTACCATGTTCTTCTGCTTTGGATCAACAAAACTTTTTGGTTGTTCTATGTAGACCTCCTCCTCAAGAATTCCATTAAGAAAAGATGATTTCACATCCATTTGATATAATTTGAATCCCTTATGTGCAGCATATGCAAGTAGTATAGAGACTCCTTCCAATCTATCAACAGGTGCAAAGGTTTCACCATAATCAATACCTTCTTCTTGTCCATATCCCTTGCATACAAGTCTTTCCTTATTCCTAGTGACCTCACCATTTTCATTTAACTTGTTCCTGAATATCCATTTAGTACCAATTACATTTTTATCTTTAAATTTGGGTACAAATGTCCATGTCTTATTCTTCTCAATCTATTCAATTTCCTCATTCATAGCCTTTAGGTTTAGGTTCATTTTCCTGCTCGATAGCTTCTTCTTGATTCTCGATGTCCATTTGCTGATTCTCGGTGTCCATTTGCTGATTCTCGGTAGCATTTTCTTGATGCTTAGTAGACTTCACCTATGGCTTTGGTAGATAACCTGGATTTTCAATATAAGTAAACTGACCATAGTCTTCTAGTTCCTTCATGCTTTATTCATCATTATTTTTAGAAAACTCATCATCTCTTACATTAGAACTTTCTATCATTTTATTAGTAGCCTTGTTCAAACATTTATAAGCTTTACTCTTGGTAGAATATCCCAAAAATATTCCTTCATCACCTTTAGAGTTAAATTTACCATTCCTATCATCTTTTAGTTAATAACACTTACTACCAAATATTCTAAAATAACTTACATTCGGTGCACATCCAAACCATAACTTGTAAGGTGTCTTATTTGTGTCTTTCTTTAGTTAAACTCAGTTCAGGGTGTATACTACAGTTCTAACTACTATCTAGTACATTTGTGCAACATTTTTCTCAATCATCAAAGTTCTGGCACAATTAACAATATATCAGTTCCTCCTTTCAACAATTCCATTCTGCTGTGGTGTCCTAGGTGTAGAAACCTACCTTTTGATTCCATGCTCATTATAGAAATTAGTGAATTCATCAAAAACAAAATCACCTTCTCTATCAGACCTTAAGCATTTCAATTCTTTTCTGGTTTCTTTTTCAGCTTTAGCCTTATACCATTAAAAAGTTTGAATGCCTCATATTTTTCTTTCAAGAACATTACTGTCATTAGTCTAGAATAGTCATCAAAAAATAAAATAAAATAAAATATTTATCACCATAGTAGCTTTGAGTTCTCATAGGACAACATAAGTTAGTGTGTACCAACTCCAAAATACATTTAGATGAATAGTCCTTACTTTTACAACTAGATTTGGTCATCTTTCCTTTATGACATTGATGACACATAACATGATCAGGTTTGGTTAGACTAGGAAGTCCTCTAACTTTTTACTTTCTACTAATCTTAATCATGTTATCAAAGTTTACATGACATAACCTCTTATGCCATAACTAAGCCTCTTCATTTTTCACCAGTAAACAAGAATATTTAGCATTGTCAAGATAGAATAAATTACCTTTTGATTGTCCTCCAGTTCTGAAAAGCTTTCCATTTTCATCATAGATTTTCACTTTCTTTCTTTCAAATGCAACTCGATGACCTAAGTTATTTAGCTATGCTACACTCAACAAATTATAGTTAAGTCCTTTTACCCAGTATGCATTATCACATCTAATTTTGTCATTCAATAAGATATATCCTTTTTATTTTACTATAAAAGGTGTATCATTTCCCATTTTCACTGATCCTCCATTATAATTCTCAAGATGATCAAAATTATCTTCATCACCAGTCATGTGATGTGTACAACCACTATCAATGATCCAAGTATCATTCTTACTAACTTTAGAAATAAGGGTTGTTTCTACATACCTTTCCTCCTCTTCTGAATCATCTTTCATTATGACAAATACTACTTCAATTTCATCATCAATGTCCATGTCCGTGTCATCATTTTCTCCAACAAGGTAACAAGCCTTTTTTCCTTTATCTTTGTAATCTCGCTTGTCTCTATTTTATTCTTGGTTTCCTCTGTTATTTCTTCTACTAAACTTTCCATCACTAGATCGGTCTTTATCTTCCTCTTTCCTATTAGGACATCTAGCAACAATATGGCCAACCTCTTTATAGTTAAAACAAGCTGAAGGTAACTTTCCCTTATACCTTCCTTTACCTTTTTGTAGTCTCCGGGCCATAAGTGATTCAAGCTCATCAAGCTCATCTTCAGTATTACTGTCACTTTCATTATTTATATTATGCTTACTACTAGATTTACTAGTCTTAAGAGATGACATAAAAGAAGAATCAACACTTGGTAAAACACTATTGTCATAATTATTCAACTCAAAAGTTTTTAACTTTCCAATAATTAGTCAATATGTATCAACAGTTTGCATATATTTAGGAAAAGTCATCTAGAAAGATCCAGATCAATTACCATTGGCACAATAGGATAGGAATACTCTTCGCAGTATTTTGGAAAATAAACATCTCTTTATTTTGGGTAGTGAAGGCAAACTAATCTGTGCCCCAACCAAAGATGGTAAGTACTAATTAAAGAGGGTTATAAATTACTATAGAAAATAGGATTGGATAAAGCTCTATCTAGAGCTTTTTCATTTTGTTGGAAACATGTTGTTTTACCAAAGGTAGGTTGATTTGCATGGCTTGCAATTAAATATAGGATATTGGCAAGTGACAGATTGGATAGATTGCATATTGCCCCACCATTCAATCATTCACTATGTAATGCATGTTAGGAATCGGTGGATCATCTTCTTGTGACTTGCCCTTTTTCTCAACAGTGTTGGAATTTCATCTTGAGAAAACTAAACTATAGTACTCCACTTCAGGATAATATATGGGATCTTTTCCAAGCATGGCTGGCTCTTTACCCAAATTCTCTATTTGCTAATTTATGGAAATGTGTCCCGACTTTAGTTATATGGGCCATCTGGTGGGAAAGAAATAAACATATCTTTAGGAAATAAACTTCTCTATCGACAGGGTTCTAGAAGGCATTGAAAGATCAATTTTAGAAGTGACTAATGTGAGCTTAATAAGATGAAAATTTAGCCCCATCGTTACCCCATGGGATGGTAGGGTGATTCAGGAGTGGAAAAATTTAATTATCCCATCTGGGTGGGGTGCAAGTAAGTCAGCCTCAATGTCAGTAGATTGAGTTGGTGTTCATTGGCGTCCACCTACAGAGGGCTTTATGAAGCTCAATTTTGATGGGGCCTCAAGAGGAAACCTAGGAATCACATGATTGGAGACATGTATTTGTGACTGCCAAGGTAATGTAATTTATCTCACTACTTCCCCTCTCCTTGATGATAAGAATAACATTTCTAAAGCACAAGCTCTCTTCGCAGGACTAATTCTAGCTAAATAGGGGAATCACTATCACTTGCACATTGAAGGAGATTCTTTGGTCATCATTAACACTTGCATAAATAGGAAGACACACTCTTGACAAGTTAAATACATTTTAAATCAAATTTGGAGGCTCTTTGATTGGTGTCAAGAGGTGTGTATTTTGCACACGCTTCAGGAAGGAAATAAACTTGCAAATTTTCTCTCAAACTTGGGGTGTGATGGGATGGTGATAACTTCTCTAAATCCGATGAATCTGATTGATCAACATGAGAATCTTACAAGATTGATAGTGGTAGATAAGGAGGCCTGCCATTATGGAACCCCTTAAGTCGAGCATGTTGTGATAATCATTGTAAATGTCGAGCTCATTATTGAGATAGTATAGGTCTTTTTTGCCCATGTCATTCCCCTGTGTGTTCTGTGCTAAGTACTAACGCACAGACTTATAAGTGCACATTAGAGTGAAATAAGAGGATAGTTGAAATAAAGGTTTCACATGGAACTTCCCACTTCTCATGTGCTAAAATGTATGTTTTGTGCCTCTTCATTATTCACAATTACTGGCATTGATCTTGCATATCAAAACATATTAATGACCAATTTCCCAAGTACATTCCCTGCTTATAAAATAACCTGTCTGTTTCATTTTGGAAATTACTTCTAAAAATGTTGATGCCAGTGCATGCCTGTATTATGTGCGAGACTTGCCACAAGCTACATAGGATGATCCTGCCAAAAAATTATCGCATATGGATTCCACCAAGCCATGAAGAAAATGTGTTACCAATGTAAGTAGATGATGCGTCCCGAGAAGAGATGTTTGTCATCTACTCTCCCTCCATCCGTCGGGTGATAAAGAATGTAATTAGAGAGGAAATTCTCTCTCCATCTTTGAAGCATTTCCTTTACCCTTCAAACATGGTGTCAATCTTGCTATCCAATGCTATGGATATAATGAAATCACCCCAACTTCTCCAATAATTAGCCACCAAGGTCATTAGGCCTCTCTTTTTCACTAATAGTAAACTTAAAATTGTCATGCAACACTACAACTTATGGACAAGGTAAGTGTTGCCCAGATTTCCCTCTCATTCATTTTCGGCCACAGTCCTATTTTCCAGTGAAATGCTCAAGTGTCAAAAACTCAGTGTGTTTTCAACTTCCTCTTTGTAGGCTCGGGATGTTTCTGCCTTTTGGTCCAAAAGTTCAATGTGTTTTCGACCTCTCAGCTCTAAAAATTTTGTGTGTTTTCGACCTTTACTCAAAAACCCTGTGTGTTTTTGACACCGTCTGTGTTTTCCACCCTAAGCATGCAACTCTGATCAGGCAGGTCCCGGTGCCTAAGGCCGTGGCAGTGTGGAAGATTTGATGACTGTTGCATGATCGCATGGGATCTTCCGATCCCATGAGATCATACGACAACCGTTGATGCAAGGGATCAACAGTCAAGACAAGCGGTCAACCCCAGCGGCCAACGGTCATCGGTTGGCATCACGTAGTTGGTCACATGATCGCATGCACCTTTCTAGCTGCATGCGATCATGCGACAAGCCCCTGGTGGTCAACAGGGCTTTGATGGGCTTGCGGTTTGGTGACATGTCCAGTCTGTAGTGGGTGGCTAGCGGTCGGTGAAGCTTGATAGATGACAGATTTTGTGGGCCCAAGGTGTCATTTTGTGGTGAAAAGTGACAGTTTTCAAACATGTCGCATGATCGCATGAAGGCCTTTCGGCCCATGCGATCATGCGACCATTGCTTTGTCAAATAGATGTAGCCTGTTTTGGTGGACTTTCTTCCAAGGTGAACATTGGCAACTACAGGTAGCTGAGGAATTGATGTTGCAGGACACACACAGTTATGAGGGGATGATGAAAGAGGTGTGGGCGGCCATCAGGGGTCATTTCTTGTCTCTACATGGGATTGGATTTTACGCATTCAGGCGTGGGCACGCAAAGAAGATACTTGATCGGTTGAGATATTTACAGAGCACATTTATGATCAGACACGACTAGCTTAGGGTTGATTATTATATTGTAAATCTGGTAACCCCGGTTAGTTTTTGAGACTCCTGCGTGCATGCAGTTGAGGGATGTATATATATATTTTTTGGAGCCAGTAGTGCTCAGAATTCACATTTTGTAAAAAAAGAAAGTCACTTTTCTGGGAAAATATCTGTAGCATTTCTTCCTGCTCTCTATTTTTCCACATCTTGTAAGTTCTCATTGATAATACAAATATTGCAAAGCATTTTGTGACATTTTTCTTGTCCTCATGCCTTCTTGTTTGGCTTGTCTCTTATTGGATTGAAGTTTATGCATGTTTTCAATGGAAATTGGGGTTCCTGGTCCCTCTCATTTTTTGCAATTTTGTGTGTTTCCTGTGTTTGATCTGATTTAGGTGTATTGTGGGTATACTACAACCCCTAGCAGCCTTGTCTCATTCCTACACCTAGTTGCAGAAAAAAAGTCTGCTTGTAGGTCATAGGTTGAGTTTTTTTTTTCAAGTCTTCCTATGAAATACTTATGCAAACCTATCTAGTGAGTGGTGACTTATTAGACCTGATTCCTCCATTGGTCTCATTCCTCTATACTAAGATCCAAACCCAAGTTCGGTGCATCACCTGGTAGGATAAATTTGCTTTCAGTCTTTTCCTTTCATGCATTCCTTGTATCCCTTTCCCTCAAAAGTTTACATTTCATGTTAAGAGAAAATCTGGGTGACTATCCAAGAGGAACAAGCCTAGAATTTAGAGGTCTCATCTCAGTTAGCAAAAGGTCCCACAACCTTGAGATGATTCCCTTGTTATACTGAGTTATCAAGACTATGAGAGCTTGAACTGAGGGTGCAAATTTAGTGTATAACATTTCTGGCACACCCGGTGGGACCACAATGAAGATCAGAGTAAAGTTCAAAGGTGTTCCTATTGGTTCATCTGCAAAAGGATCAGAGAAATTTAGTACACAATGCCTATCAGTATAGACTCAAGCTCAAGGATTCCTCACCTTGGTGCTAGTGTATAACATTTCTGGCACGCTCGGTGGGACAGCAAAGAAGTTCATTTGTTGAAGATTGTGTTATCTCTGATATGTAGATTGCATAATACATACCTTTAGAGGTTGTTCTATCAAGCATAGCTGGCGACTCCAGTAGTTTCAAAGATTCAGGCCAACCTTGTCTAAGGTTTATGAGAAAGAGAGAGACTAGAAGCTCAAAGCCTACTGAATTTTCAGAGTTGCCCTTGAAAAGAAGCTACAAAGGTAGGTCAACTCAAAGAGAATCTCCTACAAGAAGAGTCCAATCTACACCTCCGGATACTTCAGAGAGGAGACCTTTCCTCTTTCATTTCAGAAGAAGAGGCAGATCTCTGACCAGAGATCTAGAAGAAGAGAGAGATCCAAATCTAGCAAGTACAGCTCATATAGTTGTTAATCCTCAGGTTACACCTCCTACAATGGCTAAACATTTCTCCTTTGCACCTTTCAATTAGGGGAGCCCATTAAATTTTGTAGTGCATCATGATGTGCCCCTAGTGGCATTAAAGAGTATACCTGATTTCACAGGGGAGGGAAAGACAACAACCTTTGAGCACATAAGAGATGTGACCACCATTTGCAGCATACACAACATTACTCAAGAGGATGTGGCCACCAAATTATTAGCAACATCTCTAAAAGTTAAGGCTCTAGAGTGGTTTAGAACTTTAACTGTTGGTTCTATTACTTCATGGGATGAATTAGGGGATGCATTAAACAAACATTTTGAGGATAAATCAGATAATTTGTCTCCGGTTGAGCAATTAACAAATATAAAGAGAGACCCTCAAGAGCAAATGACAGATTATAATAGTAGGTTCCTTAAAACATGGAATAGAATCCCAGTCTCTGTAAGGCCATCAGCTGACCATGCTTTCCTGTACTACTTGCAAAGTCTAAATAGCCAAATTTCTATCATGATCCAGTCTATGGGTGGTACCACTTTACCCCAAGCTTTTGACACTGCTGTTAGGGCTGAAAATTGTTTGATCCAAGCAGGCATGATATAGAGAAGACCTCCCATGTCTATCTTCCCTAGTCTTCAGCCCATTGCACCTGCACAAGTACCCCCATTTACCCCTATTCCCATAATTTCAGCACCTCGAGCTAGTACCAGTGGTCAGGAACATGCTGCAATAAATTTCTCCCAAGAGTTGCAAGAGGTAAAGAGTAGTCAGCAAACTAGTATACAAGAAATGACAAACTTGCTGCAGATTCTAACCAAAGAGGTCACAAACTTGAAGAAACAAAACCAAGGCATCAAGCCACCCTTCCAATCACAAGGCCAAAGTCCTAATCAACAATACCAAAATCAAGGACAGCCTTATCAACAAAATAGGCCACCATACCAAGGAGGCTATCAAGGGCAAAGACAAAATTTTAGTCAAAGGCCATTCCAACCATATAACCCTGCACCTCTTAATTCTATAAATCCAGTCAGGGATATGGTTTCTAGTCAAAACAATATGGCCATGGATAATGAATGATGTTTCCCTTGCAATCAGCCCCACAATCAGGCTACGTGTTCTAATGGATGGATGAACCAAGCACTAATGGTTCAAAATGCTTCACAAGCTCAAGCAGAAGCTCCTTCTAGTGGGATAGCTCCTCAGCAAGAAACAGAAGAGAATGAGACTGCTCTTTTCAATTGGGAGCAACCGGATTTCAATGGAGTCAATGGTGAGGCTGCTTTTGTTGCCTACACAAGACCAAAGAGAAGAGCCCAAGACATGGAGAGAATAAATTCTGGTGCTAGGGCCACTACATCTGTAGAGGCACTATAGCAAGTTGCCCCTATCACATCCAAGGAGGCCCTTGTTGTCACAAGCAAAGAAGGCCAAGTTCCAAAAGAAGTTGAATGCATTAGATTAAAAGCACAACAAAGAGTACACATTGTGGCACCTTATAATATTGTAGATAGCATGAAGAAGGTGAATGTCACCATGTCTATGTGCGACTCTTTGTCTATTCTAGGACAACCTGAAATTTTGGAGAAGGCCATGAGAGAGGTAGCAAATCCTCAACCTGCAAAAGAAACTGCAAAACCAGTGTTGGTCAAAACTGATCAAGAAAAGGAGACTCCAACTAGCAACTCCAAGGCTTATACCATGCAAGGTAGGAATTTAAAGCCACCTCCCTTTTACGTATCTTTAATTATTGGGAAATCTTTAGTGCATAATTGTATGGTAGATAGTGGAGCTACTAGCACTGTAATGCCCAAGAAAGTGGCTGATCAATTAGGACTTAAATATGAACCCTTCCAAAAGAAGGTTACACAACTTGATGGATCCTCAGTCAGTACTATAGGTGTGGCCAAGGACACCAGTTTAATTCTTTGTGCTAGTCCTAATTTTTCCATTCTCCTTGACATATATATCATAGATCTTCCTGCATTGTTTTCCATATGTCTCTCAAGAGAGTTCATAGCCAAGATAGGAGGTTATCTTTCTTCCGACTGGTCTCACATGCTCTTTCATACAAGGTATGGTACCAAAGTCACCATTAAATCAGAAGTCGTAGCAATACATCATATAGAGCCATATGTGTTAATTCCATCAATACTAATTGTCCTATATTTGACGACAATGATTTCCCAACCATTAGTGAAGCAAGCACAAAAATAGAGAGTATCCCCGATATTCTCCTAGATGAAAGAACCTCGGAGATCCAAGAGTCTTGTTTGGGATTTTGGTTTGGGGAGTTATCTGATTCAAGAAAGTGGAGCCATAGAACCAAGCCTCCTCAAAGAATGCACTAATTTAGATGATCGGGATAGTCAGGTTTGGGAGCTATTTTTTGATGGAGCTAGGAGTAGACATGGTTTTGGTGGAGGTGCTATGCTGGTGTCCCCAAAAGGAGAAAGGTATTATACTACCTTCAGATTTAGTTTTTCCTGCACCAACAACACTACCGTGTATGAAAGTCTGGTCAATGGACTAGAATGGGCTAGAAAAAGAGGGCTTAAAGCGTTAAAGGTATATGGTGACAGTGAACTTGTTGTCAGCCAAGTAAGAGGGATGAGTGCAACCAAAAATGATGTCATGAAAGCATACAAACATAGAGTTTGGGATGCAATTGAAGATTTCCATGCTTTCAATATCGTTGCTATCCCTAGAAAATTAAATCAAAGTGCTGATAGGTTAGCTGCTATTGGATCATAGTTTGACATTCCCAATAGCATTTCAAAAGAGGCAGATCAGTAGGACATCAAGATTATCGTCAGACCTTCAATTCCTGATAATAATATTAGTTGGCAAGTGTTTGACAATGATGAACAAATTCTACAGTTCTTGTTTGAAGAAGATGTCTTTTCAAGGCACAATCAAAAGAGATTATCACAGAACTATGGTGATCAAGTGATACAACTTAGATCTAATAAGATGCCTAAAGGTCTTGTCACCTTAGAGACTATCTTCAACAAGGATGATGAAGTCAAGAAAAATAAAGCTGGCCTGGTAGTCCAGCAGGAACATTGTGCTGAATTAGAGCTGGAGCCAGGTAAGAGCCTACAATTTGGAAAAGTAAACA
This sequence comes from Chamaecyparis obtusa, assembly GCA_027943335.1. Lineage (NCBI taxonomy): Eukaryota > Viridiplantae > Streptophyta > Pinopsida > Cupressales > Cupressaceae > Chamaecyparis > Chamaecyparis obtusa. Next base: position 1,353,030 of record BSBK01003945.1, on the reverse strand, counting down.
CTAATTCAGACAAGCAAGCTTACACTAAATTGCTCAGAAAATTCAGTGATGTTTTTGCATGGGGGTATGAAGATCTCAAGGGTTTTGATGCTACCCTTGCTCAGCACACTATTGAATTGGAGCCTAATGCTAAACCAGTAAGGCAAAAGCAAAGCCCTGTTAATCCCAAGCTTGAACCACTCATGCATAAAGAAGTACTCAAACTAATAGAAAGTGGCATCATCTATCCCATCAAGCATACTAGTTGGGTTTCCAACCTTGTTCCTATCAGGAAAAAGAATGGGGAGCTGAGGTTAGGTGTTGATTTCAGGGATTTGAACAGAGCCTCATTAAAAGACCGCCATCCACTACCCTCTATGGAACAAATTCTGCAATGTGTCTCTGGATCTGAGAGATTCTCATTGTTGGATGGCTATTCAGGATACAATCAAATCTTAGTGAAAGAAGAGGATCAATATAAGACCACATTTACAACCAAATGGGGAACCATGGCATATCAGAAGATGCCCTTTGGTTTGTCAAATGCAGGTGCTACATTTCAAAAGGCAATGGATATGGCCTTTAAGGGCCTCATGTACAAGTTTGTGCTGGTCTACCTAGATGACATAACTGTCTACTCAAAGTATGCAGTAAACCACATCAGGCATTTGAGGTGAATTTTTGAAAGATGCAGAGAATTTGGGATATCCCTTAATCCCAAGAAATGTGTGTTCGCAGTTCATGAAGGAAAACTATTGGGATATGTAGTATCCAAAGAAGGAATTACAGTGGATCCTAAGAGAATTGCAGCCATCTTAGAACTACCATTACCACATCACAAGAAAAGTCTCCAATCTTTCATAGGAAAGATTAACTTTGTTAGGAGATTCTTGCCTAACATTGCAGAGTTCCTCAAGCCTTTGACAGCCATGTTGAGGAAAGGTTCAGCCTTCAGTTGGACCAAAGAAGGAAAAGTTAACTTCCAAGCTATTAAAGAAGCCTTAACAGAAGCTCCTGGTCTACTAAACCCAAATTTCAGTAAGGATTTTATCCTTTATGCTTATGGGGGTCATGACGCTATATCTGCAATGTTGACTCAAGAAAATGCTGAAGGATTGGAGTAGCCTATTGCTTTCTTTAGCAAGGGTTTAGAAGAGTATGAACAAAGATACTCTTTTGTAGAAAAGAATGTTCTTGCTGTGGTAAAGAGCCTCAAAAAATTCAGACATTTTTTGACTCATAGCAAGGTGCATTTGATGGTTACTCATCCAAGTGTCAAGGAATTTTTGCTTTCTAAGGACCTAAATGAAAAAAGAGCTAGTTGGATCACTAAGGTGATGGAATATGACATAGATATTCAGATTACCAAGCTGGTTGGAGGAAGAGGTCTTTGTGAGCATCTGGCAGAGGACATAAGTTCAAAGAAATTGGAATATATAGATGTATCTCTAGTGGTGCATTCTACAGGAGAGCAAGCCAAGCTAGCTAGCTAGTTGCCTAATATGATCAATTATTTGAAGACGGGACAATGTCCTGCAGGCCTAGATTCAGCAAAAAGGAGGTATTACAAGCTACAATCTGTTCCTTTTGTGCTGATAGATGAAATTCTTTTCAGAAAGGATCACAATGGTGTCCTTCTAAGATGCATAGATTCAGGAAGGGTTGCAAATGTCTTATTTGAGTTTCATGATGGAGCTTCTGGTGGCCATTTCTCTCCTAGGACTACAACTTTTAAGATCATGAGGGCTAGATATTATTGGCCATCTATCTTCAAAGATAGTCATGATTATGTTAGAAGATGCGTCAAATGTGCTATTTTTGTAGGGAAAGAAAGATTTGCAACTCTGCCCCTACAGCTAGTCAAAACAGAGCAGCCCTTCATGAAGTGGGGTATAGATTTCATTAGCATGATTAACCCTCCATCTAGTGCAGGACACAAGTGGATAATCACTGCAACCGATTACTTCACTAGGTGGACAGAAGCAGTTTCTTTAAAAGAAGCTAATGAGATTGCTATTTTAAGTTTTTATGATGACATCATTCATAGATTTGTCATCTCGGATTCTATAGTTTCAGATAATGCATTAGCATTTGCAAGCCTCAAAGTCTTAGAGTGGGTAGTCAAGAAGGGCATCTATCTGAATACAAGTTCCAATTACTATCCTCAGGGGAATGGTTTGGCAAAATCAACAAATAAGAATCTGATTAGAATAATCAAAAAGACCCTGCAAGACAGTCAAAGGGACTGGGATACCAAATTGAGATTTGCCTTGTGGTTAGATAGAATTACTCCAAAGAAAATCATTGGTAATTTCCCATACATGTTGGTGTATGGTAGAGAGGCTAAGTTATCTATTTCAACTGAATTACCAGCCTTGGACTTGGCCACTTAGTATGCCTTGTTTGAAAAAAGTGATCCTATGCAAATCAGATATGCCCAGTTGACAGAGCTAGAAGAGATCAGAGATAAATCAATGCAAGATATGGCATTCCATCAGAGTCAAACAAAAATAAGCTTTGATAAAAGAGCCAGGGTTAGAAACTTTAAAGTCAGAGATGTAGTTCTCAAATGGGATGAGTTCAGGTCAAAACCTGGCAAGCACACAAAGTTTGATTCCTTTTGGGGTGGACCATTTTTTATAACAGAGTGCAGAGGATCTAATGCTTTTCAGCTTTCAACCCTTGAAGGAGTTGCCCTGCCAATCTTAGTGAATGGTTCCCACTTGAAGCCTTACTTTGAGGTTAATCCCTCTCTGTAGGTCCTTCTTGTAAATCCTTGTAAATATTTTTCCTACTTTCTTCCAGCTTTCTAGTTTAGTCTTTCCCTGTTTTCCCAAGAAGTGCACGTGCACAGGTTTGTCTTGTTGGTTCAGTTTTCTCTTTGTCAAAGTCTTTATGTTCAAATAAAGAGATGACCCCATGCCCAATGGATTGCTTCATGGCAACTGGTCTAAATGTCTAGCAGGCTGACATCCCGCAAAGGTCGCCAAAATGTTGCCTAGATTTCCCTCTTGTTCATTTTCGGCCACAGTCCTGTTTTCCAGTGAAATGCTCAAGTGTCAAAAACTCAGTGCATTTTCAACTTCCTCTCTGCAGGCTCAGGATGTTTCTACCTTTTGGTCTGAAAGTTCGGTGTGTTTTCAACCTCTTAGCTCTAGAAATTTGGTGTGTTTTCGAACTTACTTGAAAACCCTGTGTGTTTTCGACACTGTCTGTGTTTTCCACCCTAAGTGCACAACTTCGATCAGGCGGGTCTTGGTGCCTAAGGCCGTGCTAGTGTGGAAGATCTGATGGCTATCACATGATCACATGGGATCTTCCAATCCCATGAGATCATATGACAACCATTGATGCAAGGGATTGACAGTCAAGACAAGTGGTCAACCCCAGTGGCCAATGGTCATCGGTTGGCATCATGCAGTTGGTCGCATGATTGCATGGGCCTTCCTAGCCACTTGCGATCATGCGACAAGCCCCTGGCGGTCAATAGGGCTTCGATGGGTTTGTGGTTTGGTGATGTGTCCAGTCTGCAGTGGGTGGCTAGCGGTCGGTGAAGCTTGACAGATGGTAGATTCTGTGGGCCCGAGGTGTCATTTTGTGGCGAAGAGCGATAGTTTTCAAACTTGTTTCATGATTGCATGAAGGTCTTTCAGCCCATGCGATCATGCGACCATTGCTTTGTCAAATAGATGTAGCCTGTTTTGGCGGACTTTCTTCCAAGGTGAACATTGGCAACTACAGGTAGCTGAGGAATTGATGTTGCAGGACACACACAGTTATGAGGGGATGATGAAAGAGGTGTGGGCGGTCGTCAGGGGTCATTTCTTGTCTCTGCATGGGATCAAATTTTACACATTCAGGCATGGGCATGCAAAGAAGATACTTGATCGGTTGAGATATTTACAGAGCACATTTATGATTAGACATGACTGGCTTAGGGTTGATTATTATATTGTAAATTTGGTAACCCCGGTTAGTTTTTGAGACTCCTGCCTACATGCAGTTGAGGGATGTATATATTATTTTTTTGGAGCCAGTAGTGCTCAGAATTTGCATTTTGTAAAAAAAGAAAGTCATTTTTCTGGGAAAATCATCTGTAGCATTTCTTCCTGCTCTCTATTTTTCCACATCTTGTAAGTTCTCATTGATAATACAAATATTGCAAAGCATTCTGTGACATTTTTCTTGTCCTCATGCCTTCTTGTTTGGCTTGTCTCTTATTGGATTGAAGTTTATGCATGTTTTCAATGGAAATTGGGGTTCTTGGTCCCTCTCATTTTCTGCAATTTTGTGTGTTTCCTATGTTTGATCTGATTTAGGTGTTTTGTGGGTATACTACAACCCCTAGCAGCCTTGTCTCATTCCTACACCTAGTTGCAGAAAAGGATGTCTGTTTGTAGGTCATAGGTTGAGTTTTTTTTGTTCAAGCCTTCCTATGAATACTTATGCAAACCTATCTAGTGAGTGGTGACTTATTAGACCTGATTCCTCCATTGGTCTCATTCCTCTATACTGAGATCCAAACCCAAGTTCGGTGCATCACCTGGTAGGATAGATTTTCTTTCAGTCTTTTCCTTTCATGCATTCCTTGTATCCCTTTCCCTCAAAAGTTTACATTTCATGTTAAGAGCAAAACTGGGCGACTATCCAAGAGGAACCAGCCTAGAATTTAGAGGTCTCATCTCGGTTAGCAAAAGGTCCCACAACCTTGAGATGATTCCCTTGTTATACTGAGTTATCAAGACTATGAGAGCTTGAACTAAGGGTGCAAATTCAGTGTATAACAGTAAGCTTTAGTGGGAGGCTTGTTCTCATGTACCCAACTATTACAAAAGCATAAAATTTTGGTTACATATGAACTGCTTAAAAGAGCCATAAAAAAAAAATCCCTTCACATATGAAGTCTACACTGTAAGTCACAGCTTAGGCCCTTGGTTTTCAGCTAGAAGATTGAGTTAGAAAAATAGGGTATGCTATTTTGGATATTTTAAGATTTTTAAATGCTCCACCTAGCTAGTGCTCGCAACAATTTTGATCAAATAGGCCGGTTGATGCTCTGTGTGCATAGTGGAATGTTTGGCTCTCCCTACATCTCTTTAGCTACAAAAACCTCCACTAGAATGCGTGTATGGGGGTTTTGGGTTCCAAACCCATCCTCAAAGAAATGTTAAGTCAGGGACAGGATGGTCCACAAAAAATCCAGTAGAAAAGTGCAATGCCTGGGGCTCGGGTGTGTCACCTCAGAGAGATTCAGGATGGGGTTCGGCTACAGGTTTGGGATGGGATTCACACACTCAAGTCGCCACTGCTAGCGAATGGGTGTCAGATGTGGGAGTTGATTCTCACACAAAATTGGATTCTCAGGACTGTGTCGAGATGGAAGAATGAAAGCTAGAACTATTTTTATTTGTATTTTAGAATTTTTGTATAGTTGTATATTCAAAGGTAGTATATAATCCATAATGTAAACCGACTGCTTTTTGCACCTTCGAATTATACTTGGCATGTTATAAGCATTCGATGAATCATAATTTTTGTATTGAGCGATGATTCCAGGTTTTCTTCCTGATTCTTTCCTAATTGAGCTTTTTTTGAATCATTTTTATTAATATAATATTATAGTGGCTCACCCACTTTTTCCTAAAAAAAAAATCCCAATTAGACTATCAATAGTAAGAGTGCTATTAGGTGCAGACCCATTTCATGAATAGAAGATATTCTAATTGCACAGACAAGTAACAAGGTTCTCAGTATCTTACGTACCATAGTATCTTGAAAAATAATACCTCCTGCTCCTCAGATAGCATTGACTACCTCTTTGATTTGGTTTGGGTATTGTGTGATTTTCTCTCCTTTCATCTTCATGTCATGAAATCTACCTCTCAAGCTTTCAACTCTGGCTCTCATCACATTCACATCACCACCATAAAATAGAGAAAGTTTATCCCACATCTACTTTGCTATAGTGCAATCCTTGACATCCTCAAATTCAGCATAAGATAGAGCAGTAACAATATCTATCATAATAATATTGTATTTATGTCGGTCTCTCAACTAATCAAAGGTTAAAGGTCTAACATTCGGTTGTATGTAGCCATTTTTAAGTAAAGTAATATTAGATTCTTTGATTCTAGATATGTGAAGTCTCATCCATATTTTCCATGTGGTGAAGTTATCTTTGTTCAGCTTCGACACTTACCTCTTATACATGTTGTGATATTTCTACTCAAGTCCTTAAAAATTTCTTCCAAGCAACCAATACTACTCTGATACCAATTGTTAGAATAACTGACAGGGGGGTGAATTAGTTAAATAAGTTATCCCACAATCTCATACCCAAAGATGTACCTTACAAAACAATTTCAACAAATTATGCAATATCAATCTGTTTGTCCACTTTACCAATTACTAGTAATTATCCAACTATGATTACTGACTAAATCAATTATGCAGTATGTAAAGTATGATAGAAAAATGATCATAACTAATAACACATAACACAATGGTTTAACATGGAAACCTCGCAACGGGAAAAACCACCTAGGACTGGTAACCCAAAATAATTCACTCTTCTGAAGTGATCTCGGTAAAGAGTCAATCTTGTTAAAGGTTACAATGCACATTTTTAGGTGTGACCTAGTTAGAGGATTTATCACTAACAATTAACTTTTGACCAGCATTCACTATGGGGTCAACAAGATAACGCTTTACATTCAATGAATGAAATAGGATAGTACAATAAGATTGTTAAGTCCACTCGGTTAAGAGATTTTTTGAATCAATGGTTAAACTAATATAGTACTAATCTAATTCAAATACAACTCAATTGCAAATATTTAGATCTATGATATGCTCATAAAATCCTTTGATCATTAATCAATTCACTTCCTCAATATTTCTCAACTTACTTTCACTCGGTAAATAGTTCTCTGACACTCGGTAATGTCTAGTGTGGTTCTTTCAATAACCAGTTTGATCAGGAATGGATGAATATAATCTTCATGCAAAATCTCTACAGTCTCCTTCTTTCTAGCATGTTTCAATAATGAAACTCATATCTCTTATATAGACAAGTAAACCATTTTCATACCAGCCATTAGATTTTTCCTCATAATCTCCTTCATCCATTTTGCATCTTAAACCTTCCTCGGTAGATGTGTCATTAACACATTTCAATCACATCCTTTAGATCATCTTTGAATTTTGTTAGTCATGGATCTCATAACTAACTTTATCATTAACCTCGAAATCATAACAATTTCCAGCTCATCAATTTCAATCGATTGTTCTAAGCATTTAATGTTTTCATCCATACTCAGTTAATATAGAAATGTGTCAGTGATAACTAACTCAGTTATTATTGTCACTCGATATACACTACACTGGCTCGGTGTATACAAAAATCTTCAATTACCGACCACATTGACTTGTTCAATTCAAATTTATTCTTCATAATAGATTAATGTAGCATGATCAAGTCAACAATATAAAGCCATAGATTCATCAATAAGTTACCAAATATTTACCTTATCCTTATCTGTCATATCCATCTTTTCCTTATATAATATCTCAGTTCTTCATCTTTGCTTCCTTCAACAAATGTTCATATATTTGTAACTATCATGATAAGTACAGTCAAGAGTAGTTGACATCAATGCTAACATATTGACTGATTTAATCATCTTACATATAATTTTAGTAGCTCGATGATCTCTAATCACTATTTCTTTAGTTCATTTAGATATTCAATCAGTTGTACTTCATCAGATGTATCATGTTGATTCTTAAATTGAGGCATATCAATAACATGATTAATAGTAACCAACCACCCCCAGTTAGGATGTCTTTTTTATTGTTAATCTTCTAATTCTTGTTCAAATTTAGGAATGACAGGAATGGTACTTAGGTCTGATAGAATATATCATCGCAAGAGTAGTAATATTTCATAGGAGATGTGTTCTCCTTCTACTTCTCCTTCATTAGATGAATCATATGCTATATCAAATACAAGACCATCTCCAGAGATAGGGTGACATAATTCTTCTCTAAAACCCACACCAATTTTATTCTTAGGGTTATGCAACTCCAAATGCATTGGTTCTATGAGTCCTTCCTTTTTTTTTTAACCGAGTGGTCCTTTTCCTTTGTAATCAATTCATTTCATGATATCATATCCTTTTCCATATTTTTTTGGTTATATCTCAACATTTTAAACATTTTCATCATGTTCTTCTTTGTATTTCCATTTCAAGACAACTTTTCATTCATTTTCCTCTAATAGGGACACCTTTTCTTTGACCATCCATGGTCCTTCATGAATTTTTAATGCTTTACCATTGGATGGTGTGAAGGTTGATGAATGTCTTCCCTAGGATCTAGGTGATAAAGGAAAATCTGTCACAGACATTAATGAGTCTATTTTATACTTTCCCATCCCTGTGCCTTGGATATTCAACTTCTTTGAAAAAATTCTTAAGACTATCTCTTTGGAATTTTTAGCCTCTTTAGAACTCTCTTTTTAATGTGGAATCATGTTATCCACTTTCTTGAGAGTATTGCAAAGGTAAGTTGTATCAGGTGGAATTATCACTTCTACTCCATCATGATGGAACTTTATGCATTGATGGTATGTAAAAGGTACTACTTGCATTGTGTGAATCCATGGCCTTCCAAGAAGAATATTGTAAGAAAGTGGTAGATCAAGGACTTGACATATGATGTCTTTCTCCATGGATCCCTCTCTGATAGGTTAAAAAACTAATCATTAGGAGGATCTCTCTTCTTTGTCATAGGCTTTGATTGTAATCTTCCTTCTTGGATAAATAACATGTTGTGAGAATCTAAATTATTTCACAAGATTAAATGTGCATATTTTCAAACTTATGCCTCCATCTATCAAGACACGCTTAACTCGGTGTTTGTGAATTGAGGAATTCTATATGCATAGGTTGATTTTGTGAATGATTCAAGGATTTTTCATCTTCTTTAGAGAAATATAAATAGTGAAGGGAAGTCAAATGACCAACCATAGCTTGGAATATGTCTACATCTAGTTCTGTCAAGATATTAGTTGCAAGCAGGGCTTGATCAAGAATCTATCTATGAACAAGAGAAATCTTTAGAAACTCCAAAATGGAAATTTGAGCAGAGGTACATTATAGTTGATCCACCAAACTAAATTGTATTGTTGGAGGTGATACCAATTGTTTGGATTTTGGTTTTGAATTTTTTCTTGTTGTAGATTATTTTTATGTGGAAATTTATTTAAGTGCGAGCTTAGCTTGACTCCCTATCACAATATTAGAAGTTTTGATTTTTCTTGTACTCCTTTGAGAGTGATCATATCGATAGACTTTTCTCATGTTTCCAACATATTGATCACATTATCACTCTTAGTATATGTATAGTAAATCTTATTGCCTTTTTTATAAGATGATTCACCTTTCTTGTAGTTAGGCAATGGTTGTTGAAAATATTTATGATCATTGTTAGCATGATGCCCATCCACTTTTGCCTTACCACATTTGATTAAATTTTGAATAACATGCATTAATTTCATACAATTGTTAGTCTTATGTCCTTTATACCAATGCTAATCACAATAGTCATCATCATTCCACCACTTTGCTTTTACTTCTAGTTCCCATGGTTTTGATTTTGGAAGTGTAATGATTTTATTGTCCCATACAGATTTAAAGACCAATTCAAGTGTAAAAGTAAATTTAGGTTTAGATAACCAAGGCTCATTTTGATTTTTAGATATGTTATTGTTATAATCTCTAGGAGTTGTTGTTCGTATTTTATTAGAACCCTTGTTTTCTTTTAGACTTGTGGTAAGATTGAATACTTCTGGTTTTGACTTCATGTTAGGAGCATCCACAACTCTGTCATTTACCATGTTCTTGTTCTTTTTCTAGAATTTATACTTATCTTTTCCATTGTTGGGATTGTACTTATCATTGTTGTCTTTGTAAATTATAATTTCCCCATTTTTAACCACAACTTCTTCAATCTTAATTGCACTTTTGATAATCTTATCTAAGATTTGAGGACCTTGGAGTTGTATGGAGTAATTTCATTCTAGAATCAAGTTATCAACAAAGATATCCATCTTCTCATTCTCAGGGATGTCCCTTGGATACCTTGCAAAGATTTTCCTCCACCTCTATAGAAATGAGAGAAAATATTCTCCACTTCACTGTTTTGGGTTACATAAATCAAACATGGTCATTGTATGTTTTATGTTGTAAGAGTATTATTAGATAAAATTCTTGAGAAGATCTTCAAACATTTTAATTCCAGTAGGTAACTTTGAGAACCACTCCATAGATGGTCCTCCCAAGCTTCTAGATAGGAAATAACCTTATTAAGTAGGTTTATTCATGCATAAATTCCATGCCCAAAGTATAAAATTCTCTCACATGGTCTTGAGAATTTGAATTTCCATTATATGTATCATACTTGGTTATTTCAACATTAGGAGGAAATGGAACCATGTATAAGTCTTTATCAAATGGAAAGAGACATATGTTTTCTAATGTGTATTATTTTGAGTCTTTGTCCTTTTCTTTCTTTAGCTCTTTTATTGTTGTTTACATAGAAAGCAATTGTCTAGTCAATATGGTTATAGGCATATCAATTTCTATTTTCTTTAGTTTATTTTCATCAAAACATTTAGGTATTTTGACTCCCAAGGATGCCAAGTCCAAGAATTATTTTTCTTTATTGGGTGAATGTTTCAAGTTGGGTACCAATTCCACACAAGTCCGCTTTGGAAAAAAATTGAAATAAGAAATGTGCGCCTGATTTTTACAAATCAGGTGCCTGTTTAGGTTCGGGAGCCCGATCCATTTTAAAAAATTAGGTGCACATTTACAAAATGGGTGCCTATTTAGGATCGGGCACCCAAACCAAAACGGGCACCTGATTTCTACAAAACGGGTGTCCGATTTTTACAAACCGGGCGCTTGTTTTTAAAATCTATTATTTTTTATTTTTTAGTGATTTGTTTGTCATTTTAAATTTCAAGAATGGGATCACGTTTAGCAGAGCTTGGGTGCCCGTTTTAGCTTCTCCTGCTGATCCCCTCTGCCATTTGTTTCATGTTCTAGGTACATACTATTCTTTTTTATGATTTTTGTCATTAAAAATTATAGTTTCAAGTTATTTTTAATTAAAAAATGTAGTTTAATATTGTTTTCAAAATTATTGTATAAATTTAATTATATTTTATGTTTCAAGTAGTTCTTTTTAATTTTAATTTACTTTGTACATTAGCATACCAAAGTAGAAAACTGTTAAAAGTTTTAATTTAACCCTATAAAAAATTAAATTACGAAACCATAAGTAGAAAACCAGAACCCTAGGTAGTAAAACAAAAATATAAACCTATACAAAATTAAATTATGAAAACCTAAACTTAGAAAACTAAAACATAAATTTAGACGTGTAAATAAAGTAACAAACCATAGGTAGAAAAATAATATTTACGTAAACAAAACTATTTCTCTCTCCTCTCTCACTCTCTCTCTCTTTTCTCTCGCTCTCTCTCTTTTCTCTTGACTCTCTCTCTCCAATTTCTCTCTCCTCTCTCTCTCCTCTATCTCTACTCTTTCTCTCTTGTCTCTCTCCGCTTACTCTCTCCTTTCTCCATCCTCTCTCTCTCTCTCTCCTCTTTTTCTCTCTCCTCCTCTCTCCTCTTTCTCTCTCCTCTCTCTCCCTCTCTCCTCTTTCCCTCTTTTATCTCTCCTCTTTCTCTCTTCTCTCTCTCTAAAAATGTTAAAACATGTTCCTTGAATCAAAACCTTTCGAAACATAGAGTTTTAAAAATATCAAAAACCTTGGAATCTTTTTTCAACCAAGTAGGTGTACATTCTTAAAAAAAAACATTTAAACATCTGTCTTGATTGTTTTTGTAACCTGTAAAATGTAAATAACTTATATGTTAATTTTTAATTTATTTATGATTGTCTTGATTCTCTCTCTCTCTCTCTCTCTCTCTCCAACCAAGTAGGTGTACATTCTTAAAAAAAAATTTTAAACATTTGTCTTGATTGTTTTTGTAACTTGTAAAATGTAAATAACTCATATGTTAATCTTTAATTTATTTATTATTGTCTTGATTCTCTCTCTCTCTCTCATTTTAATTATTTAAGGCATTATTTGTAAGGTAAAATGCAATTTGTAGTATGTTAATTGTAGATTAAAAATATAGATGATTTTCATATTGATGAGCTTATAGGTTAGCATGCACCACTGCCACCACCACCACCTCCACCTATAGAGTTGAGAGATAAGATTAGGAGAAATTTAGTGGCAATAATGAGAGATATAAATATTATTATAAATGATCCCTATCCATCAGCCCAACTACTACACCTTGTTGATAGCATGCAAGGCATAGTAGATTCAGTACACACATTAGACTCTGAGATTGATAGTTTCCAATCATGGAGGGACAATATGCATGGATATTATGTTGATGACCTCTCTTATAAAGAGGTTAATAGTTTAAAAATTACAAAAATAGATATGGGACGCTATTTTTTCAACCCGAAAATGGGTGAGGAGATACTTGGCAAGAAGCCACGTATTTCTATTAGATGGTGTAGACACCCCGGTATAGCAGAGCATTTTTGGGAGTGGTGGTGGATGGTATTTGACCATCCACCACATGCTAATCATGAGGTCCCACTTTATTTTTAAAAAATTTTATGGGCTAAGTTTGAATTGGGTAGGAAACCCAATTATTTTGATAGGAGAGAATTCAAGGGCTTGGTTGAGGCATGCCATAGGATAGGCTAGGGACCAAATTGAGTGATAGAACTATAAATCATGTGCACAATGAGCCCCTTATTCCTCTTCCTTCTCCTATAGTTCCTGCACCTATCCATCATTGAGAAATGAAATTATCTCTTGGTTCTTTGAGTGCCCTTACGGGCAATTTATTACATCACTTGACCTAGGTGAGGGTTGCCCCCATCATAGAACATGTTTGCACAAGTTGTGGGGGTATACATAGGGGTCCCCAATCTGATCCTGATGCTGCCCATGTTGCCCATGGTGGATATGCTGATGATGATGGTGGTGCACATGGTGGATATGCTAATGATGATGATGGCCCACATGGTGATGTCAGAGATGGTATCTCATCATATGTTGATTTACTCAGTGAAGACAATGATCATCCCACACAGGTAAATTTAATTATAATTTATATAGTGCAATATTAAATTTCTTATTTATATAATTATAAACCATAACATGTGGATTTTTTGGTGAATAGAGGAGGGTTGACCCTCCATTCATTAGCCATCATCATATGACATTGACACCTCAACATCTTGGTGCTCCATGTTAGATTAGGTGAAATACTAATCTCCCAAGAACACCTGCATGCATAACCCTGTCACATGGAAGAAGCAAAGAACGGAAGCAAGAAAAATCTATGGAGGCCAAAAAGCCAGAGACATCTTATGGACATGTAAAGAGAAATTGTATTCCAAGATTCTCTAAAAAGAATGTACAAAGGGTTCAACCATATAGGTGAACAATAAAATCCTAAAGCTATAAAGCAAAAAATAAAGCTAGGTTGCACATTATAATTAATAAATATATTAATTATAATGCACCTAAAAGATAGCTTAAGTAAATAGAGTAATAAATTACTTAATTAATTAAACCAAAGTGATTTAATTAATAAGCATAAAGTATGATTACTCTAACACCCCCCCTTAAGCGTAGCTCAAGAGGGAAGCTAACCTAGCATAGCTATGAAAGTAGAAAATGCAAGAAAGAGCAATGGGTCCCGGCAACAAGGCCTGATCAGGTACCCAAGTACAAGAAATAAACTAGATGAAGGAAACAAAGCCTCCAATCTAGGGAATGTCCCAAAGAAAGGAACAAGAAAGAGCATGAAGCATGAAACTGCAAACACTGTCAGAAGAAACTACTGGAACCCCCACTGAAATAGTGCATGACCAGGTAGAGAAGACAAAGTCTGAAGAGTTGATCAATCGAAGAGGTGGCCTCCAAAAGAAGGAATGAATGAGTGTCTATATAGTAGATGATCCATCTCACCGAAATACATAGGTGCCTAGCCACTGCATCCGCCTAGTACATAGGAACAAAAACTGTATACGTAGATCACTCAATCGAACCAAGGAAGCAATAGAACCAATAGGTGAACCCCCCCATAATGCTGAACAAGGAGAGGGGTGACAGGAACACTAAAATGCAATGCCAGAAACATCTGCAAGAAGAAGAATCAGGAACACCAATAGTGCAACAGAAGTACAAGCATAGGATAAAGGGTGGTGTCACAGACACATCATGGGCTAATGTCATGGAAGGTACGCTCACTTGACAAAGGTGGATGTGCACAAAAGGCAAAAACATCATAACCCCCCATGGCACTTTATAACTGAGTGCGAGTACAAACAAACACAAGGAGTACAAGATCCTAGATATGCAAAAGTAGGCACTTTATCTCAGTGCGTTTATAGAAAAAAGAATGCAATAGAAGAGAAGCATACAATGCTCAGAAGTCAGAAAGAAAAGTGAGCCAGAAGAACAGAAGAAGAGATCCTAGGACCTGTAGAACCCAAGTAATTTGCCAGAGTGAGAAAGTGCAAAACTCAGAGGAGAAAAAACTTGGAGGAGAATCTAGATAAAAGAACCCTGCAACTGAATAACTCACAGAACCAGCTTTCCAACGATATATGGTGAGCCCAAAAAAGAGTCCGGATGAGCGAGATATGGCTCCCGGAAGGTAAAAAATAAACATCACCTTTGATAGCAAAAAATACTATCAAAAAAATAGAGCCAAGAACTCTAACCTCCATAATCAGAAAGAGCTCGGAAAGAGCTTTCCGAAGATATAAAGAAGTTCAAAAAAGACCTCCGTATGCTCTAGATAGAGCAAAAACAGTGCGGGAGGGTTAGAAAGGCTCCACAAGAAGAATTTAGAGACCCTGGGGCTGAAAAAATTGAGCCCCTGGGCGCATGGCGCGCGCAGGGGGCTAGAGCTAGAGCTCCCGGTCACCCATGTGACCGTCGCTAGGGCCCGCAGGGCTTAAAAACCCACCGGGCGGCCGGCGGAGCGCTGGACGGAGCGGGGCCAACGGAGGAGGCCAGCGGGGCAGTGGAGGAGCCGGCGGAGGCTCTGCAGCGGAGCGGGGGCCGCGGATGGACGCGGAGCCCGGGGGCGGAGCGGCCGGTGGTGGCGGAGTGGAGGGAGTCTGGTGGCCGGTGATGGGGGCGGCGGCGAGGGCCACGACAGCGCTTGCACCTGCTAGTGGCTCGGTGGAGGCCGCGGGGTGCCGCCCGGGAGGCCGCCCCCTAAAAAAAATTTTTAATTAATTTTTTTTTTGAAAATCATTGTCTCGATCTGCGTACCAGGTTGTACGGCCTGGTACTTAAAAATTTTTACCTCAAATTGCAAAGGTGTCCAAAATGGACAAATTTTATATGGATTTTGGGGTTTTTGGGCCTTCTGGATGCAATGGTGGCATCCGTTTTTCCTCAAAATACCCCCCAATTTTTTTAATTTTTTTTGCAGGCAAAAAAGAAACAAAAAATAACGTCCTGCAGAGAGTACCAAAATTGAAATTTTTCTGAAACCCTCCTGCATCTGAATCACTTAAAAAAAACACGAACAACAAGCAGCAAGATGGCTCTGATACCATGTTAGATTAGGTGAAATACTAATCTCCCAAGAACACCTGCATGCATAACCCTGTCACATGGAAGAAGCAAAGAACAGAAGCAAGAAAAATCTATGGAGGCCAAAAAGCCAGAGACATCTTATGGACATGTAAAGAGCAATTGTATTCCAAGATTCTCTAAAAAGAATGTACAAAGGGTTCAACCATATAGGTGAACAATAAAACCCTAAAGCTATAAAGAAAAAAATAAAGCTAGGTTGCACATTATAATTAATAAATATATTAATTATAATGCACCTAAAAGATAGCTTAAGTAAATAGAGTAATAAATTACTTAATTAATTAAACCAAAGTGATTTAATTAATAAGCATAAAGTATGATTACTCTAACACTCCATTCACAGTATGCACTTTGATCTTGATACATTTAAACTTTTTAAAAATAAACTTTAATTGATAATGTGTTTGACATATTTTTGTGATTTTGTAAGGTCTCTCATGTACCACTGAGATTGGCAGCCCTTCATTCTCTACCCCACTAGTCACCAAGAGTCAGCCGCATATACCTATAGTATGTTTTTCATTTATTAATTTTAAGTGTTTATATCTTACTAATTTATGTACAACTTTGATTCACGCTTATTTTTTTGCAATTGTAGGATTTTGGATTGTCTCATGTTGAACAATCACATTTACATCCTAACTCATTGGTGACATTAGCTATGAGTCACACACAGGTAATGTACATATTTTTATTCCATAAATTTATAGTCAAGTTATATATACTTTATAATTTATGTATATGTACTATAAGTTTGATTCATGCTGTATATATGTTGTTCAAGTCGACACCACCATGAGTCTTGGCATGGCTACATGATTAAGCCAAATGTAACCATCGACACTATCCTTTGAGGTCATGATTAAAAGTAATTATTCAATGTCCCTTGTGTATCTAGATCTTTTACACCTAATTATTAAAAATTTGTACTTTAAATGTTTTTACATGACTTGGCTACATCCATTTTTCATGTAGCTGAGGGAGGACCTTCATGTCCCATAGAGGGTACTCAAGACCAGACACTATTGGCAATTTGGCTAAGTAGGATATCAAGTTATTGTCATTATGGCAACATATAATCACTATGATGACTGCACTACAGTAGCAAGCATTTTTGTAAGAGCGCAAGTAAAATTGTTTAAGCATAGCAGCATTTTCCAGTCTAATTAGAGATAGTTTTTGTTAGCCATGTTTGTAGAGGTAGGTTCAATGCATATGCACTTGAACATGGATAACTCTATGTATGAAAAAGACACATGTCAAAGTGCACATCTGTACAACATGTACGGAAGGAGATATTGTAGGATTATAGAGATAGAGTCTTAGCCGACCTGAATAGAGCAAGAAGATAGAATAAGAATGATAGTTAAGGGATTATTTTGTTTATCAAAATAATGACTTAACCATATAATGGATGACATCCTAGATGTTAACTCTTAGACAACATAAATCAGTTTTTGTATTTAGGAAAGAGTTTGTGCTTGGTAAAGCTGACTGTAATGTTATTATTCTTAATAACTGATATATATGTAAAAATCATGTAATGCCAAGAATATAGATTGATATAATAAGATATTGTAAGGCTATGATGTGAAGTTATATGTTGTAAAAGAAAAGCAATTATAATTTGTATATGAAAGCAAAGAGCTGAATCATAATAGGATAGTTATTCGACAGCAGTGAAAGGTTATGTACTTTACCTTCTGTATTTAGATATCATTGTATTTTACATGTTTATGTAGTGAGCTCATCTTGTAAGAATTATATTTTGTAATACCAACTCCTAGCAGGGTTGAGGCTTCGAACAAGGCCTAAAGTCCTTTAATTAGGACAAAGACTCTATATGTATGTAATAGACTCCTAACTGGGTCAACATCCTTAACTAGATACTTTTTATTAGTAGATCAGTTGTGGGTATCATGCCCATTGGGGTTTTCCCTTGGCCACGGTTTCCTCAAGAACAAACATGGTTTTATGAGTTCATTTTCTTTATTGCTATGCATGTTATTTAGTCTACTTTGTTTTGAAAGCTTCAAGTTAATCTGTTATATCCATAACTCAGCAAAAGTAACAGTTTGTAGAATACTGATTCACCCCCCCTCAATATTCCCTATTTCTAACAATTGGTATCAGAGCTTAGTTACTCAGAAGAAAGTTATTCAAAGAAAGCCTAGCAGCTTGAGTAAGATCTTTATGGATATGGATCAATTAAAGAAGAATCTTGAAGAAGCTCTTGAACAGATTGAGATACTTACTGAAGAGAGAGAAACTTTGAAAGGGAAATATGATGATGTGAAGAACTTCATTAAGAAACAAAAAGAAAAAGTGGAAGAACTGAAATCAAAGAAAGAACCTTCAATTCAAATCAAAGATTGTGATGAAATTTCAAATCTGAAGAAAGAAAATGAGATCCTTAAACATGAGTTGAAGATTGTAGATCTGAAGTTAAGTTTGAAAGATGGAAATAGCAAAAATGAATCAAATTTGAAATCTAAAAATGAAGATCTGAAGTCTAAAATTTTTAAAGTGACATCTGAACTTGAGAAAACCAAATTACAGTATGCTGAACTTGAGAAGTAAAATACAATTGTGAAAGGTGAATTGACTCAGTCTAAACTACATCTTGAGAAACTATATTCCACCAGTGAGAAGATTGATGAACAAATGTCTTATCAAAAACCTTATTATGATACAACCAGTCTTGGATTTAATTCATATAAAAAAAGTGAAGAATGCAAGGAACCAGATCTAAAGACCTCTAAAGATGAATAGAAATATGATAAAGAAAACAAATCTGAAGGCATACCTATGCGAAGAGAATTCAAAGGTAGATGTTTTGCATGTAATAATTTTGGACATATGAAGAAAGATTGCACAGGTAAGCAATTCAAACCTCTCCATGGTTATTGTTATAATTGTCATGGTTTTGGACATAGAGGTATTGATTGTAAGATACCAATATTTAATGATAACAATAGTAGTAGTAGAATGTTTAGAGATACTAACCATGTAGATAAGAGACCTACTGAAGATATGAACAAGAAAAATGGAGTTGTGTGTTATAGATGCAACAAGATTGGACATATTGCCAGAAATTGCAGATCACAAATCAGTAAAATAGGACCAAAATATGGAAACAATGGAGTAGTTTGTCAACTATATAACAAATTTGGTCACGCAACAAGATTTTGTAGAATGAACATGAGAAACCCTAATCCTAGAAGTTATACAAGGAGAAATGAGAATACATATAACAGTTAGAAAGGATGTTGTAGTAACTTAGAAGAAGTTAGGTTTATTAAAGCCACACATAAAGAATACACACTCAGTACACAAGGTAATCATACATGTGAAGTATCTAATAGTAAGTTTGAATCTTTTCCAAACCCATCTCAAAGCACTTGAAGTAATTAATTCATGTAGAATTTATTAGAGTAGGAGATTAGGATAGTATAAAAGTTAGATTTGATTATATTGAGTCTTGCAAAGTTAATTTGAGGTAGTATATGATATAATGATGCTATGGTTAAGAGCGCATGATCTAATATGAATGTATGCGAGTACACGAAAAGAATGAAGTTTTGCAAGAAAATAGGAACAACTTTTTGGAAAGAAGAGGCAAAGGAATTGAATGCAATGTTAGAATCTTGAAAGATTGAAAGGATAAAAGCTGATGATCGGTATTATTTGATCATTCAAGAAACTACAAGTGATAAGAAGAGCAATACAGTGGAGATTAAGAGTAATTTACATAATTTGGAGAAGGATTTCGTTCCATATCTATGTAAAGACTTAAATCACATATTTGAGGTATTTTACTAAGTAAATATATCAAAAGTAGTTAAGTTTTGTAAGAAGCATGGATGCGTCACTTGTTCATCATATAAAAGATTCCGTTAGACCTAGAGTTAAAAGGAAACTAGTAGAACCCTTGGAAGAAGAACCTAGTCTTGTGTTGTCATCTGTTCCAGATGGAGTTCTGCATTTAGAAGATGTGAAAAGTTATTTGAAATGCAAGTTTGAGATCCTAAGTGATAGAAATATGATCATGGGATA
Organism: Chamaecyparis obtusa; assembly: GCA_027943335.1. Lineage (NCBI taxonomy): Eukaryota > Viridiplantae > Streptophyta > Pinopsida > Cupressales > Cupressaceae > Chamaecyparis > Chamaecyparis obtusa. Next base: position 1,333,269 of record BSBK01003945.1, on the reverse strand, counting down.
TGAAAATATATACAATTAGGACATGTCATTAAAATTAGGGTTTGAACATTTGAAGGATAATGAGATTGTCAAGTACCCACTACATTATGAATTCCAAGATGATGAATGCACTAAGATCATTTTGATTAGAATCCACAATGGAAAATTTTGGCTAGATGACATAGTGATAGATATCATTACAGACCTAATTCATGAAGTAATTAGTTTGTCAAAATTTGGAGTTAGACCCTTTAATGAGAAGAATGTAAAGAAAACTATATTGGATAACACTAAGTCATCATATAATGGTAGAGGGATTGTAATCAGCAAGATCACACAAGATGATGTTAGATATGTAAGCAAGATTTTTTCATCTAAGTTTTGTGCAAATTCTAGAGAAGATGACATGGAAGTTGGTATGGTACATACAACTTATTTGATATGTGTTGAAAAAGTTCAAGTTGATATGTGTGAAATTCTAAGAATTTAGTTATTTGAGAACCTTGAGAAGATTAAGAAAACCAAGAACTCACAATTTAGATTCTCATCCTTGATCACATATATGTTTTTCCATTTGTTGAGAAGATTTCCATATACTATTAGAGAAGATTGGAATGATAACAAAAATTCAATGGATAGAACCAATAAGGTGTATCTTAGACACCCTATAGACAAGGTAAATGAGAGCACAACCTTGGTAATATAGACATTTTAGAATCAAATGAGAAAAAGATCAAGGATTCCATAGGCTATAGTACATAAACATAGAAATGAAATATACTTTATGGTTGACACTAATTTCACTTTTTTGACGTAGTTGAACCGAGAGTGGAATTTATAGATCCACTTGGATATGAAGTTTCTGAAGTTGAAATAGAAGGATACATTGGCAAATTGCTTAAGTGTAAATTGGATGTAAATAGCCCTAGATTTCGAACATATGAGGAGAAATTTAACTTCACAAAGTCATTGAAAGTTGAGAAATTAGCTAAAAAGAGAGTTAAAAACACTATAAAGAAAATTCTTAAGGATACAAGCATGAAAAAATATGAGTTTATAGTTGCGAAGTAGACTGCAATAGTAATTAGAGATATAGGATAGAAAGAAGTTCTATTTGTTCGACCCCTAACATCAGTTGCATCTCACACTGAAGAAATTTAGGATTTAGAAGAAGAAATTAAAGTTGTGGAAGTATAGCAAGTGAGAAAATCCACTAGATGCTCCACCACTCCACCAACAAAAAGAGTAAAGGAAATGGCAAGCCAGCCAGGAAAGAGACAAAAGACTATTTATACCCCAGCACAAAGGAAAGTATTAGAAGTAAAAGATGAAGAAGAAGAAGGAAGCAATAAAAAGAAATGGAAACCTAAGATAGAGAAAGTGAATGCCCTAATTATCAATGAAGGTGATTTCATTAAAATGAACAAATTTTATGAGTTGTACAATTTTACAGAGAAAATGAACTTAGAAAATGAAGTTGTCAGGTACATAATACTGCCAAATAAAAAATTTGATAGTATTCAAGGAAAGATTCCTAATGAACTTTTTGAGAAGTTAGTTAAAAGGAAGAAAAGAGCAGTTTAAAAAGATAAAAACATAAGAGAAAACTATGTGAGAAAGATATGTGATATAAAAGATGAAGAGCTTTAAGGAAATTATGAAAAATCTTAACACTCATTTAAGAATGAAAAGGAGAACTATCTTGATAATGGGAGGAAATTATGAGGAAATCAACAAAGAGACAGAAAAGGCAGTTGTAAAGGTTATGACCTCTGACCCTAGTGAGCACACAAGTGTATCTAATCAAGTATTAGAAGCTAAACATCAGAAAATTCCTTCACCATCACCACTACCATCTATTAACATTGAAGATGAAACTATGGATGTGGAAGGAACAAATATCACTTTAGACAGTGAAGATAACCCATTCAACAATCTTGAGAACATTGTTGACAATTCGGCTTTTGAGCAGAAGGATATGACAGTGAATGAAGAAGAAGGAAAGGAAACATGAAAAGAAGAGGAAGAAAAATTGACACAAGAAGAAACATAGATTAATGAGGAAGAAAAAGAATAGGAAGCTCCACAAGAACAAGAAGCAATTAGTCCTAAACTCAAGGAAGCAACAGAGAAGCCAAAAATTGAATCCATCTTTGTTAGTCTTGGACAAGAATTTGATGATGACGACCAAATTGAGTTGATCTCATCTTTGAATAAGATTATTGGCAAGAATAAGAAAGTAAAAATATTAGAAGGATCATTGCTTGAAGTGACAGAGAAACTACAGAGCATAATAACCAGTCAGATAAATGAGGCTGACCTACAAATTAAAGAAAAAGAAGTGAAATCATTTAATACCGAATTCACAAACTTATCAGACATGGCCAATGTTAAAGCACAATTAGCCTATGAAAGTAAGATATTCCAAGATATATGTCATAATATCAAAAGTGATATAGATAATATGGATGTTTGCATTAAGGAATTAAGAAGAAGTTTGGAAAGAGGAAAAGCTTTGTATATTCAATGTACAAAATCAAAAGACCATGTATCAGAATTAACATAGAATATTAAGGAAAAAGTGGCAGAGATACAAGCAACAACAAACCTCTTGTCAAGCCCAAAATGTGAAGATCTCAGATATTGAGAAAAATATAAGCAAACTAAATGATGACATAAGGATTTTGAATGATGCAAAGGAAAAGAAATTGAGGAGATTCACTCTATTAAGAGAGCATGTATCAATTAAACTAAGTATTATTAAAAATCAGTTGGAAGAATGTCTTTCTTCTAAGACATCATATGGAAAATTTCACTATGCAAACCATCAGGCATATGAAATTGCATCTTATGGTCTATGTGCACTCCTAAGCATTTTAGATGCTATAAATAAATCATAGGATAAGGAGTTAGCAAGCATGAAGATAAATTTTGTAGACTGTGTTGCAAGCCTATCGGCTTTTCAATTTTAAGATCTTAAGGTAAACCATTTTTGACAAGTTTTTGGCACCCTTTTTTTTCATTATTGTCAAAGGGGGAGTAGTAGCAGAAAATTGTATAGATGGTATAGTATGATGCATACTACTAGGGGGAGTACAGATATTCAGAGATATAAGTATGTTGAATTTTTTTTTTATATGGCCACAATTTTGAAATTTTGTGAGACTTAGCCAATTTTCCTATATGTTGCCACCAATGACAAAGGGGGAGATTGTTGGAAATTTGGCTGAGTAGGATATTAATTTGTTGTCATTATGGAAATATATAATCACTATGATGACCGCACTACAATAGCAAGCATTTTTTTAAGAGCGCAAGTAAAATTGTCTAAGTATAGCAACATTTTCCAGTCTAATCAGAGACAGTTTTTGTTAGTGATGATCATAGAAGCAGGTTCAATACATGTGCACTTGAACATGGATAATTCTATGTATGAAAAAGACACATGTGAAAGTGCAAGTCTGTACGACATGTATGGAAGGAGATATTGCAGGATTACAGAGACATAGTCTTAGCTGACCTGAATAGAGCAAGAAGACAGAATAAGAATGATAGTTAAGGGATTATATTTTTTATCAAAATAATGACTTAACCATATAAGGGACGACATCCTAGATGTTAACTCTTAGAAAACATAAATCAGTTTTTGTATTTAGGAAAGAGTTTATGCTTGGTAAAGCTGATTGCAAAGTTATTATTCTTAATAACTGGTATATATGTAAAAATCATGTAATGCAAAGAATATAGATTTATGTAATAAGATATTTTAATGCTACGATGCAAAGTTATATGTTGTAAAAGAAAAGTAAGCAAACTTTGTATATGAAAGCGAAGAGCTGAATCAGAATAGGAAAGCTATTCGATAGCAGTGAAAGGTTATGTAATTTACCTTTTGTACTCAGATATCATTGTATTTTACATGTTTGGGAAGTGATCTCATCTTGTAAACATTATATTTTGTAATACCAACTCCTAGAAGGGTTGAGGCTTCTAAAAAGGCCTAAAGTCCTTTAATCAGGACAGAGACACTATATGTATGTAATAGACTCCTAACAATATCAACATCCTTAACCGAATACTTTTGATTAGTGGATCAGTTGCAGGTATCATCCCCACTAGGGTTTTCCCTTGGCCAGGGTTTCCTCAAGAAAAAATATGGTGTTATGAGTTCATTTTCTTTATTGCTATGCATTTTATTTAGTCTACTTTGTTTTGCAAGCTTCAAGTTAATTTTTTATATCCATAATTGGGAAAAAGTAAAATTTTGTAGAATACTACTTCACTCCCCCTCTTAGTATTCTCTATTTCTAACAGATACATTAAGATGAGGGTACTTAGGACCAGACATAGCATGTTGATGCATCACAGTCCTCTCCATGTGGAGTGAAGAGGACTTCAGATCAGCTAGATGAGTAGAGTTAGATTATGATGACTATTTGGACTTGTGTTATGATGATGATTATTTGGACTTGTGTTATGATGACTTCTTGTCATATTATTTAGATTATGATGATGATTATTTGGACTTGTTCATATTATTTTTACTTGTTGTTAGAGTAGGACTTGCATTACACACTAGTCCACTTGTTATCATATATTGTACTTGAACTTGTTTTTGGAGTAGGACTTTATTTTGTGATTGTATGTATATATCATGAGTTGATATGATGGACATTATGATATATGCAAATTATTTCAGGACTTGTTATGTTATTTATCCTAATCATGAGTTGTTATTTATATATATGAGCTTATGGAAAAGAAATCATTTTTAATATCAATTGTAATTAAATTTATCAATATCCTAAAAAAACCATCTATCTAACAATGAGATCTATTAATTCATGTGTAATTGAGAAGAACAATATCTAGATACATTACAAGTAATATGAAAACTTTGATTAACTTATAAAAAAAACCATCTATCTGCCAATGAGATCTATTAATACATGTAATTGACAAGAACAATATGATGTTACAAACTTAATATTGACTTTCATAATTAACTATTAAAAACCATTAATTAATATTGACTTCGATGTTACACTTAATTTATTGAGTTTGATTAACTATTAAAAACTATCTATCTAACAATGAGATCTATTAATTTGAACAATAAATTTATGGATGCACAAATAGATCTATCATAATCTATTAAGTGAACATAATCTGACCAATGTGCATAGTTTAATATTTAGAACAAAATTTGGTGAATACAAAGTTATGAATTTAACTTAAATAGTTAAAACAAAATTCGATGAATAAAAGTGAGTTCATGAACTTAAATTACAAATCCAAAATTGGACGAATATAGGAGTGCATTGTACTACATAAATAATTCATGTCTATGTTCTTCCAGACATCCTGCATCATAATAATAAACATGTTGAAATGTTAGAATTTATACAAGTTCATTTAAAGTCAATTTTAATTTATTTCAAATCTATATCTCTAAATTATAAATTATGACACTTCAAAGAAGACATGTAGAAAACATATAAAAATATGACAAATTGAAAAAAAACTTACATGTATAAATTTGATTCAACCTAATGTACTATCAACATCTTCTCTTTTCTATAATACATCTATGATTGCCTCATGCTCTTCCATTAAAAGTGCCTATAATATTTTATTAGTAGGTCTCCCTTTGTATCTTTCCAATTTGATATTTGTTGCCACTACCAAATGGGAATAGTGCATAATCTTTTTTTCTTATTGGTAGTCTTCAAAAGCTGGTAAACCATTCCTTCTTGTTAGGTATTTTCATAGCCATGTACCAACTACCATAATAGACCCAATTGGATACTAAAAATCATCATCATCTACTTGATGACATATCAACTTTTTCTTAGGTTCTACACATCGAGCTAACCAATACTTTGTCTCATTATCCTTAGGTGCAACAATAGCATAGACATGTCTTGCAAAAAAAATTAGGTACATGCACAAATAAAACTTGTTTAAAGTTTATAATTCAAATATATAATCATAAATTACATTCAACATACACATGTAACTAATATAATTTAAAGTTTTACAATAAATTGAATTAAATTACTAGGTTGTATAAGGTCTGAAAGATGATCATAATCTTCTGATGCAAAGGCATGACCAAGGTCTTCATTTATCATATCATCTTCATCTTGTGTCTCACTAGGTGTTAAGGATTTTTGTTTCCATTATTCAACCCATTTTATATTCTCGCATTCTTACCATTCACCTGCAACACAAAACTGACAAAAACATGCAACCTCCCTAGTCCATATAGTCCAAGTGTTAGAATTAGAACTCCTAAATGAATGCCATTTAGTTGATCCACTGGTTGTATTACCGTATCATCTTAAAATGGAAGCAATTCCATGTTAAGAGTGTTTATCCCTCTGAGTAAGTATTATGGGGTCATGTCAAGCACCTTGATTAGGTCTTTTCTCAAATCTAGCTTTCACCCCCCATTCTTCTTCTCTCTCCACTTGATTTCACTTGATTTTTGCATTTTCTAGCATTATGGACTAAGGTCCTGAGGTTTCTGACCTCAAGGTCAAAGTCAACCTTGAGGGTCAAATATGACCTCGACCCTGACCTAGGTTAGGGATGACCTTGACCCTGACCTAGGGTGGGCTCTACCTTGTCCTTGACCCAGATTTCAAATTTCAGGTTCCCATGATTTTCGGGTGTCAAATTTCAAAAATATTTGTTTTCCCGCTTCCGGGTTGGCCATTTCGAGTTTCGGAATGGTAAATCTTTAATTTAATTTAATCTAGGTATATTTCTAAATGTTAGGACCTAATTGAGATTTAATTCTCCAAGGTGGCCCCTCTAGAAGATTGTTCCCTAGTTCACTATAAAATGAAGCCTTCCTCTCTCATTTTGATCATCAAGTTTTGCAATCCATTATTCACCAAGCAATTTCATAATCAAGGAGCTCTCAAGGAGATATCCACAAGCCATGAAGTTCTCTTTCAAGAAAACATCCATTCAAGGAAGGATTCAAGTCCTCTTCTCCATTCAAGTTCTCCATTAAAGATCAAGGATTCAAACATTCAAGCCTTTGGAGGGATTTGGTTTAAGCATGCAAGATTCATCATTCAAACCCTAGATCTAGCCATCATGATGGTGTGATATTCCTTCAAGATCCTTTGTTCATCTTCTATATTTATTCATTCTTCTATGAAGGTGGATTCCAAGCATACAAACATGGAGGTTTTGCATTTACTTTCATGGTTTTGACTTACATTTGCCATTATTGTGTTCAAGCTTTCATATCAATATACTTGTTTACATTTGAAATACAATTGCATATCTATCAAATTGCATAGCTTCATTGTTAGATCTACTTCTACTACTTGCTAGCATTCTCATTTCAATTTAACTATTAAGGTTGATTCCAAACCGGGGTTTGACAAAGGAAAACTCCTAAAAAAAATAACAAAAACCTTCTTTTTCTTGTAGGTATAGGTGCGGGACTGTAGATTTGAGCTTGAATTTGGATACCCTTTTTGGCAAACTTTCGAGATCTGTAAACAAAGTCAAGGTAAACCTTCAAAATATTAATATAGCCTTTGACCTCTTATCGGGGTCAAAGACTACCTGCTATTAGAAAGATAAAATTTTTCTAGGTGTTCTTCATCTCAGCATTTCCAGTCCGAAAAAGGTTGCAGAATTGCCCAAAATTGCACACAGACATCATAAATCAACATTTTTGAGATCTGCCCTATTTTGAGGTTAGTACATGCCTTTAAATTATTTTAGATTTCCAACATATATTATCCATAGGGAAATATAAGGTTTTCTTTCTCTTTCATATTCTCCATAGATTGATTCAATTTTGCATTAACCTTTTGGTTGTTCAATTTGGATCTCTCATTTCAGAATTTAGATTTAGAAGTAAATCTCATATTTCCCCCATACATTTTAGGGCGGATACTATTTCATCCTATTCATTTTGGTGATCCTGACATACTTACTCTCTTTCTTTTTGGTGTTGGATTACCCTTAAGATTAGATCTAGTTTATGCTCTTGCATTTTAAAATTCAAAAATACAAAAAAAAAATCTACATATTCAATAAAATATAAAAATATTTCTTGCATTTCATTTTACTATGGAGATTGTTAAGATGCTTTGGTGTTTGATCATGTTCCTTATTACACTTCTTTTAGCATCTCTTTACAATACCTATGATGTTTATGAGAGTATCATTCACTTCATTATGTTGATGATCCTTCACTTTTCTCTTGCCTATGCTTTTGTGAAGTTGACCAACACTAGTATTCCTACATTCAAAAGCTTCATTAAAGATTTATGTGGTAGGCTTATTAATCTTTTTGATTACGTGAAGAATTTGGTAAATGATACACCATCTCCTATCAATCCTAATCCTAATCCTAATCCTATCAATCATAATCTTAATCTTATTAATCCTAATCCTAATCTTCCTAATCCTAATTCGATACCTAATTATCCATCTGTTCATCCTCTCTCTTCCCATACTTATGATAGGATTCAAGCTATAGCTCAGGATGTGGATGTGCAAGATTTCTTTGATTTACCTTCTCCTCCAATGCATGATGATATTAAAGGAAAGGGTAAAGAAAATTCTTCAAAACCTATTATCCCACCTTATACAACCTTTACTCATGAACATGATAAACAATCACCTCTTGTAGAAGCTTTACATAATATGTACACTACCAGATATAATATGGTGACTAAACAAGGCTATAAAGGTTTAGGGCTTGGAGTTAATGAGCATGGTATTAGGTTTCCAGTTCATATACCCCCTAAACCGGATATGTATGACGTTGGTTGTTCAAAATCACAAGTCAAAGTAGGTGATGTTAATCGTCATCCTCCTCTTCACATTATTCTCCCCACACCTATCTTAGATAACCCTAATACTTGTCAAGAAGTGGCTAAGAAGGTATATGTTGAACTAATGAATTCCAAGAAATAAATCTTTAGACCTATGCTGATAGATGCTTTATACAAATATAAATGTCCTTTTTATTATAGAAATATGCATTTACTTGCTGATTGTAAATATTTCAAGTTATATGTTAGAGAAAGAGCTGCTTTAGGAATTATATCTCACTCTCATGCGGTTTTAAAATTCCTTCATAATTTTGATATAGGGGATTCCCCTCCTTATGATATAATGTATATGTTCTTCCCCTCTTGTCTCATGACTAGGGAGCAAGAGGTGTATCTTCATCTAGTCTCCTAGGATCCATTAGGCTTTTAGCATATATTATGTCTTGAGCTTAATTAGTATTCTTTTTCTCCTATCTTTCTATGATTTTGTATTATGTTTATAATCATCCATAGAATCTATTTTTCAAGATATCTTTTCTAAGACATATGTTTTCCAAGGGTATCCTTTGTCTCTATCCCTGGGGGGCAAGGTACCTCTTTCTTTCTCTTTGTCTAGGGAAATGCTTTCCTTAGCTTAGTGGTCTTTGTTTATAATGCAATATTATTTCATCATATTGACATATGTTTTGACTATGGATAACCTTCTTATTTGAGAAGTTGTCCTAAGTCATCACTTCTTCTATATGTTGTAAATTATGTTCCTTATAAACTCTCACCCTTACTTTGGTGTTAGAGTTGTTTCCTTCATTCCAAAGATTCCTCTTCCTCTTGATTGTAGGGGGGCTTGATGATTGAATCTTTCTTCCCACTTTTGAAAGATGATATTTTATCTAAAGCACTCCTGTTTGGTGGGGGTCTTGTTGATAAGATCTCTTTCTTTGAGGATCCTTTTTCCATGAGTGACATTCTTTTCACGATTATCTATGCTCTTGGATGTTGGGGTCAATATCCCTCACTAAGAATATTGTATACATTATTGTAAATAGGATATATCCTTGCATTGTGAAGTAGGTATCCTCTTCCTCTTCCTTATCATGTCTAGTAGACTACCACGATAAGGAGGGGGGCATATATAGTGTCTCCCTTGTACTATAGTTTTTATTTTTACATGCTAAATCTTGGAAGGTAACACACATAAGTTGCTAAATCTTGAAAATACATGCATCTATATGCTAAATCTTTAGAAGGTAACACACTTAAGTTGATAAATCCTGAGGAGACGCATTTTTGAAAAATTTTAATATGATAAATCTTGGAAGGTAATGTACATAAGTTGCTAAATCCTAAAAAGACATGCATTTATATGCTAAATCTTCCAAAGGTAACACACATAAGTTGCTAAATCCTGAGGAGACATGCATTTCATATTCATAGTGATATAAGAAGGTGGATCTATGGGTATTCCATAAGCCGTCAGAAGACGCATTACAATTGCAAGCATAGTTTATGGGTGAACCTGTTAGGGCTCTCCCTCCAGGGTGATTCATGGTAAGGTGGGCATCTTACTAGGTGAGGTAATTACTCTTTTCCCTTTCTCTCTTTTTTCTTTCATGCTAGTAGGACTAGATCATCAAGCTATGTTATTTATAGTGTTTCTCTTGTCTTTCTTATGTAATAATTTATGATTTTATGATAGCTTTCCAAATATAATATTAGTATGAGAAATGTTTCTTAACAAGGTTTCTTTTGCTAGTTGATTTGGGTTTGTTTTAGTACTAACCCCTCTTTTGTGTCTTTTTCCTTTTTTGTTTTCACAGCCTTGTGCGCATATGTTGAGATAGAATCCTTAGCCTGGGGGATTATGTCCCTAACTAAGTGTCATCCTATCTCATTCTGAATCCACTGGGATCTCTTCTTTCTTCTCCTTTACCAAGAGTTTGCATTGAATCCATACTCTTGCTAAATTGGGGGCTTAATGTATCATCTTAAAATGGAAGCACTTCCATGTTAAGAGCATTTAGCCCTCCAAGTAAGTAGTCTGGGGTCATGTCAAGCACCTTGATCAGGTCTTTTCTTGAATCTAGCTTTCTCCCCCATTCTGCTTCTCTCTCCACCTGATTTCACTTTATTTCTACATTTCCAAGCATTGTGGATTGAGGTCCTGAGGTTTTTGACCTCAAGGTCAAAGTCAACCTTGAGGGTCAAAGATGACCTTGACCCTAACCTAGGTTAGGGATGACCTCAACCCTAACCTAGGATGGGGTCTACCTCATCCTTGACCCAGATTTCAAATTTTAGGTTCCCATGATTTCCAGGTGTCGGGTTTCAAAAATATTTATTTTCCCACTTCCAGATCGGCCATTTCGGGTTTCAGAATGATAAATATTTAATTGCATTTAATCTAGGTATATTTCTAAAGGTTAGGACATAATTGGGATTTAATTCTCCAAGGTGTCCCCTCTAGAAGATTGTGCCCTAGTTCACTATAAAAGGAAGCCTTCCTCTCTCATTTTGATCATCAAGTTTTGCAATCCATTATTCACCAAGAAATTTCATAATCAAGGAGCTCTCAAGGAGATATCCACAAGCCATCAAGTTATCTTTCAAGAAAGCATCCATTCAAGTCCTCTTCTCCATTCAATTTCTCCATTGAAGATTAAGGATTCAAGCATTCAAGCCTTTGAAGGGATTTGGCTCAAGCATGCAAGATTCATCATTCAAACCCTAGATCTAGCCATCATGATGGTGTGATCTTCCTTCAAGATCCTTTGTTCATATTCTAGATCTATTCATTCTTCTATGAAGGTGGATTCCAAGCATACAAACATGGAGGCTTTGCATTTACTTTCATGGTTTTGATTTACATTTGCCATTGTTGTGTTCAATCTTTCATATCAATATACTTGTTTACATTTGAAATACAATTGCATATCTATTGAATTGCATAGCTTCATTGTTAGACCTACTTCTACTACTTGCTAGCATTCTCATTTCAATTTTAATATTAAGGTTGATTCCAAACTGGGGTTTGACCAAGGCAAACCCCTCAAACAAACAACAAAAACCTTTTTTTTCTTGTAGGTACAGGTGCAGGACTGCACATTTGAGCTTGGATTTGGATACCCTTTTTGGAAAACTTTTGAGATCTACGAACAAATTCAAGGTTGACCTTCAAAATATTAATGTAGCCTTTGACCTTTTATTGGGGTCAAAGACTAACTGCTGTCAGAAAGATAAAAGTTTTCTAGGTTTTCTTTGTCTTAGCATTTCCAGTTTGAAACAGGATGTATAATTGCCTCAAATTGCACACAGACATCAGAAATCAACATTTTTCAGATCTGCCCTATTTTGAGGTTAGTACTTGGCTTTCAATTATTTCAAATTTCTAGCCTATATTATCCATAGGGAAATATAAGGTTTTCTTCCTCTTTCATATTCTCCATAGATTGATTTAATTGTGCATTAACCTTTTGGTTGATCAATTTGTATCTCTCCTTTGGAAATTTGCATTTAGAAGTAGATCTCATATTTCCCCCATACATTTTAGGGTGGATACTATTTCATCCTATTCAATTACAATCATATCTTCAAAGGATATTCTTCTCTTCAACTAGCCAAAAAAAATGTCTGATTATAGAGTTCTGACTTGATCCTATAGACAAACTTGTTTTGCACCATTCATCAATTTCACGTGCATCTTTAAATTTTGATTTTTCTTCAAATTTGAGTTGCTCTCTACAAAGGGCTCTCTTAACATATGCATTGACACCATCATGTTCTCCCTTCTCGTGTCTAGCCTCAAAAAAACTCTAGATATGTTGGATATTTATTTTCTTATGCGTCCTACTTGACCAATACAATATTCTAACATTCTTGAATTGCCTTGTGCAATTATCTTACCATATTAGATGTTGTGTTATATGAATTTATCTCTCCCTTAAATTTTCATTAAAGGTCTTAAAGCAATATTGGACAAACTCTGATGAGTGTAACTTATTATCACTCATATAGAAATGGCACTCTCAATATTTTCTGATCTTCTTTTGTACTATCAGATGCATCCCTATAGACAATATGAACAAAAATTGTTACTTGCACTAAATTATAATATTGTGGTTGGATCTCATCTTGTGGTGCAAGCATGTAGTTCTCTACAAAGTCAACAACTGAAAGTATACTACCAATTGGAAATCTATTCTTGCATATGTGAAATTGTCTATCAATCCATCTAGAATTTTGTGAGTGTTTCACATATTTAGGTATGACCTTACTCTTGAATTCATTCATAAAAGCATTAACACTAAGTTTTTCAGTTATTAGGTCACACTATTTTCCAACTTTTCCATCCTTCAATGGATACTCAATAGTTTTAATTCTTTGTACATCAACTAATTTTTGTCCAAAATCAAATGAAATATTTGCATGCAAACATTCATCTAATAATGTAAGATTTCCACATACATCACATACACTAGAAACACATGCATTCAAAAGATAAAATTGCTCATTAGGTGGGTTACAAAACAAATTTGATATAAAATCCTTTACAGTTTGAGGTGGTATATTTATACCACATTCCTGCAACATTTCATTAGTATGCATAGTATAACGTATAGATCAAAAAATATCATAATGATAATGAAATTGAACATGAGTTTTGTAACAATAGGTGATTCTTTCTTTGTTATTCCTTACATATCATGGTTTACATTTTTCAAAAGATCTTTGACTAATACTAATAGTTAACACCTTATCATCCACAAATTTTTTATACAATTCTGTTTGAGTCATATCTAAAAGGTGTTTTGGATGTAAATCACAAACTTTTGAACTAACTCTTAATTTAAGAACATCTCTGGCATTAGGGGATACTCTTGTATTATCATGCCAAAAATTTTCAATCAAAGTTTTGACTTCACTAGTAAGTTTCATGTCAAACCTCAGGAGTCTGCCACTGAAGGTCCATAAATGGTTTGCTAGATCACTTTCAAATTTAACTCTTCTCTTTACAACTCTTGTTAAAGTTTTACGATGAATATTAAGATATCCACTTATGTTTGAAATCATTCTTTTATCAGTAGTAGTTTTGTTTACGTTATTTCTCATCGTGTCGCATTACTATCTTTAGAATGACTTTTCTTTCCAATTGCGTCAAAGACACTAGCAATAGTTGATACAACTTGTTTTAGAGACTCATCCTTCTTCTCGGATTTCACATAAATGCCTAACCTCTTCATCACTTTTCGCATTTTAAACATTTTAATTAATTGTAACATTAATTGACATTGAAACCCAAATTTATTATTATAAAAAAAATGTCTAAACAATCTGCTCATGTGTGTTTTAATCTGTCTCCATGAAACCAAACCACATAGATTGTCTAGCACATCATTTTTTATTTGAAATTGTTCATTTATTTCATTATCATTCAAAAGAGTTTCTGTCTCAATCGGTGTTTCTATGTCTACATCTACATTGTTGATTTCAATCTGAATTGGTGTTTGATTTTCCATTTCAATTGGGGTTTGACTTTCAGTTCTTTTATCATTATGATTAACATCACTAATTTCTAAAATTTGACGTGCAATTAAATTTATTAATCTATTTTCAAGAATAAAATTTAAATTATTTTTTTATTGTAACCTACTTCTAGCAATTGATGAACTTCTTTATCAGAATAAGTTACATTTGGATGTGAAGACATACCTGTATCCAATACTAGATTAGAAGATGCACTTGAATTTTTTTCTTCAGCCTCTGCATCTATTATGGTGTCTTCATTGTCCTCCTCTTTTGAAACAATTGTTGAACTTGATGCTCCAACATTATTCAGTTTTCAAAGTCTTTCTCTTATTTCCCATTGTCATTTTGCTTCCTCTCTATTTTTTGCAACCTCCTCAGTTGTTAGAACCTTCCTTAGCCTCTTTCTGCATTGGTTTGATCCCATTTTTGCACCAAGATTCGAGTTCAAACAATTATTTTTGAATGTTAGATCTAAAACAAGACAAAAGTACAAAATGTTGATAGAAATATTTTGTTTGCATGGTATGGATCGGTAACAAAATAATTGAAAACTCATCAATCATTGCGATCAGGTCCATAGTCCTATTTTTTGGCTACAATAGCTCTTTATGAAATGGGCATCCATTATTTAAATCAAAACAGGCACCCAATATTTAAAGGAAATGGGTGCCCATTTTGTAGTTTCACAGAACAAGCACCCGTTTTGTGAATTTAAAAAACTAGGCACCCATTTTGTAAATCTATGAGTAGGAGCCCTACCCACTGGCTTGGGTTTTGGTTTAGGACAGGCTTGGTGGGACCAACCTATGCTTGGCCCTACAAAAAAATGACTAAGGCATTACAGGATAAAATTTCTCTCTTGCCATAATTTTTTGGACACCTTCCCGAATGAATTTTTTGATAAAACAAAAACCCATTTTAGCTCTTATTGTGTAGATTATAAAAATATTAATTTTATTGTGATATGATAAATTTTAATATTTTTACAATATTTATTAAGCCAACGTTGTACCTAAACTTGAAATACTAAGGTTAACTAAAACTTTAATAACTTTTTTAATTTTATGTTTTTTGAAAAATGAGTTATATGACATCAATCTACATAGAATTTCTTTCAAATTTTAAATTTTTTTTAAAAAAGTGAAGTTATCATCAAATTATGGTGGCCGTACACCAGAGGTTTTGAAAATGTACTTTATAGTTAATTAAAAATTAATAAATAAAAAAATATTCAATAAAAAAATGATTAAATATTCTCATCAATCTGCAGTGTTTTAGGTACCTTTTCCCAAACGGATTCACAAAAATACATTCATTTACTTCAAAAAATGGTGGTCATACATGTGTGAGGTGCGGTCCTGAAACATGCATTTTGAAAAAGTGGTTTTTAAACATGCCTACTAAAATTCAATTTATACCATGTGGGTATTGAAATAAATTACGTATTTGAAAACTAGACTCTGAGCACTAAGTTTTATATACTGAAGTTTTTCAAGATTCAATCTTTAAGTGCCTCAAATTTTGACATCAATTGACAGAAATTTTAAAAAACAAAGAAAACACTTCCACTTTTTGGACAAAATTGGGACTCAACTTCTTGCACCCACCCCCCATTTTCCTTTATATCATGATGACTCTACCCCTATACACTCATTGTCTCCATCTCAATCAGAGCCTTTATCTAGTACATCCCTATTTTTCCTTACTCCTCCCTATAACAATGTTACCAATCCAAGGGCTAGAGAACTCTTTGACCATTTTAACAATCTATGCTTTGATTTTGCAGACCTAGGCATAACTTTTAGTTATATTCATAATCGTTATCTGAGTCAAGATAATGGTGGGTATGCTTTTTTTGAACTCCTTATGGTCAATTAGATCAAGGAGTCAGTTGAAATCAAGGAGCGGTGGAAGTATGATTCACAAGTTTGTGAGATGGTATATGAGGTATACCAAATTTGTATTCAGGATAGGAAAAGATATCAAGAGGATATGGTTCACTAGACCTATCTCAAGGAGGAGAAGGAAAAGGAGTCTCTATAGGAGGATATTTAGAAGGTTGTACAAAATAAGACCTCTCTACAGATTGAAGCTAAAAAGAAATTAGAGGACCATATACTCTTATTTAAAGAGATCTCCTCTTTTTTGTAGGGGAATAGTTAGAGGTTTCAAAGGATAGCCTTGTCTTTCAAGACATACACATGAATATGTGTGAGGATTCTCCTCAACCTATGCATAATGTCACAACAAAGTATGCAATCCAAGAAGAAGAGTTTGTAGCTACTTTTATGCCATCATGATGATTGTTGTGACATGGAAATTTTTTATGGCATGAGAGAGATTGATTGGTATGAATTAGAAGAGCCATTCATTAATATTATACCATCATCTCTGAGTTCTTTTTCTCGAAAAGGAGTGCCTCTGCAAGAGGATATTGAGAAGTTTTTAATAAAGGAGGCCTCTCTATAAAAGAAAGAAATAGAACATGAGTCTATGTAGAAAGAGGCCTCTCATGACATAAAGAATAACCAAGGAGATTTCAAGGATATTCCTATCCTTGAGAAAGAGCACGTTGATATGCATGAGGTTTCTTTTTAGCGTATCCATATTATTGTAGTTGATATGGAGAAGATTGATGATGATGGTGATTTTCTTGGATAACTTGTTCCCATATACTCTTCTATTAATCTTGAGCCTCCATCTCATGCAGCTGAAGAACAACATGAAAAATGTAATAATTTGCAAATAGCAAAGATTGAACCAATGATCTAAAGGTTAAAGAAAAGCACAAGAGAGATGATATGAATGCAATGATTGATATTGAATTGATCTAATGAATTCACCTTGATATATTGTTGAATGTAAATAATAGGCCTCCTTATATAGGAAAGGTGATAAGAGAAAATGATAAGCTATCACCTATCCTAGGTGTAATCACATGTCCACCAAATGTGGATCATCCTCCATTATGAAATGAAGTATGTGCAATGGATTAGGATGATAATGTGATAAGACCACTAAAGGTGGATCTCACACCAAAAGTGGAATTTCTCCTACACCATGTGCTTAATTGAGATGCAAACTCCTAGGTGTCTCAATCACAAACTACTATGCAATGCATTAACCTAAGTAATATTAAGTAAAGTGTAATTAGAAATATTTAATTACATTGGAACACCCCCCATAAAGTGAAACTTAGGGGAATGCACCTTAACTCATAATGCAAGATGGGTCTTGGCTACTAGGCCATGTTAGGTACCCATGTACAATATGAAATGCAATACATGAAATGCATAACTCTCATAAAGTGGAGAAAGAGGGAAAACCTCATGAGAAAAACCCTCCCCCAAAAAGAGAAGAAAACAAGATGCATGGATGGATGAAGTACTCAAGACCCCCCAAGAACTACATACATCACATATATACAAAGGATTATGCCCCCATAAGAAGGATAGTTGGAGACATGATATCCTCCCTATAATGAAAAATCTCCCATGTTGATGAAGATTACCTCCAAACAATAGATAAGCCATTGATTAAAAGAAACATGTATCCCCTTAGGAAGAAATAGATACATCAAATGATGAAGAAGAAAATCCTTGTGCAAATGGAATGAGGAATAAGATGTACATCTCCATGGATGAATCTCTAAAGACTGAATAGCAATCTCAAAGCTCAAAGACTCTATCACCTCAAGTGACAAATCAAGTGAAGAAGGAGAAGAATCAAGAACACCAATCTCCAAAGAAGATGAAGAAGCATCCCCAAATATGATGTTATCATCAAAGGAAAGAGAAAATCCCTCATGTATGTCTTCCAAATCTGCATCATAAGAATCAACAAATGTTGAAGAGGCATCCAAGTAGTCATCACATTCTACAAGATCTAAAACACAATGATCATCCTGCTAAATAGTAGAGCCCATGTTTGAAGAAGATGGAGGTGGAGGAGTAGGAAGCTCAACACTTGTATCAACAAAAAAATGATTCAAATTCCCAAAGTTCTCCTCATAATTATCCCTTGGAAAAGAGATGTGTACATCATGAATATCATCATCATCATCATTAACAAAATATTAAAAAGAATACAAGCATGATGTATGATCAACAACTCCCATAGCTATGACATCTCTAGTCTCCATGTCCCTAATGTAGACAAAATCAGGAGTGAACTCAAAAATTTTACCTTGTGCCCCATGTGTAATTTGGTAAATAGAAAGAAGATTAGTAGTCAAGGATGGTACAAAAAGAACATCATTAAATTTCCCCTCTCCTATAGGAATAGAACCTTTCCCACAAAATCTCATGAATGTGTTTTCACCCATCAAAATATTAGGAGAATTACAAGGCTTAATAGAAGAAAATATATCCATAGAAGATGGCATATGATGTGATACACTTTAATCAAGAAGCCATTTACCTTGCTCAGGATGTGTGGATGCCAAAAGCGCTTGTCCTTTACATTTATCTTTGGATGATGATGGAGATGTAGAAGCTGCCAAATATGTAGGAGTAGACACTGATGAGGGAAACTTAAGGTTGTGCTTCTGAATAATGTGAGATAGCTCATAAATCTTCTTTTGAAAACACTTATTCTCATCATGTCCTAGCTTTTTACAATATGCACATTTATCCCTCTTTCTTCTAGATGATTCATCTCTTGAAGAGGACTTGGATTCAGTAGTATTGTGTGAAGAAGATTCATTACCTTTGTCATGAGGTGTAGGATCCATATGTTGTTTCTTTCCTTTTCCATTAGAAGGCTTTGATGTGGACTCACTTGCAATCAATGCTTGATGTGTGGAAGGCTTCAATTGACCCATGTGTGCCAACTTTTCTTGTTCCCTTGTAAGTTGCATTGAAAATTTGTCAAGAGAAGGCAATTTGTATGCACTACCAAGAGCATCCATAGTAGCATTGAATGTAGAAACAAAGATAGAATAATTAGGACCTAGCTTAGAAAGAATAGATAAGATCAATTGTTCATCCCCTTTAACAATGCCATATGTAGAAAGCTCCAATCTAATAGAATTGAACTTAGAGAAAAAGTATTGAATATTGTCAAAATCACTAGGATTGAGATCTATGAGCTCATTCTCTAATCTAAATTTTCTCATTCTATCAGGTTTACCAAAGAGTCCTTCCAATGTGACCTGAGCATCATGAGGATGTGTGCAAGATGCAATATGAAAGTGAAAATCATGAGAGATGGAAGATCTAAGAGAGCCAAGTACTTCATCCCTTTGATCAAACCATTTTCTCCTTTCTGCAGCACCTATTTGAGGTTCTTGATCTTACCCAAGAGTCATTCTAAGAAATCCAATACTCAACAAATGATCACTTAAAGATACTTTCCAATCATGGTAGTTATATGGAGTGAGGATTTTGACCTTTGAATTATCTATGATACAACCAAATAATGACTGATAACTACCGATAACTCCTTCAAGTGAGTGATGCGAATCAGAAGACTAAAATCCACGGATTAACCAAGTGCAAATATAGCCCTAAAATGACCTATTTCTAAAAGTGATATATCCACCCCAAATCACTAAAATCTAATTATAGATCTATAAAGTATATGTAAAAACATGTACTTTCAAAAATAATTCACCTCAAAATATTACCGTATGTTCCCAAATGAAGCCCTAGAAGTCATAAAAAATTGAGAACAGGCAGGAATAGTCAAGAAAATCTATAATTTCTAATAAATCATGCCACTAAATTGTAAAAATAATACCACCAATGGATTCTTCAGGAAATTCTACCCAATTTTAAAAAACTTGATTGAAAAAAGGAGCAAAAATGAGCAAGATATGGCCCTCTAAAGTTGGAATACAAAATGAGAAACTCTAATGGTGAAGGATGAGAAAATTCAAATCCTGATGACATTAGAAAAATTCTTTGTTAAATTTGACAGTTGTACGGACATCAACGAAAGCCCAATTTGGCCTATTTTGACAGTTGGATGGTCGTCAAAGTTAGGCTAGGAGAATGATGATCATGTCAGCAAAATATCCACCGTGCGGTGATGTGGTTGCTGACTAGGTTGTGACATGGCATAACCATATGATGACATTAGCTTTTGTACAATCTGATGTTAGCTGATGTCACTTCTTGGCATGTGGACTGGCTCACATGGCCCGTGGCCATGTTGCATGTTCTGTGTGGGTCACGTTCGGCTGAGGTGGCGGCCTGGGAGCACTGCGTGGTGCGTTCTATGGATGTCACATGGCATGATTGCACCCAATGCTGAGACATGCTGCATGGTGGTAAAATTACCGCTTGAGTGGAGTAGGAAGTAGGGCTACCAGGCAAAGTGGGCGCTTAGTGGCAGAGTAGGGATTATTTATCCCACATTCATTATGGATTTAAATCTACAACCATTTATCTATGTTGGTGCACATGATTTATGTAAATGATCTCAGGTCAGGAGCTTGATGATCAAGCTTGAATCTTTAATTTGGATTGATTGAGTTGAACATAGACTAAGACTTTGTTTGTCAGCTTGGTTTGATAATTTGGGGTGTGATCCGGATGCACCCTTGATATTTATGTAGGTCTGATCGGCCAATTTTTTCTTTGTGCCCTCTAGGATTTAATCCCACATGGATTGTCAGTGAGAACTTAGTGCCCAATTAATATATGTGAGGGCCTAGTAGAGAGGCATAGTTGTAAACTAAGTAGGGCTTGTGCTCAAACTCACTTGGAGATAAGGTTCAAGCCTTGTATGGATGTCTCACGGTGATCTAATGTTGATGTCACTATTTTGAAAGATTAATAAATATGGTCGTACCTCATCCATAAATAAAATTTTCTAGAAAATATTCTAAAAAAGAAGAATTGAAAAAAATAAATTTTTTTTCTGAAATCATACCATAGAGGTGGAGATCAGGTCGTACAGCTCGATTTAAATTTTTTTTTGCTTCAATTTGGACTTTCCCC
Source organism: Chamaecyparis obtusa (assembly GCA_027943335.1). Classification (NCBI taxonomy): domain Eukaryota; kingdom Viridiplantae; phylum Streptophyta; class Pinopsida; order Cupressales; family Cupressaceae; genus Chamaecyparis; species Chamaecyparis obtusa. Next base: position 1,312,010 of record BSBK01003945.1, on the reverse strand, counting down.
ATATATGAGCAAGTTTATAGTCAATTTTAACCCAAACAACCTCACGAACACAATGATGAGGTCAGATTTGCTCCAAGATTCTTCCACAACATGCTGGTCTTTAGATCTAAGATTTCGACCTTCAAAGCTTACACCAAGATCTCTCCAAATTGGCTAATCAAAATGCTCCAATGGCTCTGATACCATGTAATAATTTGCAATTAGCAAAGATTGAACCAAGGATCTAGAGGTTAAAGAAAAGAACAAGAGATATGATATGAATAGAATGATTGATATTAAATTGATTAAATGAATTCACTTTGATACATTATTGAATGTACATAATAGGCCTCCTTATATAGGAAAGGCGATAAGAGAAAATGATAAGGAGCTGATAAGCTATCACCTATGCTAGGTGTAATCACATGTCCACCAAATGTGGATCATCCTCCATTATGAAATGAAGTATGTGCAATGGATTAGGATGATAATGTAATAAAAGCATGCTAAAGGTGGATCTCACACCAAAAGTGGAATTTCTCCTATACCATGTTCTTAATTGAGGTGCAAACTCCTAGGTGTCTCAATCATAAACTACTACGTAATGCATTAACCTAAGTAAGATTAAGTAAAGTGTAATTAGGAATATTTAATTACACCAACAAAAAGGTTCCTCTCTTTGAGGAAAAAATTGTGGACATCCAGCCTTTGATTATAAATGAGGAAGAAAAAATCAGACTTTCTATAGGAAAAGGAGAAGTTGAATCATAAGTTACATATTGTGGACATAAAGCCTTTGATTATAAATGAGGAAGAAAAATAAGACTTTTTGTAAGAAAAGGAGAAGTTGAATTGTTAGTTGTAGCAGGAAGACAAGCATGAGAAAAAAGGATGAATAGAAGACAAATGTAAGATATAAACTAGAAGATTTTTTCTAGTATCATAATAAATTTTTTTTTTAAGATTGAAATTATATCGGTAGTTCCTATGGACGTGGCTTGTGAGAAACATGATGAAAGAATGGAGATCATATCTTCATAAAAGGTGGAAGCACCACTTTCATACGAAGAAGATACAAACATTCCAGAGCATGAAAACATGGTCAAGGTTGATCTTTTTGACTCAGTGACAGCAAGAGGTTCTCTGATAAGGCACCTAGCTTTGCAAAACATAAGAATAGTGCCCCCAGTCATTCTTGTTTTAGAGTGTGAGGGTGATTATTATAAGGATGAGAAAATTTTTCTGGCTCATAAAGACAATGTTTCACTATTAGAGAATTTTTTTGAAGAAGCATTCCAAAATGCAATGATATATCTGATATGCTTGTTGCATTGCTTGGTTTTCCAAATGCATGAAAGAAACAATCAACTCATAAGAAAAGGAAACTATTTTAACAAGCCAGTGAATGTCTTTGTTTGATTTTTATTTTATGTAAATTCTTGTACATAGTAGGTTAGATGTATTTCATTTTTCCAAGAAGTGCACGAGTACAATTGTTTCTTGATGAAAAAAAAAGTTTTGAAGTTTTTGTCAGTTGCAAAGAGGGAGGTTGTAGGTTATTAGTTTGAATCCATGCATAATGGATGAAAAAAGGCTACTAATCTTATCATTTATTAGGAAAATGTTCCCCAGAGTTTCCAGAAATGTTGGCCTTTTTTTGCCCCATCAATTTCAGAATATTAAGTTCATAAGAGGTTTAGGTTGTAGTTCAAATCAGAGAGTGCAGAATAAAAGAATAAAGGCTTAAAAGTATTCCAAAATATTTAAGTTTAAAACCCATTAAATCATTAGGGTTTTGTAGAAGGATGTCACTTTATTTAAAAAATGAAGTTGACCAGCTTCAACTAGTCATACTCACTTAATGTGACTGCTTGAATCCCCTTACAACATGGTGTAACCGACCCCTTCATTGGCACCAGATTAAAAAAACCAATTTCAATTCATAATGAGGTTTTGCAAAATGGCGACACGTTGCCATTTTGCAAAACCTCATTTCAGTCAATTTTCTGTGTTTAGAATTTGGTGATAAGTCAAGGAAAGTGTTGATGAGACCTCATTCATAAAGTTATATGGTTAATCACCATTTATCACAGTTTAGATTCAAGTGATGTTGATAAGTTGCAAACTAGTCATGGACTAAAAATCAACATCTTCATTTCACAAGAGTTCCTTTTAAATAAAAAGTATTTTTTGTGATTTAGCGATGGGGAGTTGAAGTGGTGGGTCCACCCACTAGTGCAGATAAAATAATAGGGACATGTATCTTAGGGCCACATCAAATGGAAGAAAAGGTTAGTCTTCACTATTTTGTAAAATGGGAAAATGCCCTTCATTTCATTCTTGCAAAATAACAATAAGGGTAAGGCCCATTCATTGAAGAGGGTCAACTATCACAAAATTACAAATGCCTTCCAATTAACATTTTAGTTGACTACAATTTGGTAATGGGCCTAGGAAGTAAAAGGATGAGGTGGCAGGCCCACCCATTAAGATTAAATAAAATATATGGGTTGTTTTATTTCAAAAGTTTTTTTGGTCCAATTTATTTGACCATGAGGTTGAAATATCTTGAGGGCCACACAAAGAAGAAATTTTATTTATTTGATAATATCACCAAAGTGGTGAAATGCAGACATATTTTTTGGGCATGGATAGGGGCTCAGTCTGATCTAATTTTCTTCAGTTGGCCTATCCCCTTTTAATTTTGAGTTAATTCAACATGCCATCAATTGTGATATAATTTCTTGTTAGTCATATCTTTTGGTTGGAGAGGCCTTTATTGGCCACTATTTTAAAGAAGTGATTAGATTTGTTCTGATCTGATCCTTTTCTGTAACCTAACTCTACTTAGGGTTTTTGAACTTCATGTGAACTCTGGGTTATGCCTAAACCCTATAAAGAAAAAGTTATACATTTTTGTAGATGTATTCTCACTAGTTCTATTAAAAATATTTGTAGATGTATTCTCACTAGTTCTATTAAAAATATTTCTTGTTCTTTAGTTGTAATTTTTCCTTGTCTAAATTTAATGAATTATTTTTTTAACTTTTATGAAATTCAAATGTTTACTGCGTTCTACCTTCATATTTGCATGTATTTTATCATCTGAAGTCTCTTGTGTTTGTGTAAACTATGATTGATCAATCTTATTTAGTGAATACTATATTTCTTAAAGGATTGAATCAATTTATTAACTTCATATTAGATTAAGCTTGATAAGTATTTGAAAAGTGTACTTGTATGGTCTTATTGAATTCAAGTACAATTATAGGTAGAGAAAGACCACGTATTCAATTTGGTGCAGGACCCTTTAATTTTATGTAATCCTTCTTCCATTTTCCCTTCAAGTCACTTAGTTTTAGTTGCATCCTGATTGTATAGGAAGCCAACCTTCTCTAGAGATTAAATCTCATTGATCAAGCCACACATTGAGAGATTGATTCAATGTGTCACAAGGTTTTTTATCTCATTAATCATCACCTAAACACTAGGAAGAATTTTGTGATGACAATTACCTAAGATAAAATCTCTCTCTCTCTCTCTCTCTCTCTCTCTCTCTCTCTCTCTCTCTCCTCCTTTCTATCTCACCCTTTTCCCCTTTATCTTTATCTTCTTATGGATCTATCTTCATGTCTATCTATATCTCATTATCTCAAAAATATCTATCATTTTATTCATCTCTCCCTCCACCTATGGCTGTTTGAAAGAATTTAAGTCCACTTTTTAGCCAAAAAATGGAACCATTTTCCTATTTTTTTAAATTTGTCTTGTTTAACCTAAAAATTTGAAGCACTTAAAAATTAAATCTCAAAAAAAGTAAGTTTAACATAAATTATAGTACTACAAGTCTACTTTCCAAATGTCTAATTTATTTGAATACCCATATGATACAATAGGCATTATTGAAAACCACATTTTAAAAGTCACATTTTTAGGAACATACTATGCCCATATATGAAAGCATAATTTGAATTAAACTTATCAGTTTTTATTTTTAAAGTGTATAGAATTATCTTTAGTTTGATGTCATATAAGTTTTTCTTCAAAAAACCTTCAAATAAAAAAGTTATTAAAATAAGAAGACAACCTATCATCTCTAGTTTCTACACCTATTTCAATAGAATTTGATTGAAATATTTAAAAAAAAAAGAAAATTACATATTTAGGGTCTACATAGTCTGATCTATAATAAGTTTTCTTTATGTGAAAATATTCTACAAAAAATGCATTTCAAGATACTTGGCCAAAGTGTGTATTTTGCTTGCAAATTTAGATGTCCTCCAAGATTTAGGTCAATCCATATCAAATGCTAGGGGTCGGTTGATGAAGCCTTTTCTCAAAGATAAGCCCAAAGAACTTTTGGGGGGAAGATTTAAAATTTTATAAAATGGGGTTGCATTCCCTAAACCTAATCACGTTCTAGAAATGTGACCATGTTCCTTTTTAGATATACATTTCAAATTTAAAAAAAAAGAATGGGGTCACATTTTAGAAAGGGTCACATATTGAAAATGAAATGTGACCCCATTTCATAAATGGGGCCGCATTCCATTTTTTACCATTTTTTTGAATCTTACTACAAACTTGTACTACAACAACAAATGTACTTTCTAGTATGGCTGACAAAGATCAATTTTGCATTTTTTATGCTTTTTGTCTTGTTGATGCAATATTCTATTCACTATTAAAAGGAATCAATTATTGGGAGCATCTTGAAGTTATTTGGAAGGAATCAACAATTGAGGAAAATGTTATGATTGATTTCAATTATTAATCATGGGATCTAAACAACACTAGAAGAGGAGGGAAAGGAGGGTTATGACCCTTAAGGAAATCCAAGTAGATAAAGAGAAAGAGGCCAAATATCAAAGAGATACAAGAATAAGGATATGAAAAATAAATAAAGCACTCGGATCCATAACAATTGAAGAGATAAACATTAAAGATACCATGGGGGATATGATGGATGTAGAAGATATAAATGTCAAATTGGTGAATTCAAAAGATAATATGATTATAGATAGTAATGTAAGTACATCTTTGAATCCACCTTTTAATGATAGAAAATGTGACAATAGAAATGGTTCCAAGTACATATTCAAATCCACCTTTAAATGATACGTAAACTATGATTTATAGATGATACCCTTTATGGAGATTTATTATTTAAGCATATACTAGTGTTGAAATTGATTCAATTCCTAAAATAGTTCTTCAAAGAGAGCATGGAAATAAAAATACTCCCCATGTTGAAAATGAAAATCCTTTTGCTAGTGCAAATGAAAATCCTCCTCTTGTTGAGAATGAAAATCCTTATATTATTGAAAATTAAAATCCTTTCCTAGATGAAAATGAAAATTATTTTCAACAAGTTGTAACTAAAAATTCTAATGATGTTCATAATGAAAAGTATTTTTGAAAATTGAAAGCAATAATTTGGATGGTCTTCCTAGAAATATATTTTATAGAGAGATAATAAAGTATGCAAATAAAATATACACACACAAAAAATATTGAAAAAATAGCATTTCAATGTCAACTTGTGATTCAATTGATAAGAATGTGGAAAATGAGAAAAGTAATGAAAAAATTAGGCATTTATGTGAAACAAATGAAAAAGATGCATCAGTTAAACATGTTATATCTATTGTTTATGTACTACCATTGAGTCTATTGGAAAAAAAGAGTCGATCTAAAGATAGGAATGTAGTATGACGAGCTATAACAACTACTACATTTAATAAAAAAATGTTGGATAAAAGAATGGTAAAAAATATTAGTTGCATTTTAAACATGCATCCTAAAACATTGGTAAGACTCCCAAGATCTGACATGAAATTAAATCCTAAAATCAAATATTTGGTTGAAACATATTTGCATGATAATACAAGGTTATCATCTAATTGTAGAGATGTTTTTGAAATTAAGAGTGGGCTCTAAAATTTATGTTCCTCATCCAAAAAACCTATTAAACACAATCCAAACTAAATTTTATAGAAAATTTTTAGATGAGGTTGTGTTACCTGGAAATATTACCCTTAGTGAAAGATAATTTGAAAAATGCAAACCTTGGTATATAAAAATCTATAGGCAACAAATATCTTCTTGTTGTAAAACATATGTTCAATTTTGTTGTTACTACGATACTTTTAGATATATAAATTGTACTTTACATGATAACATGATTATGCATGATTGTGGTATTAATATGCCACATAAAAAATCAAGGAGTTTGGAGTAGGTTTGTTTTGTGAAAAATCTAATAAGTAATTATTATTTTCAAGTTCATGTATTTTTGGACAATGCACTAGTTGTGGGAATTTTCATTATTAGGAGAATGTATGCATGAAAGTAGTGAAAATAATTTTGGACAATAATTAGTGGATGTTAAAAGATTTAGGAATGTTGAGTATCCTTTGAAAGATGGAAAAATTGGAAAGAAATACAAATTAATCACAAAAAAAAATTAGTGTACATCCATTCATGTCACAATTCAAGAGTAAGATTGTTCCAAAATATGTGAAACACTCTCAATATGATAGATAGATTAATAGTCAATTTAGCACATGTAAAAATACATTTCCAATTGGTACTATACAGTCAATGGTTGAATTTGTGGAAATCTATAGTGTTTCTCCAAAAGAGGAAATTAAGAGAAATACTACAATTCAATGCAAGTGGTTATGTTTGTTCATATTGTTTTTAGACATGTACATGATAGTTTAGAGGATGATAGAAAATTAATGAGGCAGTATCATTTCTATTTGAGTGATAATTAGATACACTCATCAGAGTTTGTTTATTATTATTTTGATAGATATTATATTAATTTAAGAGAACCTGAAGCATTAACATAGTCCCTAAGGAGGCCTCTCCATTATTTAGCTTCTATGACTAAGTATTTACCAAAGAGGAAGCTATCATCAAAAAACTACTGTAAAAATGAAGGAGGAAGCAAATTAGTAGCTTTAACTCCCTAGATCTTACCAACCCACACTGAATTAACAAAATTTCTACCAAGGACTTCAAAAACCATAATAAAAATATATGGGGACAAAGGGTCCTCCTTCCTAAGTCCCTTACCAGCCTTAAAGAAACCCCAATGAGACCCATTAACTAAGACTGAGGAATGAACATTCTTGATGGATTGCTAAATGAGACCAATAACTCTATTATTGAAATCCAACTTGAGAGAGATAGAGTCTAAGAAATATCATTCAACATTATCATAAGATTTTTAAATGTCTAATTTGAAGGCCATACCTAGTGTCTTGCTTCTATCCATGAAATGAATAAGTGTGTAAATGGAAACATCCAAAATTTGATGCCCCAAAACAAAACCTTTCTAGCAAGGGTTGATAAATTTGTCAAGCAATGGTTTGAGCCGGTTAACCAAAAATTTTCAAAAAAAATTGTATATCGTATTGTTAGGAATAGTCCCAAAAGATAATTGAGAGGGGGGGTGAATCAGTTATCTACAAGATTCAATTCTTTATCCAATTAAGTATAGAAGAGCATTAAGCATATACACAATAAGATAACACTTAACACAACACCACAATTTTCATTATGAGAAAACCCAAATAGGTAAAAACCCTAGTGGGAATTAGCAACCAATATAAACTACACTAGAGTATAGTGATCCTTGTTAAAAGATCTTACAACCCTGTTAGGAGTTGATCTTTACAATGCATGAAGTACAGTGACCTAGTCAAAGGTTGGACCATGTTAGGAGTCTTTTACAAATAACTGATGTAGGAGAATCTTGGGTATAAGAGCAAGCTTACATCACCCAAAAATATTTTTGGTTTCTTTTCAATAAGGGCCATCTTGTGCATGGCTTCTATTTATGAAAACTTACTATTTTTAGTAAGTTGGTCTTACGATCTCGAAATGTTCTGATTTCATAGGTTGAGGTTTATCTAAGTCATATCAGCCTACCAGTTGAGTTTCATTGTCATATCATCTTTATTAGTGAAGTTATTGAGGTTTTTTAGGTACGAAATATTTTAGGTCAATTTTGAAGGCCTTAGAGGCTCCAGATCGTGATTGAACCCCAATTGAATGGAGCTTGCATGAGTCAAGAACTATAGATCAGGTCTTGCCATTTCTGAAAAGTGGTTATAATAGAAAAACATAGCAACAATTAGAAAGTTATGGCCTTCGAAAGTTGGGCTACCTAAAAAAATATTTTGTAATTCATTGGAGAAGAATATCGTAGGATTGGCTGGATATTTTGGTCATGATAAAACCCTTACTTTGGTTAGTGAGAATTATTACTGCCCACATTTGCAACAAGATGTCAAGAAGTTTTTACAAAGTTGCAGAGTATGTCAGATGGCAAAGGGAGTAAAGCAAAATACAAGGTTGTATCAGCAATTACTTGTACTAGAAAAGCCTTAGGAGGATATCACTATGGACTTTGTGCTTGGTTTGCCAAGGACTTAGTGGGGACATGATTCAATTTTTCTGGTGGTTGAAAGATTTTCAAAGATGACACATTTTATTCCCTATAAGAAGACTAATGATGTAGTTCATGTAGCAGAATTGTTTTTCAAAGAAGTGGTGAGACTACATAGTTTTCCAAAGAGTAGTTTCAGATCGGGACACTAAGTTTGTTGCATATTTCTGGTGCACATTGTGGAAGAAATTAAAGATAGATTTGAAGTTCAGTTCATCACATCATCCACAAACTAATGGATAGACATGGGTGGTGAATAGGAGTTTGGGAAATTTGTTGAGATGTTTGGTTGGAGATAAGACAACAGGATGGGATTTGATTTTACCATAGGTAGAATTTGCATACAATAATTTTTTCAATAGGAGCAATGATTAATCACCATTCTAGATTGTATATGGAAGTAGTCCTAGAAATGCATCTGAGTTGAGGAAGATAGATAAAGTAGAAATAAGTAGTGTTGAAGCTGAAGCTTTTGCAGAACATTTGAAGAACATCCATGAGGAGCTGAGGAAGCACATTATCAAGATGAATGCACAATATAAGGCTAAGGTAGATGAGAAAAGGAGGCATAAGGAATTTCAAGTTAGAGATGAAGTCATGGTTCATTTGTGGAAGGAGAGATTTCTAGTTGGTACATATAACAAATTGAAAATGAAGAAGTTTGGGCCATGTAAGATACTAAAGAAGCATGATTCTGGAAATGCCTATGAGTTCAAATTGCCTATAGAGCTGAATATTTCACCAGTATTTAAAATTTTAGATTTGATAGAGTATCATGAAGAGGGTGTTGAATATAAGATCACAGTAGTACAGTGGAGTATTCTAGCAACTAGTTCAGCTACCAAGGAGATTGAGGATATATTGGATAGTCATGTTGGAAAAAGTACAAGGAACATGACATATGAAGAATATCTGGTGAAATGGAAAGGGTGATCTATTGAAGATTCATCATGGTTGACAAGAGAGGAGGTTAACTATCTTGGTTTTCCTCTGCACACCTGAGTCATGACAGGGTCACTCCTCAAATTACCCCGAGTGTTTGATGTAGGAGCATCCTGGGTGTAAGAGCAATCTTGCATCACTCAAAAATATTTTGGTTTCTTTTTAATAAGGGCTATCTTGTGTAGAGCTGCTATTTATGGAAACTTACTATTTTTAGTAAGTTGGTCATACGATCTCGGAATGTTCTAATTTCACAGGTGGAGGTTCATCTTAGTCATATCAGACTACCAGTTGAGTTTCATTGTCATATCATCTGTATCAGTGAAGTTATTGAGGTTTTTTGGGTATGAAATTTTTCAGGTCAATTTTGAAGGCCTTAGAGGCTCCAGATTGCGATAGACCCCCGATTGACTAGAGCTTGCACGTTAGGCACTATAGATCATGTCTTGTCATTTTTGAAAAGTGGTTATTATAGAAAACTAGAGCTATAGTTATAAAGTTATGGCCTCTGGAAGTTCGGCTATCTAAAAATATATTTTGTAATTCTTTGGAGCTGACCCTATGTAAAATGAAATGAAAATAAAATAATTCTTAGGATAGTCGGCCTTAATAGCTAAATTTCTGAAACCTTCTCAGGCAGTGGAAATTGCCTATAAGAGAAAGGTCCATAGTGCTATCTAGGATAGTTCTGGGTAGATCTAGGTAATGACTTGAGGCTTTTTCCTATAGAATATTGTAAGGGAAATGCCCATGTGGCTTTGCATATTGCAATTCTAAAATTTGTAATTCCACATTTGTGGAGATAATAAGAAGCTCATTTTTTGTTCTTGCAAATTGTTGTTATTTCTCTATTTTTGTTATGTGTTTTTGGTATTAAGGGGAGCACCCTTCTATTAGAATAACTAAGAGGGGGGTGAATCAGTTATCCAGTGTCCCAAAACAAAATGCATAATTCAAAACATCTTCTTCAATTTCTACTCGTCGGTAAGCAATAATAACTCTCACTGTCTGTGCTTTTACCGATTACCAGTCTAATACTTATAATAGTTTACTGATCAAATCTAACATGTAATATGCAAAGTATGATAACAAACAAATATCACAATCAACACATAACATAAGAGATTTAATGTGGAAACCCTGTAAAGGGAAAAACCACCTGGGACCGGCAACCCAAAATTATTCACTCTTCTGAAGTGAGGTCAGTTAAGACCCAACCCTATTAAAGGTTACAAACACATTGTCAGGTGTGACCTTGTTAGAGGATTTTAGACTAGAAGTTATCATCCAACCATCAATCACTATGGGGTTGACAGGATAACAATGTTCATTCTATGAATGATACATCATAAGACTTTCAGAGTCCACTTGGTTAAGAGATTTTGACTGTATACAATGGTTAAATGTGTAACAGTAAATGACCTACCTTAATAAAACTTCAATTGTAGATTACAGATCAATATTTAGTCCAAACAAATTCTTTTGATCAATATTTCACTTCAGATTCAATACTATAGCAACTTACTATCTGTCAGTAATTGCTCTCTGTAGCTTGGTAACTATTCTGCAACTCAGTTCTTACTAACCAGTATGATTAGAATGCATGAAAACCTTGTTCACATGATAATCCTGTAGCTTCTACTTCTCCTAGCATTTTACTAAAGAAATTTGTTCTCTTATATAGATGAGTAAATCATTTTCTTCTCCACCATTAGATTTTGCCGCTTAACCACATTCATAGATTTTGCCACTTCAAACTTTCTCGGTACTTGTGTCAATAACATGTTTCAATCTTCTCTGTTAGATCTTCCCTAAATTTTGTCAGCCGTCAATTTGTGTAACAAACTTTATCTGTTACCTCGATGTTATACTCTTGCCAGCTCATCAATCTTATCGACTAAACTAATCATTTAATTCATTCTGTCCCACTCGGTTAACAAAGAAATGCATCAGTGAACACTACTCGGTTAATACTGTGATCGGTATACACCACTCCGTTGATGTATATTGAAAATGCTTCATTTACCAACAACACTGCTTTGTGTCTTTCAGCTCTATACTTCATCATAGATGAATGCAACATAATAAAGTCAATATCATCAAGTCATAGACTCATCAACAAGTTACTCAATGTGTTCTTTATCTTCATCTATCAAGTACATCTTTCCTCATGTAGATTTCTTTGTTCTTCATCTCTTTCACCTTTCTTCAGATATCTCAGTATAGTAACTTACAAGATAAGTGTTGTCAAACTAGTTGACATCAATGACAACATAATACTAATTTAATCATATTACATATCTAATCAGCAACTTCTCAGTGATCTTTAATCACAGATTCTTCAATTAGATTCCAAAACCATTGTAGTCCAACACCTTCATCAAGTGGTATTAGAGAGGGAGTTCTTGAGTGTGTAAATAGATCACCGACTGTGAGGCAGTTTGAACTAAGACTGTGGTTTAGGGCTTCAATGAGCAGCACAAAAAATGCCTCCATGAAGAGAACGTGGCGGAAGAGTTGGTGGTGTGACACCTAATGTTAGAGCACTCCAGACACAAGTGCGAGCATTGCAAGAAGAGATTCATAGAGGAATGAATCTTAATGTCAAAGATGAAAGTGAGGATGAAG